>VXAU01001803.1:1529730-1917741 GCA_013399695.1 Formicarius rufipectus
TGCATTGAAAATAATAACATGTCATGTTCACTGTTGGGCCTCTTATAAAAGAAAGAATAAACTTGAAATATAAATAATGGGATTTACTAGGAAAAAAATAATTGGAGAGATTATTGCAGTTGTAAGTAGGCTTGACTGAGCACAGATATACCACATAAACTCATACAGAAGCAGGACACCTCTTTACCTTTGGAAACACAAGCATTTTCTGTAAGCTCAGTCTACGTGTCCATGGTCAGTGACACCAGGACAGATTTCATTGTCCCACAGTGATAATGGCCAACAGGAGGAACTATCCATTTGGTGAGGATGTACCTGCCTCTTCATGAGCCATCAGAGAGATGTAGGGGACTTGCAGGAGGAAATGCCTCCTAATTAATGATAGTTCAGAGCCTTATGAAGTGTGAAAGCCTGTCTGGAGGAATGTGTAGTGTAAGCATGATTCTGAAGTGCCCAGTAGCAGAACAATGAAGCAACAAAAATGTAGGACTAATGTGCAGGATGAGGGGAAGGTGGCTGAAGGTATTCTAAAATCAGATTTTAAAATATTGTCATATCCTCAATACATCACTTTGAGCAATTATAAGGTCACAGTAGGCCTTTCTCTTTCAAGGCCTTGAAAACTTTATATTTTAAGAGAAAATACACATTTTCCTTAAGAAGCTTATTCTATCAAAGTTGATGAGTTCCTGGTCATGCTTCATTAATCAAGATCTCATGATGCTTCAGGAATTGCCATGGCATCAGGATTATACATACCCTGACACTGCAGTGGCTGTATCAACCTACTGGTGGGCAGTTCATATTAGAAATAATTTTCACCAGTGTTTATGAGATGCAAACTTTCATATTATTAATTTTTTTTTTAAAGACTTGGATCCCTATAAAAGAGAATATCTTAATTCCTCTAAAATCACAGCACAGGAAAACGGCAGAAATACCAGAAACTTTGCTAATGCTGAAGGCTGCTCGCAGATTGATTTTCAAACTTATCAATTCCCTCCTGACATGTTTGTCTCATGGTGTGTGAAGTGGCAGAGCTGAGCCACCACTGGCCACGGCTGCTGAGCTGACATGAGTGTGTCCCCCGACTTGCCCTGGCAGCAGCTGTGCCCACAGCCCCTCCAGATCCTGGTGCTGCCAGGAGCACGGCTGAGCTGTGCCCTGGGACGGGAGGCACACACTGGCAGCTCCTCAGTAGGCTGAGCATTTATGCAGATTCTGTGGGCCAAACCCCCTCATCTCAAAGGGTCAGGTCTAGAGAGACCTTTGTTTTCATTTCATGCGTGGTTTTATGATGGTTAAACCCAGAACACACTGATAAGATCCAGGGCAGTCATTTGTAGGCCAAAGTATTTTTTTCCCCTTTCCTTTTTTTCCCTTTCATTTCCCCTTTAGTTTCCTTTTTCCCTTTTCTTGTACCTTTTCTTTCCTTTTTTTCCTTTCACTCTTCCCCTTTCCTTTCTTCTGAAAATTATGGATGCCCTTTGCTTTCCAAAGTTTAACTCCATATGTTCAGCTTACTGGCACTTTGTAGTTATATATTTGTTTTATCCAGGGCTATTTTCCCTCCTAAATGGATTCATTACAGAAGTCAAAGTTTTGCACTGAGTCTCCACAGGGATGACAGAAGGGTGGATTATGGGGGCAGCTGCTGCCTGCCCAGGAGCCCTGAGCCATGGAGCACCTTCCCACCCCAGGGCTGTACCAGGGTACCAGTTGTGTCAATTCACAGTCCTCTCCTCCTTCTCCCCATTCCCAGTACAGCTGTACCAGCCCCTGGATTGCAACTCTGTAATTTTCATGTTAATCCAGAGCATCCCGAAGGTGACCTGAGCTGGCTGGGACTCCCATGGTCCAGCCAGCAACACAAAGGCTGTGCTGGACAGAAGTTACCTCCAAACAGTCAGAGGAAAATCAGTTTCTGGGGTTAGAAAGACTTTAAACACCATTCCTCCAGACAGCATCTCAGATAGGGACCCTCAAACTATCCAGCAGTTTGGGTTTCAAAGCTGTGCCCTGGCCAGCTGAGGATCACCACCAGCCTGAAACTAATTAAGCATAGCTCAGTCTGTTCAGACTTAATATTTCAAGACCAAGGTGGTCTAGTGGCTCAGAAAAGCTCTACCTAGCGAGAGTGATTTGTGTTCAAACCTGAGCCAGGCTTTTCTCTCTCACTCCATCCCCAATCCTGCTGCAGTGGTGGCACAGATGGGGACTCTCTTGCGGGACGGGAATCACTGGTGCTCTGCCATCCCGCAGCACAACTGCTCTGCTTCCATCCAAAGACCAGCAATCTTGTTTTCCTAAAAGCCTTTTCAGATGATATGTGCACATGGCATCTGTTTGCAATGTATATTTGCCATTAGTGTTTTTAAGTAGGAATGGTGGGGTCCGTATGGCACAGAACATAAGGATTGCCTTGGTAATTAGTCATTATTTGGACTAGCAGAATAACCGCTATCAAAGACTCTTAACTCGCTCATATCCTAATGTACCCGACATGTATTTTCTTTGTTTCTGCCCTTTATCTAAAGTATTTTTGCTCTGAAAACACTGTTGATATTTATCATTTGTCTGACACATTAATCTATACAGGAAAAGTTAAGCATAACATTTTTAGGAAAGTTTGCTTTTACATTTTTTGAGGACTACACATTTTTCATCATAAAACAACATTTCTTTAACATCTCTAAATCACCAGGAGTTAAAGGAATGTAACCAAAATAAGAAAGAGTGACACCTCCATAACAAAGCATATATGTAAATCCAGTTGATCTAGACACAAACTAGATGATTTACCTGCAGCTTCTGTTCTCTGACACGTTTACCCTGCTTATATTCAAAGTCTGGGTCTTATATCTGTTAGCCAGGCTGTATTTTAATCCTAAAGCATCCAGGTGTGTCAGGTATTCCCCCATGACATGGCTTTTGTGCCACCTGGGAAAGAGCATCACGTGCTCAAGCTCAGGAGCACTGTGCTGAGAACTGCAAATACACTTCAAATGGGAATGGTCATGGAAACTTATTTTTCCTCTGACTACCTGGATATTTCTAGGAGTGTTCCCCAATTCCTGTGAAGTCAAGGAAGGGCAGTGCCATTGCACATGGTGAATACGCAGTGGAAGATCCAAGTGAGAGCAACTCCACACCACAACAAAGAAGAGATGGAGATGAATGAGCCTGACTGTTCCAAGCAGATCACTAACACATCTTACAACCTCAGGGTTGAAGACCAGAAAACCCATTTCTCAAGATAGAAGGATGGACATCTTAGTATCTTATTCCAACATAAGGCAAGGCTCAACATCTTTGCTCACACCAAGCCTCCTCGATAAGGAAGTGGGGTAAGTACATAAAGTGGGGCATACATCAGGATAAGCACTCTGGTCTTTTTACCTACAAAGAGAGCCTTTTCAGCCCCTTAGTGAAAATAAACCAGGAAAAAATCCTCCACTTCACACTGTGCTATGTGTGCATGGGGGAAAACCATTTGGTCTTTTAGCTCTCCCTTGCCCTCCTGCACCACATGGGAAGGGGGGCAGACACAGAGAGTTCTAGGAGATTTGCAAGAAAACCCCAAATCAGCACCAGCGATGGACCTATCAGGCTCTTAGAGTAGCAAAAGAACCGTCCTTTGAGGCTTTGAAGTCTGGAGATGAGCAAAACAATGTTTGATGCCGAGCAATTATGTTAAGTGGGCAGGTGGGAGCCAGATGCTAAACAACAGCTTCAGATGTGAAGGCACGGGTGCCCCAGTGCTTTGTCTAGACCCCTACATGGACATCAAATTTATTTAAACCTTAAAAAGAAACCCTTAAGAACTGATGCTGAAAGCACACTAGCAAGAAGCAGAGCCATATTGGCTTGTCTAGAGCATTTGGATAAAATTTGTACATTTGTATATTTTATGTTGGATTATCATTTCTTACTGTTTCCACATGTTCTTTCATTGGGAAAATAATGCATGATCAAATGGTAAGTCCTATTTTTAAACTGCCTTTATGCAATTGAACTGAAAATATTAGTTTATCCTGTGCTATTCTGTCAAGCAGCATTATACTGATTAAGTTTTTTAAATATTATTGCTGCAGATGGAGTATACATAACCTGCATTTATACTCCATTTCATGTGTCTGCATCTTGAATCTTGACAAACTTTGAATTTTTGACCATACCCTCATGAAGGATCAGAATGTCATAACCCCTTTAGTCAATATTTTGAAAGGCTAATTTGAGTGAGTAATTGCATTCCAGTTCAGAAGAATATTAAAATAACTAGTTTATGCGAATACATCCATCCTAATGGAAATATACATTCCAGAAGAGTTGGAAGAATAAGCTTAATATTGTTGCTGTATAAAATTCAGTGACTTGAGCTTTCAGACAGGGTTGCACAGGCAGACTGAGAATATTTTGGCTCGCATGGGTTTGCATCCACTGTATCTGCTTCCAATCTCAAATTCCAATAAATGAACAACAAAGAAATCAAAAGGAAACTGTGTGGCTCGCCAGCTTGAACCTTGCTTGCAGAGAAACCAGACAAAACCACACAGTGTGAGGAAATAAACATAAAAACACAGTGTAATATGTTTTCTATTGTTTCTGCCAAAAAACATCACTTGGTCCAGATCCACACAAAAATCTGCCTTTTTCTGCTTAAATTTACCCCACGCTCATTGAAGGGCTGGTGAGATTTCATGCACTTTAAAGTCAACAAGGCCAACTTGTGGTGTAACCTTCATTTTGTTTCATTAAAAATACCACACACAGTCACCCCTCAGAATTAGAGACAAATTCCTAGACAATTAAAACAAACTCTCATGCTCACATTCAGCTTCCTTTTTCTCTATACAATGTCTGTTGCTCCCATGCATGGTTGGGAAATTAGAAGATACTATGCAAACAAGTAGCTTGAACAGTATTAATACTATAGCAGCACAAGCATACATGGAACAATGAAATCCCCAAAGGATTACAGTTTAAGATGGTTTCTAATCTGGCAGCATCCATGGTGCAGGAATAAAGCTGACGGTGATAAAAATGTATAGGATATATATACTTGCTGCAGTTTGCTGCTGTGGATGTATCCCTGGTGTGGAGCACATGCTCTACTCTGAACCAGAACATTCCTCTATAAAAGTGTCATAGAAAAATTATGTTCTTTTAAAAAGTAGTAGTTCAACTAATTACCAGGTTTAGGCTACAGGATTTCCACCTAGAAAATTTTCTAGCAATTCCAAACCTCCATTCATAGACCACTTTGTAAAGACCTGTATATACACCTCTGGAGACACTGCCTCTGCCACCTGAGCTACAGTGAACAAACCAGCAAGAAATCCATAAGGTCTCTTCCAACCCAGACCTATTCTGTGACTCTATAAGCAATAAAAAGCCATCTCTGCCTGGTCAGTGCTCTCCTGGCACCGGCACCTGCAGCCTGGAGATGTCATCAGTCAGGAAAAAGAGTGTATGACATACATATACATGTACAGCCTTTTACATACAGATACAGCTGCTCCTTGGTTTCATCCTGACTTTAGAGGAGAGATCATGACTAACCTGAAAATGCCACATGGCAGAATACTGGGGTTTTGTTAATCTTCTCATGTTTTCTTATTTTTAACCTAAAAGCCTCAGGCTTTTAGACATAACAAAAAAGAAAATAAAATTAAAAAAGAAAATGAAAAAAAAATAAAAGAGAGAGAAATTCTTACTAACACTCACTGTCCTGTTCAAAGTTAAATATTGTTACAGATGGGAACAGAAGGACTTATTGCTGCAGGACAATGACCTTACACTGCACATCTGGAGCACATTGTCCACACCCCGACTGGCAGTGGAGACTGCACACATGAGATGCCACCAGTCAGAAAATGTGTTAGCACAAAGAAATTATGATGAGTGTGCAACATGGTCAGATGTAAGGAAAAACACCATTTGTAGATTTGTTAGTCAATTAGGCTTTATTTCAGGTGATTCCCCAAAGGCTTCCTGAGGTAGCAGCATTTGTTTTCCCTCATTTCACCTAGGCTTGCTATGATTCAGAGACTGTAGAGTTCTATATAATCTCAATAATTTGATTTTCAGAACTGTCTCTCAAAGTATCACCTATGCTTTGACCTCTTTCCTGAAGCCTTGCTAAACCACCACATAGGATCCAAACACAGATAGGCAAAAAAAGTCAAAAAAACTCCATGGAGATACCAAACCTTGTACTGTGGCTGATCTCAACCTCTCTATTGCTAATTAAATCAAGAACACAGTGTCACCATTTTGGTCAACAAACAGCACTGGTCAAGACAGGTGCTTACAGCACCTCTATGAGATGTACCTTTAGGAGATGTCTGACCTTTTACATTTCCTACTCTAAAATTGACTTTTGAGGTATGCAGTATTTGGGGGAAAAACAAACAAACAAAAACAAACAAAAAAAAAACCAAAAACAAACAAACAAAAACAATTCCGAAAACAAGTCTTATTATAGAGAAATAAAAGGCATTTGTGCAACCCCCAATAATTTCTGGTCTCTAGTGTTTACCTACCATTAAACTACCTTTTTTTTTTTTTCCCAATCAGGGTTTATATTGAATGGAAAAATGCCACACTGCAACTAGCAGAACAGGTCATAGGCTGAAATTGATTGGCATCACCTAATTAAATGAATATAAAATAGGAAATAAATTCATAGAAATCTAAGTCAATTTGCTAAGTGAAAGAAGGCTGAGGAAAAAAAAAGAGTTGAATAGTTTGCTTGTAATGAATAATCTGAGTAACTAAGCAATTTCAGGAAAAGTACTGTAGATCTTTCAAAGTTACATATTTACTAGAAAGATCTTCAAAAATCTTTTTTAAAAGTAAAATGTGTGCTGAACTTTTCTGACATTTACAAAAGTAATTAATTAATATGATTAAGCAAATTAGACTGAGCCAAAGTCTGACTGATTGTAAGGCATGCTGCAAGAGCCACCTGTTTGCTAGAAACATTAGATACTATGGTGCTGGCAGCTAGAAAAAAAACACAGACTTCTGAAAGATAACATCTATATGTACTGATCTTTGAGATCAGTCTTGTCTGCCACACATTACCTGGTTATCCCAGCTTTACCTGAGAAAAGAATTGTCCATAAGACATTTTTGTCTGGCAAAAAGCCCTAGTGATTGAGCTAAAATAAAGTCACTGCTAACTAGGTCCATGAGAGTGTTTATGGATCTGATTCCTAATTAGGTACCTCAGCTCCTCCATATCTAGCTAGCCAGTTCCCAAGGTTCAGGAAAATCCTGGCACTGGCCATTTTAACTCTAGATTTGCTGTCCTTCACCTTGAGGGCAGCAGTGCCTCTTTCTGCTGCATAGACACAGTATCTTTGCCCAAGATAACATTTATCAATGAAGAAATAAATTTCTGGTTAGCACTATTTGACATGAGATACTGTAAAATATGCAGTTATAGGATATGCATCCCTGGTCATCCTTTACAACTTGAAATAAAACTTCAAAACAGGACAGAGAGGTACTTTTTTTTTGCTCTTATATTTATAATTTGTTTTACTATAAATCCCAAATTGTGTATCTTATACTGTGTATGGAAACAAACCCATTACCTCTGTCCCTCAGAACTTGCAGTGACAGTGTAAGGGGAGAGAACACATTCAGCTTTAAAGGACTTTGAGGAGAGAAGCACTGGCCAGAGAGCACAGACCAGCTACTGAAGCACTAAAGGGTACTTAAGTACTTAGACAGGGCTTATAAAAAAGAGGGAGAGCAACATTTTACAGGGGCAGGTTTTGATATGACAAGGGATGGAGCAGTTTTAAACTAAAAGAAGATATTAGATTAGAGGTTAGGGGAAATTCTGTACTCAGTGGGTACTTGCCCAGAGAAGTTGTGGCTGCCCCATTCCTGGAAGTGTCCAAGGCCAGGTTGGATGGGGTTTGGAGCAATCTGGGCTGGTGGAAGGTGTTCCTGCCCATGACAGGGGGTGAAACAAGAGGATCTCTAAGGTCCCTTCCAACTCAAACCATTTTAAGACTCTATGATTCTATAATTCTACTGACTCAGAGGAGTACTTGATTAATACTTGATTGTCCAGTTGATACTTGATAGTACTTCATTTTGAAATCCATCCTGACTTTTTACTCTCCTGGCTATAGCACTGCTCATATAGAAATCAGGCAAAGTGAGCTTTACTGCAAGGCCATCAGCACATGTCCAAATAAGAGTGCAGAGGTCTTCTCCAGGCTCTACAGCTGGGTATGTAAAACTTGTCTTCATGGTTAAATATCAGAAGACTTCAAAGAACTCACTTGCTATTCAAGTCGGGAAGGAGATGAGAACTGGAGTAGGAGTGTAGACTGTTGTCTTTATAGTGAAGGCACAATAGCTCATGGGGTTGTCCTCTACCAGCACAGCATCAATAGCCTTGCAGTCTGGAGAGGAGGCAGGAGATAGAACACAGTAATTTTCCAAAAGGCAAAGCAAAGGAGAGGAGGAAAAAGTGGGAAAAGAGCAGAGTCACAGAAACCCTGAGCAACTGGACTTTGAGAACAGCCTATGGTGTTGGAGCTAGTTACCAGGAGAGGAGAGAAGGGCCATCAGTTCCATGCAGTTGTATCAGTCCCACTGACTTTTCCATGGAAATGATGCCTTAGTGCTCACTGTACAGATGTACACTGAGATGTATCTGAGGTCAACACGGCATGTCAGGTTGCCATCCCTGAAGTAACACATTGGGTAATAACCAAGTTTGGAAATCACAATTCCTACAAAGAGAAGACACTAACAAATGGATGTGCCTGTGAAAAAGAAAATGATGGATATAGAAATTAGCAGAGCTGACTGCAAGGTATGCTCAATTAGGAGTGTATATATGGACTTTTCTAGAAATAGCTTCAGTAACGCTCAGCCCTGCTGCTTGTGCTGTACTTCTGCCATACAGATTAACTAAACACAATCTTAAAGATGCAAAAAAACCTGTGATTTGAAAGTTCTGACATAAACAGTCCCTAAAAAGAAGAAAATAGAGCACACATTGTCTATGCCATTTGTGAGCCAGTGGATCTAATGGTTCACTTACTTTACAACCTGCTTTGGAATAATTTGGCACATCTCTAATTTTAACAAGCTTCAGTGGGATTAGATAAAATGCAGACTTTGTTTACATCAATTAACACTCAAAGAAGTACAAAAGAACTTGTTAACTGCATTTATGAACAAAAAGTAACAGTGAGTTTGTCTAAACGAAGTTACTGTAAGACTTGCTCAGACTGGCACAGTTGCCTCTAAAAGAGTAAAAGCAAAAACCCAAGAGCTTAGATGCATTTTCAAGGAGGCAGATGTGTGGTTTTAATGACATGGGCAGATTTAATCGACATTTGTGATAACTGCATTACCAGGTCTGCATACAGCAGAATCAGAGATGACTGCTTCCCTCCATACGCCGTGTACACATTCACTGAGTCAAGTGGAAAACCAAAACCATTGCAGCCCAGTTGACAAATACATTGGCCATTGGTGTATTATTATTCCTGTTTCCAATTATTTTACCCCATTGCTATATTATTATTTCTATTTCCAATTATTTTACCTTGACTGATTATAAGCACATTCTTCTCTACATGCTACAGAGCTGGAAAGAAAATGTGGATGACTTCAAGCCCAGCACCCACCATACTCAGAAACAACAAATGGACACATCATACATGGCTCATAAAAGGTTTTCAAATGGCAATTATATTCATAAAGATACAGAGAGGGAAGGAAAAAGCAGGTAGAAGTCAGAGTTTAAAAAGTGAGAGGAGAAAAATACACTATGAAAGGTACTATACCTTGCCTATAGTATATAGTTTACATCAGCTAAAACTTCTGAAAGATTCAGGGTTTTTTTTAGTCATAAACATTTTACCCTCCACATCACATCATTTCCATAGATCTGTGTGTTCAATATTCTAAATAGCACAAGAGACACCTTCAGATGTTGCTGGGGTTTTTAATCCTTCAGCATCAGTCACTTCTAAGGAAGCTGCTTGTTCCCTGCTCAGGTAGGGTACAATGGCACTGCCACCTTTTCCATCATTTCCAATTATCAGCTCAGGGTTCATAAAACGATATCACCACCTGTTCTTAGCTACATTTGCTGTGTAGCCAAGAGGCCTGGACACTATTTTGTTACTCCAGATTTTGTTACTGCCCTTGTATTCAGCATCAATGCCGCAAATCAGCAGAGTTGAGCTGATCCCACACACTGTCACCAGCAGGAGTTCCCAAGGGATTCTTCAACTTCTCCCTCCTAATATGACAAAATTAACTCTTACAACCTAATAACAGCTGTGCTACCATACCAGCAATGGCCAAAGGTAGCTGGGACAGCCTGGTGTGCTCGAGCACTGTGGATCAGAGGTCCAGTGAGCTGTAAATGGACTCAATTTCTTCAGCAGGTTCTGTGTTCCTAACCTTGTCACAGAACGCAGCAGGGCGTAACTTAACAAAGATTAAACAGGCAAGGGAAAGCAAGGAAACAGTCTTCAATTAATGGAGTCACACTGGCTGTATCACAAACATCTTACCTTAAGGTAGGAATATTAAGAATAATAATAAAAAATAATTATTAGGGATATGTTCCTCTGAGATGAAGAAAAACATACTATATTAAGAGATCAGTAAAAAAAAAATGTCATCAAACTTTCAGGCATACTGAAGACATTATCAGTATTATGGTTTATATTAAGTATTATGAAGTCACACAGATCCACAAGCATGTTGGAAAGTGGAGTCTTCTTTCCTACTATCTCCCTACTAGTGGTAGTTGCTGAAACCATGGCAGACCAAGCAAACAACCATGCATATACTTAATATTCAATTAATTGAGTTCACAGAGGCTACTTGCTATAGCTCATAAGTACTAACATAGATATCCGGCTATGTCAGAGAAACCTGACTCTAAAATCCTCTCTAAACAAGATCAGCTCTAAATGCAGAATATCACAGCACATATAGATTAATTCCTGATAGGTATCCAATCCCTGGACAATCTAATAGCAGCTTATCATTGATTGCATGCTACACAACAATTTAGGCTTTGTTTTCCATTAGTAAACACCTCAAATTACATGAAAGGGAGAAAAAGTTCCCTAGATACAAGCATTAAATATTTATCAACCTTATGTCTGCTCAGTCACCACTCCTCTGTGAAAGTCCATTAATTAAATACTTTAGAAACGATTAAAACACTTCTTTAGAACTTATTGGCACCTGTTAATTCACTGACCCTACGAGGCTATGGCAGTAAATGTCTCGTTTGATTGTTTCTCTGACCAATAAATCACCAGCTTAAAGACAAAGGAGACATGATGCAACTTCATGTACACAACATTGCCTTAAAACACAAAAGCCAGTAACTAGAGGCAGAGAAACAGAACATTTCTGTAGACAGGGCAGCACAAATAATCTATTTAACCTAATCTTTTAATTACAGGAAACATCTCGTAGCAAGACATACAAGAGCAATGAAATGACCCAGAGCTAGAAATCAAGATGATATATTTGTGCATGTGAAAGTAACACCAGCAGAATTCATAAAAGAAAACCTCCTTGGGCATTATTATCTTTCCATCAGGATATACTGTCATCACATTGAGAACAGGAGAAAAAATGGCTTAAAATATGTTATTAAAATACAAAAATGTAAAATAGAGTGGAGAGAAAAAAAAAAACACACAAAACCACAAACAAGAGCAGAGAAAGGTATAATTAGAGGGGAAAAAATACAGGTGAAATCTCTGATTTAAAAAAAGGAGCATCTTAGGAGTGGGGGAGAGGAAAAAATGAAGGGACAGACCCTAATAGCTTGACATAGCACAGCACCTACTCTTCTGCAGAAGCTGCAACGATTCTGGTGTCATTATTTACTCAGTAACAAACTATTCAGCAGAGAGGGGGGTTCGAATCTGGCCCTGCTTGGGCAGTATGCAAATCTTCTCCCACTCCTCTGCAAGCCTTTCAGGAGAGCTGGCAGAGAGTCCCCTGAAGAGTCCTGGCAATGCCACACTCTGCGGTGGGAAACGAGCATCTTGCAAAGAACCCCTGAGATCCTCCTACCCCCTCAAATCTGCGCGAGCGGAGAAGTGTTGCCTGCAAGGGGGAGCGAGACAGAGCGTGTGTGTGCAGGAGAGGGAGAGAAAATAATGCCTGCAATTGGAACAGAGTCCTGAAAGACCAGGAGATGGAGACTATAAGTGATCCTGAAAGAAAAATAAAATAATAAATTGTACACCATTCACTGTATATAATGTTTTCTCCTTTGCCATTTGTGGTGTTCTGCCCCTCTGTTCAGATCCTTTGCCTTGCTACACTGAAGTTATTATGGAATATTTGAAAAAATTGGCTTCCCTGCCTTTGATCTCTACTATTGGATTACATTCTTCCTGCTCCCTTTGCACAGTTCTTCACTCCCACGTTCATTTTCCCCATTTCTTTGTTTACATTCAATTTTACCATATTTCTTCACACTTTTCTACATGGGGAAAGTCTATTTTGTGTTCCAACACACATTACTCTCTCTCTCATTCCTTACTTTGCACTTTTTAAGTGATCACGTAGAATTTTTGTTTCCAGAATGCCAACAATAAAAAAGAAAAAAAAGAAGGAAAATGCATTCAATGGTGAAAACGTCTCTCTTTTCACTCCAACTGCAGCCCTAGCTGAATTGTGCTGCCATTGTTTTCCAACAGAACTTGCATTTCCAAACTTGGGAATTCCCATCAGTCTGTCTGACAGAATTTTCCTGTTTTTTCTCAGAAGGTGTGCATTTTTCAAATGCCAGTAACATACCACTACAGAATTTCCCAGGAGTAACAGCTTGGTTTGTGGGACTCTTATTCAAAAACCTTACTTCCAAGAGTCATTTGAAACAGAAGAATCAAAACTGATTATTTACATTCTATAAATCAAAACAAAACTACAACCAGTGCATTTCAAAATATTGCTATAATTATTTTCTGCAGGCTGATAAATTGCTGGACATACTTTTTTCAGTAATGGTTGGCAATTCTTTGAGCACTAAGCACAATGTTTATTTAATTTTAGATTGTGAGTATAATTATTAAAAGTGTGATTCCAAATCATTAAAAAAAATAGAGAGGGAGAAAAAAAAACAAACCAATAACAACAAAAAACAACAGCAAACCAAACACATGGTGGTGGGGGGCATATTTCAGCTCAGTTACAATATATTTAAAACCCTGGATGGAGGAGTTCAGCCCCAACAAGGACAGAACATCCCAACTCAGGTAATAAGGCCACAATAACCACTATGCAAGCTTGGGGTTAAGAAGCTGCAAATCTCAGGAACTCTCTCCTGACTCCATTCTCTGAATTATATTAAAAAGACAGAGATGTAAAAATATGTTTACCCCACATTTCTTGACATGTTTAGAACTGTCTTAGCCAGAAATATAGGAAATGCTTAATTAAGTGTATTTTTTTCTTTATAATCTGTGCACCATGGCCCCTCTTTCTCTACAATAAAAGCCAGTAGATATTATAATCTGCAGAGAATCATAACACAGTATTCAAAGTATGGAGAAACCCAGTTCTTATCTCTGACTCCCACATTCACACCCAGAAGTTCCCTTTCATGGCCTCTCAAACACAAGGTTTGGGCTGTGCCTTTGTGCCAAGGTCCACCTTAGCTCTGCCCTATCAGCTCATAAAGAGAGAAACATAAGCATGGCAGAATTTTTACTTGCACAAAGGTGTAAGATCTGCCCCTGGTGTAAATAAGGAGAGTTTGGGTGAAATTAGTGTATTGGCATCAATGGAGGGAGGTCTTGTAACCCTCAGCCAGAATTTAATGTGTACAGTCTATAGCAGGTAGTCCTGTACTGTGAGAAAATATGGATGGACAGGGAATGGACTCTGCTCCTACAACTAAAAAAAAAAAAAAAAAACAAAAAAACCAAAAGAATCAAACACACAAAAAAACCCAGTCAATCCATCATATATTAAGTACTGCTGGCTGGGGTACTGAAATAGATATTTGCTCTGTGACACCTGCTTTGTTTACTCCTTTTAACTTCACCGTGCGCTAACAACACTTCTGAATTAATTCATCTCTGACAGCATGTGATTCAAAAATATTCTATTTTAATTGTTTTTCAGCAGCAGTAGTGGTCGAAACACAAGTCTGCTTAGTCTGCCTGAGAATTGGGCATTTGGTGGTAACAGGTTATTTCAACAGCCCAGGGTTAAAATCGTATCATTCACTGAACTCCACAGTATCAGTGCAATTCATCTCACTCCCCAACTGATGACATGTTCAATAGAATATGTAAAGTATGCCTCCACCTAGTGATGACTATGTACAAATAATAAAAAATAATAATTCTTATTACTTAAGAGAATCATGGTAATTGGCTCTCATTTTCCTAAATTAAAATAGTATTACACAAATACACATTTTCCCTCCTGAAAAATTAGTTTAAAGCTCTGTGAAATTTTACCTGCAAACTGACTGGGAGTGGGGGAAACTAAACACATTCTAGGTTTTAAATATGTTAAAATTTTAAGTAATGCTGCATTTGTAGCATTATCAGCACAAAAGAAAAATGAAAAGGAGAGTGGATGATGTGTTGTGGATTTTAAGTGTTAAAATCATCTGATAATTTAAGTTCAATACTCTGTTTCTAAATGAAGTGGTGAGCAAACCACATCCCCTCTTTGCAACTTTGTTTGCCAAAGAAAATGTTTGCCTAACTTCTTGGATTGCTGTGTTTTACAGATGCAATTGCAGATGTAATAGCATGAAATTCCGAGGAATTTATTTACCCCAAATCAGAGAAAATGTTATGGAAGAAAAAAAAAATATTAATAACCACACACACAAATAATGAAACCCCCATTATATTAAAAAATAAAATTCCCAACACTCTAGAATTCAAGAAATCCAGTCCCTGAACTCAAGCTCAAATTTTTAACAACTCACATAATCCATACAAAAATGCCTCATAAGTGGGATCAATTGGAGGCACATCCTCAAAATCAATAAACTTGAGGAGGAGGTTTGAAAAGTCAGGATCCTTTGTGGCAACCCATTCTTGTGGGATTTCCTTTCATTTATACCATCTGGGAACTACCTTAAATGTCTTTTCAGGCTGACTTGGTCTGCATTACCATTTCAAAAAGTCCCCCTATCCCATTAGTGGTCCATGAATCACATTGCAGGAATTCCTGCTCTTCTGAACCCCAGAGGTGTAGTATCTAAAAGAGAGGGCAGGTTGCTGCTTCCATTTCTCCCCTTGCGTTTAAATTGCCTCTTGTTGTCCATTTAACACCTCGAAGCATCCAAAAACATCCTCCCCCCAAAGAAATCCCTCCTACACAAAAAGTGTGGATCCCAAGCACCTCCTCTGACATCCCTGTGCACACAAATTCAGCCAAGGCTCCCCATGCCCAGCCAACTCCAAATATCTGCCACAGTCGTTAAAGAGAAACACAAAAAAATGGAGTCAAGTGACTTCGCCAGGATTTTAAAAAATGTAGTGGTTGAATACAGAAATACCAGCACCAAACATATAAACAAGTTAGATTTGATTATCTCTGAGTGAATTCACTTAGGATTCATTTTTCTCTTTGTTTTTGTTAGATGGGGTTTTTTTGGTTGGTTTTGGTTTTTTTTTCTTTCCAAGAGTTTGATAAATTAAGGGAATGTGTGCAGTGTTTAGGCACATATCAAGGCAATTTTTAAAAAAATATTAACTTACATTAACAAGTAGAAGAAAAAAATGCAAAAAATCATAATGCTTTTAAATTAATTTCACTGTTTTCATTCAGCAGAAGCACTAAACCTTAAAGTACTAAAGAATCAGGAAATCTAAGCTCCTTTTGCATTTCTGCATCTTCCCTTCAGCTGTTGATTGCCAGGACTAGGAAAGTACCATTTTCCTCACGTTATGAGTGCACAAAACACAGCACCAAAGGCCTCACTCACATCAGAGGGGCTTTATCGAGTTCACTATACTGGATATCTGTAGCAATAATTCTCATTTCATGCTCTATCTTGAGCCAACTTGTCCTTACAAAGCTATTTACCTTTCCTATCAGCTGATCAGGAGATAATCACCACTTTAACACATAAAACTACTACCATGTGCATAATTTAGAGCATACGGGTTTACAGAAGAATTATTCCTTAAAAAAAAAAAAAAAAATTAGTTCATTCAGCTGCCAGCTAAAATAAATGTTAATTATAGAATGGTTTGGGTTGCAAGGTACTTTAAAAGGTCACCTAGTCCAACCCTCATGCCATGGGCAGGGATACCTTCCACTAGACCGACTAATAGCACGAACTGCTCAGCCAGGCACCGATTTCGGCGGCAAGACGCTAAAAAAACAAATGATCAGTGTCGCGACAGAGTGACCTGCACCCTGTTCCCTGCAGAGCTGGTGGTCCATGGGGAAGGGCAGAGCCCCGGTGGCACTGGACATCTCCTGGGCAGCCCCGGCTGCCTCCACTGCCCGCATCCCTTCCTGCATCCCTGCGCATCCCTTCCCGCATCCCTGGCGCTCGCTGCCCGCCCCGCCGGCTCATGTGCTGCCCACGAGATGGCAGCAATATGTTTATGAATAATGCAGCAGGAGGCTGTAGCCCACTGCCATTTCGAGCTGCACAACGCCGCTCGCCTCCCCAGCTGTGAAACACAACTACCCAGCCCTGCGTGAATTCGGCTGAAGAACAACGGAGGAAAACAAGCGCCTGGGTTTCTTTCTCCTAAGGCTCGGCGCTACCCGACGCACAAGGTGCCTCCTCTGCACCTCTATTTTCTCAGGTCCTTGTGCTCAGCCGTGCTTCTGTCCCTGACAAAATTATGTCACACGCACATTAAGCATTAACTGCTGCTGTGTTTTATTTCTGCAACGAGGAAAATGCCTGTGGCTTGAAATAAATATTTTCTTTCCTGATGGACAAATAACATCTGCACTTCTGAAAGCTGCAGCGTGGCTGTCACGGGCTAAGTGATTCAAATAATTTCTTAAGAAGCCCACGTGTGAGCACACTCAGAGACACTCGTACCTATCACAGTCACTCACGGATCAGCACCAGCATCCAACAAAAGGTGGGCTCTTAAAAAAGTGTGCTGAGCTATTATAATAATCATTTTTTAGCACACAGATGTCTGTGTACACATAATGACAGATATGGGGGTATGAATGTATTTTAAATCAGGCTGATCTTCACAAGAGATCTAGCCTTGCTTTTCAATTGGATTTTGGAGTTCTCTGGGATTTAGGTGGGACCCCAGGCTCTGGTGGGTTAGAGATGCTGCTTGCCCCAGTGTGTGGTCGCCTGCAGTGGGTACCACAGCAGAGGGGACATGCAGTGCCACAGGCAGCATCACCACAGCACCCTGCCCAGAGCAGCTCTTGCTTCAGCCACACACTCAAGCCTTTCCAAGACCTCCAAGAGTTGTTAAGGTTACACTTCTCAGAAAACTTTTTTTTTCTATTTTTTGTTTTTGTTTTGTTGTTTGTTGTTGTTGTTGTTGCTATAGACAATAATTGGGGAAAAGAAAAAAAAAAAAAAAAGAAAAGAAACTGTCTAGCTAAGGTCATATGTAACTACAAATCAACCAAAGTTTTGCATTTTGAATCTTCCTTCAAGAAGCCATGTATGACAAAATGTTGCTTACCAGGACTGGACTTTTTTTCTTTTTTTTTCCTTTTCAGAAATAGTAAAGAACCACTTTTTGACATTATTTTTAAAATAGTATTTTTAAAATAATGATAAAAATTACTACTGTCCTAATTTTGCAGTCACAAAATACAAACAAGGCCTTTATTCCATGACTGTTTTGTGTTACCCCAAAACAGACACAGGAAACACAGAAAGTAAGAGAAATGGATTATCTATAATTTTGTGGCATCTTTACCTTAACTGCTCAGTTTTTCAGTTTTATGGATAAAGTTGCTGTGCCTTAAACCCTTGAAATTCTGATACAGAGGCTGAAGACTCAGTTTCCCAAACCCTTTAAATGCACTCTCAGTCTGTCAGCCAGATACCCTATTTTCAAACTGTGTAGTTTGAAACAAAGTAAAAACATGTTGGTGCATATTATAAAGATTTTTCATTTTCTATAAGGTATCTTATACATGAAATCCAAGGCCTTACTCTCTGTATGTTCTGGTCCTTGAGTATAAAGCTTTTCTGTTGCTGCTTGTAATGAGTCTTTTTCTCAATCACACTTTTTTTGAAAGGAAAACTGGCTTTAGTACCTGACATTCCTTAGAATATGAACAAGATCAAGCATTTTTGTGTTCACATTTACAGAGCAACCTGAATTTCAGTTCATTTTCTATATACTCTCTTTGGGCTAACTTGAGTAACATCAACCTAAGAATGAAACACTGGTGAGGGAAGGCACTCCCAGGATGGTCAAAGCCTGACCAGTGCTCACCCAACACTTCAGAGACATGGGTGGAAATGCATATTGCGTAAGTTACATGAGTGCCCCAGTTACCAGACTCTTGCTTATTCTGGATTAGGTGAGGATCTTTTGCTTTCTCAGTGTTTTTGCCTGTTGTGGTCTTTAATAATCAAGGACACTTCAACACCTCCTTTGGTCTCAAGAGCAGCTTGAGATGTTTACTATCAACACAAGTAAAGTGGTTACAATGAAATCTGCCTTTTTCATACTAAAAGAAATTAAAATAAAATAATACAAATATTAAATTATCAAGGATTGCTAAATATTTCTCTTTTTCACCTTAAAATGTCACATTAAAGTCTTTAGAAAGTAACTGTACAATGTCTAAAATTCATGTTGTGTACAATTTTCTACTTTCTGCAAAACTTTTCCCACAATCAAGGATGCTTTTCTTCTTGCACTATGTACCCTTGCTCTTATTTTTCTGTTTTAATCATCAATAAAAAATCAGGATACGAATACACAATGAGAACATTACTGCCATTACTTGTATGAAATCCTGCCTGAGTTTGCATATAAGGACCACTACAGCTACAACAGAAGATTCCAAAAGCAAAGGTTGTGATCTGTACGCTTGAGACCTCAGAAAATCTGGGGACTTGAGTAAGGCAATGAACTAAAGAAACTTTAGTTTCATTCCTAGTTTCTGGTTTAAAAGAAATGAAAAGATAATTAATACAGGAACTATTTTTCAACAGAAGTAAATGGGAAGTGATTGCAAAAACATCCACAGAACTACACTACCATAAAAGTAGAATATGAGTCAGGTTCCAGAACCCTGGAAGCAATATAATGTCTGCAACTTAAAGCATCGACTACCTACAGCTCTGATTTTGCACTTTGTATGTATTTCTGTACAGTACATTAAATCTTAAGTAGCATTTAAAATTAAAGAAATTAAGACTAAAGAAAACTGAATTTTAAAAAATACCTTTACATGTTTCTTAGATTTAGATTATAAAAGAAAATAGCAGATATCTGGAGAGGTCAGAAGATTTTCTGCACCCATTGAGTAGGTTTTACCTGCTATTTTGGCCGGAACTTTCCTAGTGAGGTCATTAAGAAAAGAGACAGAAGAGAAAACTAGAAACACAATTGAGAGACCATTCAACAGTGTTGTGTTCGAGATCTCCCACTTACAACAATAAAATCAGAGTACTTGTGTAAATAACACAAAATGGTTTGTGTTGGAAAGGACCTTAAAGAAGATGTTGTTCCAACCGCTTGCCATGGACAGGGACACCTTCCACCAGCCCATGTTGCTCCAAGCCCCGTCCAACCTGGCCTTGGACACTTCCAAGGATGAGGCAGCCACAGCTTCTCTGCCCAATCTGTGCCAGGGCCTGCCCACCCTCACAAGGATTTCTCCCCAATATTCCATCTATCCCTGCCCTTTGTCAGTGTGAGATCATTCCCCTTTGTCCTGTCCCTTCATCCCTTGTCCCTCTCCAGCTCTCTTGGACCCCCTTTAGGTACTGGAAGGGTCTCTCAGGTCTCCCTGGAGCCTTCTCTTCTCCAGGTGAACACCCCCAGCTCTCCCAGCCTGGCTCCAGAGCAGAGGGGCTCCAGGGGCCTCTCTGTGGCCTCCTCTGGACTTGCTCCACCAAGTCCATGACCTTACATTGGGCACCCCAGAACCGGACTAAGTGCTCAAAGTGGGGTCTCATCAGAGAAAAGCAGACAAAGAAAATCATCTCCCTTGACCTGCTGCTCACACNGTGAGATCATTCCCCTTTGTCCTGTCCCTTCATCCCTTGTCCCTCTCCAGCTCTCTTGGACCCCCTTTAGGTACTGGAAGGGTCTCTCAGGTCTCCCTGGAGCCTTCTCTTCTCCAGGTGAACACCCCCAGCTCTCCCAGCCTGGCTCCAGAGCAGAGGGGCTCCAGGGGCCTCTCTGTGGCCTCCTCTGGACTTGCTCCACCAAGTCCATGACCTTACATTGGGCACCCCAGAACCGGACTAAGTGCTCAAAGTGGGGTCTCATCAGAGAAAAGCAGACAAAGAAAATCATCTCCCTTGACCTGCTGCTCACACTTATTTTGAAGATGATGAAGACAATTTCTTGAGGTGTTTGTTTTTTTTTTTAAATAACTAATTATAAGTTTATTATTTAAAGAATCCCTGACTGACATCACCTAATATTTGTGATGTGGCAGTCTTTTAATTAGACAATAGTATATTCAGGTTCTGGGATCAAAACTAAGCCCTAATCATTGCAGTAATGTCCAGGAGCCAAAAGAATTCTATACAGGTGTTTTAAAATAACAACAAGTCCACCTAATGCGTAACTAATTCCATGCCAGCAGAGGTTCCTGCACATCTCGTTGGATCTGCAGGCTCAGGAAATGACACTTTCTCGGGGGCAGGTTTGGGGATGAAGAACATACTCCAGCTACTGATAAGGCTCACCAGAAGATTCACATCCAAGGTGGTTTTTCAGCCATGCCTCATCTCTGCAGCTTTTATATTTAAAAACATACAAAGAATTTTAAATACCAATCCCAACCCAAGCCCCTCCACATTGCACACGCAGTGCTTCCTCTAGAGAGGCCATGGAAACAAACCTGATCCCTCCCATGGCAAAAAGCTGTGACTTAAACCGTTCCTGGGAGGCATCCAGATCCTATCCTGATCCCACAGTATGTAGAACAAAATAGCTTATCACTCAGATTACGCGCTCGGACAAAGCTGGATAGCTCAAGGACAAGGGAGTTACCTCAGATCAGTGCCATAAATGTTATTATATATGAAACAGCTGCAAGACAAATTCTTTCGTATTACACATAGGTGCAGTTGTGCTTTCAGCTGTCTCAGTGTTGAAATACTGTAGGTTTTACACAGCTTTCTCTATTTGTGAAATACACTTACACTTCTCAGTCGCATATAAATGAGTAACCCCTTCCAGCTGCAGTGCATTGAAACAAAAAGTAGCACCACACCAGACCTGTGGCAAGAGCCCCAGCCATAGAACTCCAGAAATTCTTCATAGGAAACCTTCCTAAAAAATGAACTTGGTAAACTTGGGGAAAAGTATGACTAAAGAAACCAAAAAATTGTCTGTTGGTTAAATGAATGGTGCTATTAAGAGAACAAAGTAGCTTCACCGATTCATAAATGCTGCTTGTGACCTTTTTTCGCTCTTTTCATCTCTCTCCTATTTTTTCTTTTCTTTTTGAATCATCTGAGAGAAATCTTCCAAAACCTCTTCAAGGAAACAAGATCCAACCACAAAACTCTCTGCTAATGAAGCTCCAGAATTACAAATCCAGAGGTCAAGAGCACGTATTCCACAGTGTCTGGGATGAATTTGAGATTAAAAGGCTGGTTGCCTTAGATTAGAGGTTGAGTAAAACAGGAAAGAGTAAGATCCGGTTGAAAAGTTTATCAGAAGTAGAAAATATGGAATATTGGGAAAAAAGATCTGCAAATTGGCCTAGTTACTGGTGTCTCAACAGCCATATCAGTATTCATTGAAAAGCAGTCTATTAAGTTATTTTCCTTTTGGATAACCACATCAGAATGCACCTACCCAACATCAAACTAAGCCAAAGAAAGGCAAGAGGAGAATGACAGAGTAACGTAGGCGCTGTTTCTGTTCCAGTTGCTGACTGACAACACTGCCATCCCTTAACATGGTTTTATTTAGTTATTACAACCATCTCTCTGTAAATGACACTTAGGATTATTTAAGATTATGTTGTAATCCTTTTAATCCTCAGTGCTTTAAATTTCAGGCTAAACACCAAAGAGCAAACTAGCACTTAGCAGAAATATTTAAAGCATGTGATTTGAACATAAATCTTCTTTTATTCACCACTCCTCCGATGAAGACCTAGTGCATCACGTCACTCAGCCAGCAAGAACAAACAGCACAGTATCTCACTGCAAACTGCCACATTTCCCCACATCATGTGAAGCTGTTTCCAACCAGAGCTTTTCCTTGGTGCCAGCTATGTCATCAATAAAACAAATGAAGGGAAATCAGAAGGTCATGTGTCATAAGATGTGCATATTTTCAGTCGCTCTTAAGGAAAAGTTGAGAAAAAAACACCCCACATAATGTGTTCATCAAGAACAGGAATAGATTGCATGCACAAATTGGATAGTGTGAGACAGATCAGACTTATCCTGTTAAATTGGGAGTAGCTCAATTAAAAGGAGGGGAGTAACGCTGCTGAAAACCTCATGATCAAGACCAGAAAGCCAAATCTTCCTGCCTGAGTGTCATTTACTTGCAGTTTCCTCCTTTTTTTTTCCTCCTGCATCGATCATGTTTCCAATTAGTTTTCTTTATGATACTCCTATGCTCCATCTTGTTACCATCCATTTACTGTCATAGACTTAGATTTTAAATTCAAGATTTCCTTCTTTTTCTTCAAACCAAAAGTTTCAGTAGTCATTTTCCATTTCTAATCTATAATTCATGAACTTAAATTGAGCACCCTGGCTAAATCAAAGTCAAAATTCTGCACCTACTCCTAATACAACATATCAGCTGAAAGCAGCCATTGCTCTGTTTGAATCAAGAAAGGTTATATTAGTCAGAAAGTAATGAAACAAAACCCCACCGATGATTTGATGATATAATCAAATCTATTTGTGGTCATTTCAGAGTTAAGCAGCTAATGCATTTAATCAAATAGCAATACAATGTGTCTATATTTAGGTTGATAAAAATAATTTTTAAAATAATAAAAATAAAAAACACCCTTGTTTGTTTCATTTGAACAAACCCATGAATAAGTAGACATGTATTATCAATCTTATTCCCACCCACTAGAGTAAGTAGATCATCCAAAGTGTTGCCTGAAATATTCAGTATCCAGGTACAAACTGACCTCTCCGCTGTCGAACCCTCCTTGGATTCCCTCCAGACTATCTCACAAATCTTCTCTCTCCCTCTCTAGTCCCCTTCCCACTCTATCTGCTCATGTAGCACCAGTCTCATTCAGTCCCTTCCTTTCCCAAAATGTCACCACTACTGGTGCCAAAGCCTTCTCCTCTTTCGCTCTTACCATCTGGCATAATCTTCTTGTAGCTCTCTGTCTAAACAATGCTCCATCCCTTTTCAAAATGTGTCTTAACATATGTCCTTCCTCCCATGCTTTTGCTTCTTAATGTCTCTCCCACTCACTTATTGGCTTGATGAAGACACATTTTAATGGGTTCAAGCAGTAGTGCATGAGTTTGCTTTCTCACATTATTCTGATTCACTGGAGTTACACCTTACATGAACAGAAGTGAGAAGAAAATGCATTGCAGATCCCTCGTACCACCAGTTTGGTAAATCAATAGCAGAGCTTCGTTTGTCTTTACACTGGAAATGTATTAGCTGCAGTGAATCACCACCCTGATATGCATTTCCAAACAGGAATTTTGCTTACTGCAAAATGAGAAATAAACCCTAGAAGCTCAGAAGACCTGTCAGCGAGCTCAGGGAGTTGCAGGAGTGAAGGCTAAGGTTATACTTAATCACATTCCAAGTGAAAAAGCTGAAGATTGACAGCAAAACCAAAATATTTATTCTAAAAATACCTAGGAAATGACAAAGCTCCAAGTGTTGTCTCAAGACAACCTGAAGGATGTGGTGGGTATAGAAGCATAAGTCTGTCTTGGAGATGAGGAATATTTCTAAATATTGCATGTGCTTTAGAAAGATGTCCAGAAAAATAAACCTTGAAAGAGCCTCTGTAACACACAGTTGACCCAAAGAGGTTTCTTTTCAATGACCCTTAGGGTTTTGTGGGTTTTTTTGTGTAGTGAGATTTTTTTCTTAAACCGGACACCCAGACAGAGTTGGTTGCTCCAGCATGTTTCACTGGTGAAGATGCCAGATGACTATCCGGTAACAAACCATATCTTGACCCTGGCATGCTCCCTTCTGCATATTTCCCCCTTTTACTGTTTGTATTGTTAAAAATTTTCATTGTTAGAACTCTGGGAAGCAACTGGGTTCATAGAAAATAATATTTCGATGTGGCTTGATGCAAAAACACAAGTAACTAACTAATATTCATGGGAGCTGGACTATGTCCAAAACCTGAAGATGTTGCAATAAACTATTTTAACCCCTAGATCCTGGAATATTAACCTTGCAGTAACGCTTTCCTTCTTCTCTCATTGTCTTGGGCCTTGATCCTCCCTTTCAATTCAATGGGATTTAGATGAAAGAATTAAATAATACTTTTTTCCATCAACGAAGAACAGTCCTATGAGAAATACATGTCCTTCTTTGCTGGCCCTGACAGAGGCAAGCTTTTAAAATGCTCCCCTGCCCTAGCAGAAGTGAACCTGGGTCACCACTGTCTGAGGACCCTGAACAGCAATAAAAATAAACAGAGTAACCACACTGCGTTGGAGCAATGCTTGTATAAGCAGTTTGAAGAAGTTGTGTTTATGGAAGTCCTTCAGGTCAAGATTCTAGGCCTGAACCCAAAGCAATTACCTACTAAGTTTTAAAAACAAATTGAATATAGAGCATTAATCAATAAATCAACAAGTTCTCAAGTGTTTAGGAGACTCAGCCATCAGAAATCCTTCACTTAGAAAAATAGTAAACCGATGCTGGATAAAGTGCTACACTCTTGCACTGGTGAGAAAAATGCTGCATTAAATCAGGCTCTGATTATTAAAGCCAAGGAAATAAAGCCTACCTCTTCAGAGTTCACAATCAAATGAGCAATGGAATGCTTTGCCTCTTACCTGAAAGACATTCTTTTTGCTGGATTTCTCTGAGGTCCATTCAATGCGAGCACCACACAAATCCACACACTCAGGTTTATATCCTGGTTTCTGAAAAACAAACAAAAAAATCAACATGAATACGACCTGACTTTTCATAAATGGGGACAGTTATCAGATAGAATAAAAATAGAACAAGTTTTAGTGACAGGTTGTTTAAGCACAGCTACTGGTATTAATGCAAAGAGTTCATTATTCCTTGGTATTATTAAATAACCATTCCTGAAGTGTCTTAATGCAGAAATAAGGCTCTTATACTAGATACAGAATCTTTACAATAATTAGTTTAAAAAAAAACATTCTAATATAACATATAGCAGAAAAAAACACAAATGCATACACATTGACCAGTTATTTTCAATGCTTACTTTGCCAAACCTCTTGGAAAGTCATTGGGTTTAAAGCAAAAAAACTGTTGGTTTTCCAAATGCAAATTTAAACTGATGCAACTGGAAAGGACAGAAATTAGACAGGAACGTACATCGTATCTCTAAGACAAGCTACCTCCTTTCTCCAAATAAATTATCATTTCTGGCTCCTAAAAAAAGCAGAAAAGGCTTTGAGGGCATGTGTGACACCCAGAAAGAGCTCAACACGAGGGCTGCTACTTCTCAGTGTCAGTCCATGCATCCCAGGGTGACACAGCTCTGCCTCCCCAGCTCCTCCGTATGGATGCAAGTAATTCAAAAAGCAGATTTGTTTGCCTGTATCATTTACATTGCTGGGAGTTGGTGTAAAGCACAGTAAGTCTTCCTTTGCCATTGAAGCTCCTTCTCCAGGGACTCTGCCTGTGCAGAAGTTCTGGCAAAGCCTATGCAGTTTAGAGTAGCGTTTGCAGCTTGGGTTGCTGCACATCCCACTCAACAATAAAAATGCTACTGTTAACAGCACAAAGCATTAATAAGTCCCTTTTGGATAAGAGATGGAGTAATATCCATGTAACATAGCTAATCAGCTTGATGCATCTTTTTTTTTTTTTACTCTGCTACTCTTAAACCACAGTTCCCTTAAAAATAATGTTAATGATAGAGAAAACAGACTTAATGAAACTTAACAGTGGCCAGTCCAGTGTCAGTCATGGATTCAGCTTTTCAAAGATTGCTCACTGAAGTTCTCTGATGTTGTTGTTAAACACTAAAATACGTGTGTTCTCTAGGATGTCTTTGAGATGGGAGGAAAAGAATCCCTAAGCAGAGTAAGAGATTCTGGTCAAGTGATTTGAAGGCAGAGTCTGGAAGTTTTCAGTACTGGGGTCATAATTATGTTCTCCATTTGCCAAACCATAAAACCGTGGTGGTTCAGCTCCACTAAAACTGACAGTCCTGTGAGTCTTTGTTCCTCTTTTATTCTTTTTTTTTTTTTTAATTATTATTAATTTTTTTTAATAGAACAAATATGTTGCTCAAAACAGAAGGATGTTCTTGTGGTTAAACCACTGGAACAGCAGAGTTTGGAATTTTTTTCCCCTCAACTCTGCTTCAAATTTCTGGCCTGGCCTCTGACAAGAGCTTTGCCTTTTGGATTTTTTAGTAACAGATCAGAACTGCAGTTTTGAAACTTGATTTTACAAAGATGTGGAATTTGGACAGCCAGTATTTCCAGGGCAAAAATTACAAAGATGGAAAAAAAAAAAAAAAAAAAAAAAAAAACAAAAAAAAACCAACCAACAAAACAAAAAACCTCTAATGCCAATATATTAATGCAAACAAATTCAAATTGTGGAGGAAATAAATGAATTATCACTATTCTAGTATTATACTTTTATAAACAGGGCTATGGGGTCTCTTTGGACTAGATCTTCTCCAGGGCATCATGAATGCCCAGGTCTGCACCACATAGACAGCTCTGCAAACCATCACGAACACACAACATAAGTTTGTCAAAGTGGGTAATCCTTCTGTCTTTGGAGAAAAAAAATACCCAGAAGGATAATTTGAGTCTGAAAGTACTTCAAGAAGGACAGCTTTAGTCTACCAGCAGAAAGAGTTGAGAAATTTTGGAAATACACAATGAGATTAAAAGAAGAGATTAACATGTAGACAAAGAAACAGAAACAGTTTTTTGATAGTGAGGGTTACTGGGCTACAGAGTATTTTCCCCAGGAACACTGTCCCAGAATACTGAAGGGACAAAAAACAAGAGTTCAGAGAAGTTTTGCAGGAAGATAGAAGAGTGAAGTCTATAGGATTTTATCATCTCTAATTTGTGTGATCATGCAAAAATATATGCAGCAGCAGAACTTGCACTCCTCTGCACTTCATGCACACAGAGTTTAATTTTTTTGCTGTTGCAGTGCTCTGCAGTTTGTTTACAGCTTTGATTTTGCAATAAGCAGAAGAAAAGTACAAGCATGTGCATCTCGCTTTCCAGAAAGAATGGGATGCAGGCTTGTAGAAAGCTTACCATGCTTCTGCTGTGTGCAATAATTATTTGATTCAGCCTCTTTTTCTCCAGAGGAAACAAATATGAATTGAGCAACCTGGTCTGGTGGCAGTGCCCCTGCCCATGGCAAAGGAGTGGAACAACTCCATGGAAAGGTCCCTTTCAACCCAAACTATCCTGTGATTCTATGAAAACCTCTCCTTTGGAGAATGTATCAGCCCTGACCACAGCAGGGTATCAGGTGTCTGTGAACGCCGTGGGAGACTCATGGGTACAGATTAGAATCTGAAACTTCTGATGAAAACTACATGCATAACTATTATGCTCCAAGAAGGCTGAAACTGTCCATCACCTTCTGCTGCACACCTGGGGGGGCTCCATGAAATGGGAAGCTTACATCCATCAGAACTCCAGGAAAAGTGCCTGGAAATTCATTCTGGCCTAAACAATGTCCTTTTGCAGAGCTGGCTTCCCAGCTCATGTATCAACCCAGAGTCACTGGGAGAGAGCAAAGCTGAGGTGACTGGAAAGCCTGAGTGCTCCACGTCCTTGCTTTGTGTTTTGCAGTCAGAGCAATTATGTTATATCAGTGTTGTTGGAGGGGGTTATGCTGTAAATTGATACAAGTGTCTGCTACAATGAAATCTTCCTAAACATGAATATGGATTTCAGCAGCATTTTCACTCACTAAATTACTTTGCAGATGGGCTAATAACCTGAGGTTAAAATAACCTCTGTTGCATAAACTATTTCAGGGAATAAATAGATTCTTTTTTCTTGGTCAGAAGGACCAACTGAAAAAAGAATTTAATGCTGGTAAGGAAGAATGGAGTTGTGAGTCATTTAGATCACAGTGTCTTTAATTTAAAATAAAAAGCAAGTCATATTCATGAGAATTCTAAGAAAAAGTGGATCAAAGCCAGGACCACAAATGATCAAGGCAGCAGCAAAAGCTAATGGTTCAGTTACACAGGATGCAAACTTGCCTTTTCAGTAGTATTTGTAAACAATCTCATTTTCTGAATCTCTCCTCTGTGTGTTTTAATTGTTGTGCTCTATTGCTAATCAAAATACCAAATATTGTCACCAGTTTCACCAAAAAACAAAGGAGTGGATCTCAGTTTTCTCCACAGAAATCAACAGGAAAGTTGCCATAGTGAGTCCTAAATCTATAATCACACAATGAAGCAACAAAAACTCCTTTTAGTTTTTACTAATTATTTGTATTAGGAAACAATTAAAGATTTGAGCAAATATAATTTTAAATCACCTCTAAATGTTGCCCTATCATCATATCAAGAGATATTAGAGGTTCTCTCATTTCCCTCTCTCCTGTTGCCTTTGTTTTATGAAATATCATTCCTCTTATAATGATGTTGTCTTAATTTTTTGCTTCATGTACAGTATTTAATAATTAATAATTAATGAATTAATATCTTTAGACTACAAAGGAACTTTAATATTTTTGTTAAGTCACAATGTTCCTGCTAACAATAAAAATGCATTGTTATAAGTTATACTATTGTGAATGACTATCCCCTCTCTTACATTATTTAATTAATGGTTGAGTTCCCCCTTTTCCAAAGTAAATTGGAAAAACAGAATAAAATCGGTAAACAAATGATTTCTAATGAATCCTCTTTGCATTATTTCCTTTCCACTATCAAAACTGTATCTGGTTAAATGGTTTACAAAGGAAATAAGCATTGCATTTACATTATGAGATCACATCAACGCGCCGGTTTAGCTTTTTTGATGTGTAAAATTTGGGTTTAGGAAACTGGGTTATCAGATTTTGAATGTTGACATCTCATGTTGTTTTCAAGCTTTACCCAATTTATTTATTTACTGCTGCCTATAAGTTACAGGCAACAGACAGAAAATGCAGATTTAACAGATTTTTCTCACCTAGTGAACATTGAGTTCACAGCCCCAGTGTTCGGATCCAGCATGGAATAAAATAAAAAAAACCCCACACACTTATTTTTGTCAACATAGTGAGCAAAATGCAGGTTCAGTATGTCTGGGTTCTTCTTGACACAGGAGGCAGCAGATGTTCTCTCACCAGTTGTGAGCACTGGTGAGGACTGAGACTTCAGGTGAAGGGACTGACCTCTCAGAAGGTTCTGAATCATAGCATACCTTAATTTTTTTGAGTTAAACAGATTGAGGTTTGGCCAAAGTCCCAGTCTCCAGGCAGGTCTAGTTTAGTATCTAAATCCCGAAAGAGCTAATGTGGATTTTTAATGTGGATACAGGAGTTTCAGAGTAAAACCAAGTTTCCCGTGTATTAAATTTCTACTAGGACATTTATCTCCTGGAACTTGAGTGAGGGCTTGCAAAGAGAGAGGAGCAGAGGTAACAGGTAAAAGTATAAAATGCCTAGTAAATTATAAGATTCATTGTAATAAAATAACTTTAGACACTATTCAAAACAAAACAAGCAGAATTCAATTTTAAGGAAAAAAGATGATTCTGCAAAAAAATACTAATACAAGCTCTATTGTTTTCATGACTGCAAAAAAGTGATATTTTCTGCTGGACTAGTACAAAAACAAGCAGAAAGTGCCAGATTTTACCTTTACTGTCTCATCTAATAGTTTTTTATTTTTCTACAACCCTCACCTTCTTTCCAAAAAAAAAAGAAGGCATGAAAAGGTGCTCTTTAAAGCTGATTTTATGACAGGTGGCATTGATAGATCAAGGACATATAGAAGAACGGTTTGCATCACCTGCCACAGAAAAAATGGCTTATTGTTTATGACTTCTGGCAAGGGGAGCACCTTTGTGGCCACCCATCATTCCAATGAGATTTGGCAGGTTTGATCAGGCCTTGAGAGCCTTTCACAACAGGGTTTTGTCAAACCTGTGCCTTCGCTGCCCACAGTGTCACAGACCCCCCAAATGCCCCTTCTGTTGCCCACACTCAGTTTGTGGGCTCAGGCTGAGCAGAAACCAGCACTGAAGGGATTCAGGCCATCACCACTCGTGCAAACAGAGCTGTCACATCTCCGAGGACGAAGATCAGTGGCCTTTCCTTGGGGCACAATAAAAAGGTACTGCAAATTTCACTTTGTAGTAACTACAGGCTACAGAAATTGCATTAGCTGCATTAGATGGAGTCACAGAAATATTCAGGAAGGTTAGCGGGATATGGTGGGTGTCACATTTATACTGCGATAAAAAATCACTTTGCTAACTTGTAATGTTTTCTGCTTTGGTAACACCCTATATTAAGGTGCCATTTATAAATAATTTATTATTATTTATTAATGTATATGCTGCTTTATAGGATGGTAGATAACAACTTAAATTCATGTATTAAAGATGCACATACATGGTTTAATACAATTTACGTCTCACAATATCCTTTGCAACAGATTCTTATCGCATCATCTGTTCAGCATTTATTACTAATGCATTTTATAACATACTTTATAATACGTTATTTGAGGAAGTAGCTGCATTTAGTGATCATTTTCATAAATAAGAATAAAGCATTTATAAATGGCACCTTAATTTAAAGTGTTACCTTCACATTACTGGATAGTCACTCACCATTTGTCTCACTTTGTGATTATTCTCAAAATGCACCTCTTAATAAAGGATGTGCTACGTCCTATTTCTTCTTATGCACTACATCTGATTAAGGCACTTTCCTTCAGCTGCTCTCAAACCTTTCAAGGTTTCCAGCTCAGTCTAAATTTGTCTGCTGTAAACACCAAACTTTTTACATTGAAATAGCAGTTGCCAGGAGGCTGAAAATATCAGATGGTTGATTGCCTACCAGGTTGGCCAGTGCAGGCTGCTTGGATTCCTTGTAGAATTCCATTTTCCGAGCAGTGAGAACAATCCAGGATGTGGACCAGTTTTTCCTTTAAAATGGAATTTAAAAAAAAAAAAAAAAAGTTAAAATCAGTAAGGAATGCAGGCATTAGGTAAAATATGTTCTGTATTTGTAGACTGGGGTTTTTTTAATTATTTCATGTAAAACAAATAAAAGGCCTAAAGTCAATATCAGTATTGTACTCCCACCGATACTGATGGAATTGCACCATCCTTATTATATCCAAATGTGGCCTAACAAAGCTTAAAGGCCTTCTTCCTCCTCATTCACGTTTTAAAGCCTATCTATGTTTCTTTTCTACTGTGGTGCCACAGGAAAACAGTGGGATCGTTCACACATGCTCCAAGTTCACAGTTAGTTACAGAACTCCAAAATAGCTGGTGCCCTTCTGGTACCTAAGACTTAAAATAAAATTGAAAAGGAAAAATGTTGATCTGACTGCACAGATCTCAGTTAAGGGTCTGTTTTGAAAGGTCCCAAATGCCTTCTCTTTTCCCTAAATTAAAAGGTTATAGGAGTACAAAGAAGATAAGAAAGCTATCTGAGAAAGGTTTGAGTTAGAGAACTGGCAAATTGCTGGAGCCAGGAAGAAGTAAAAATACACATGAATATGTGAAAGAATGTCCCCTAATACAGAAGAACGTAACATTCAAGTCTGACGAAACTGCTATGATAGATATTACATTGTTCCAAACCACTGCATAACCATAACAAATGAATCTGATCTGATAAAAACCCGTTTTCAGATCAACAGCACAAGTTTGGCTTTCCGATTTGGAGATCTTCCGATGTTCACACAAGTCCTCATAAACCCGCTATTGATTTGCTTTATGCAAACGAAAATCACAAATCCGGATACTTTAGAACAAACCTCAAGACCACGTGTGACAAACAGGTTGGTTCACAAGTGTGTTGTAGTGCTTCGAAAAGAGGGAGCTGCCTGTAAGGGCACATTTAAGTCCTGGCACAGACTCCCCAGTGCAGCGATGGAGTCCCCATTCCTGGAGAGAGGTAAGGGCTGTATAGATGTGGGGTTTAAGGTCATATTTTTCAGCATCCCTGAAAGGATTTTAAGGACATGCAGATGTGGAGTTTAAGGACATATTTTACTGGGGGACTCAACAATGCCGGTTAATATTTGGACTTCATGGCCTTGGAAGTCTTTTCCAACTTTAATGACACAGTTCTGTCCCTTACTCACTATTTTTACATAGACCAGGAATTAATTAGTTTCTCTCACAAAAGTGCGAGAAGCGTTAATGGGGCAATTTAGACAAAGTTACTCCGAAGCCATTTAGCACCTCACAAAAGGGCGGACACCGCCCCGAGCTCTGCAGGGCTGTCTTCACCTGGGAGACGCTTTTGGGGCTGCTGGCAGATACCTTGAGGAGCCCTCACACGTGAGGGACAGCAACAGCACGGGAAAATGGTTCCACTTCCCTGCCTGGACACCCTGCTGGCCGATCGGCCCTGGAAGGGTCTGCCTTCAGCCGGACTCACCACTGATCGCCCACAGGAGGGTATATCGGACCGGCCAGGCCCATCTCAGCCCACCCAGGGTTACAGCCTGGCCGCAGGTCCCACTCCTCGTCCTGCCTCCCCGCATTGGTCTCCTCCAAGTTCTTCCCGCTGTGGGTGGTAATTCTTTCCCTTTTCTTTAGCCTGTCCCTTTCCTTATCGCTCCCTCCCCTCCCTCCTTCTCTCATTTTAATTATACCGTCAATAAAGGCAGTATCGGTCAGAGACCCAACATAAGGGGTTGCCTGCCTGCATCTCGCCTGAGAAATCAATTATAAGAACCTGGTTACAATTTCAACCCGGATTGTAGCAGAATCTGTGACAAAGAGTGCTCAGGGAGGGGCTGTTTGAAACCCTTTTCCCTTGCTCTTCTGTCTCTCCTAGGTTTTCTCTACATAGACATTCCTAAATGACTCAAACAAACTCCAGCAAAACCTGGCTTTGCCAATACTAAAAGCCTGTTGATGTTCACAGTGCTCACTTTCAGATGCATCTCAAAGCTCTGCTGCATCAATATCCCATCAAACTGCAAAACAGCCACTTTTTCTATTAATTACTTTCCTTTTCAATTTGTTTCAGTCATCAGCTTAAGGAGCATAACTAATAATACAGATGAAGCCCTGATGCTACTGGTTTGATCAGAGGAACTTGCACTTGCTTCAGCATGGACAGGATTTCACCCAGCATGATCTAACAATCCAAAAATATGGGCAAGAAGAAGCAATTGTGAAAGAAACTTTGTGAAGGAGATCAATACATCTGAAGGAAATAGGACTGCATATTTAATGTCATGTTAATAGGGAGAAAATAATAACAATAATAATAAACTACAATGAGAAAGGAAGAAACAGTAGGGTTTTAGAAAAGTACCTGGACATCACTGCCAAATATATCCCCACAAAGGACAGAGTTCGTGAGTCATAGTGAAATTTTCAGCTAAATTTATTACCACTATAAAGCTGTATCCTTAGCTACATATCTGTGGGTTGTGTATATTGGCATAAAGAAAAGCTCAATCTCAGTTAATTATTTTTTTAAAGTATCTCTAGGAAATGACTTCTGTAGCTGAGAATCACCATTGAGGTGTGAATGAGTTGTCTGTGGGTACAACTTCAGCTCTTTGTAACTTTTTTTCTATTTTTGCTTTCTATTTAAAAAGGTCTTGTAAGTTCACAAGGGAATAAGTGGTCAAGCATGCTATGTGCAGATTTAAACAGATTTTTTCTGTGAGTTAGATATGTTGGATGAATATGGATTACCAAAGGATTAAACCCTTTGGAACATAGCTCAGATTCAGTCAAAAGCTTGACATCAGTTATGGGTAGGAATCTTTCTGTGTCATAGACACTTCTACCAGGCAGAGTGCTGCTTGCTCCAGCTATTTGCAGGGCAGATTTTTCTGGCTGAGAAATGCAAATTAGTAATTGTGTTTTGAGGTCACCGACCTGTGCAAAGTCTTACTTCAAAGATTAAAATTTCTGATCAAACTTAACTGGGAAGTGTGCCAAGATTTAATTTCACTTAATTTCAACCTGTACCTCATTAAAATAATTTTTAAAATATAGCTCTATTTATGATTTTGAAATAAGGAGTAAAAAGCAAAAAATATAAAAATAATAAAAATATATAAATATTTCTTAAATTATAATAGGTGAGATGTTTTACATAGGTTTCCTTGAATTTTAAGGGGAGAATTATCCATCAGGAATAAGAAAACGTAGTGGGTTTTTTCAAGAGGCTATAGGAACTGTAGAAGTTATGAGAATCAAACTGAATTTCACCATATTATCTGTAAATTGCCCCCCCTAAATTTAAATTTCCAAGTTCTTTTGTTCTATAGTTTCTTCATTTAAAAATGAACTTTTTAAATTCAAAACTTTCTTACTTTTATGATCTATAGAGAAAAGGTACATAAACTAGACAATCTTTTTATGAGATTGTCCATAAAGTCATCTGTCAGATTAAATGTTTTTTAAATTGCTTTAATGTGTATTAGTCTTTCTATATATCATGGAATTGCTTGGGTTGGAAGGGGCCTTAAAGATGACAGTATTCCACCCCCTGCCATGGGCAGGGACACCTTCCACTAGACCAGGTTGCTCCAAGCCCTGTCCAACCTGGCCTTGGACACTTCCAGGGATGGGGCAGCCACAGCTTCTCTGGGCAACCTGTGCCAGGGCCTGCCCACCCTCACAGGGAAGAATTTCTTGCTAACCCCTAAACTATCCCTGCCCTCTGTCAGTTTGAAGCCATTCCCTGTGTCCTGTCCCTCCATCCCTTGTCCCAGGTCTCTCTCCAGCTTACCCGGAGCCCCTTCAGGCACTGGAAGGGGCTCTCAGGTCTCCCTGGAACCTTCTCTCATCCAGGCTGAACACCCCCATCTCTCAGTCTTTCTGCACAGCAGAAGTGCTCCAGCCCTCTGAGAACCCCAATTTCATGGTATATGTGCTTTCAAGCTATTTGGAAAAGCGAGTTCATGACATTCTAATTTTTGCTGTGCAGCACCAACGTTGCTCCAGGTGACCCTTCTAGGCACTGAACAGCAGGTTTGGGCAAGTGAGAGGAGGAGTCCAAGTGCACGCAGAATAGTTGGACCTGCGCTGCCCGTCCTTGCTCTGTATAAAGAGCCAGAGACACCACTCTGCAGAGAGGAGCAGGAATTAACGAGGAACCGGCGTGAATCCCCCAACTCGTGGGGCCGCAGAAGATGCCCGGGAGCTGCGTTTGCATTCTGCCAGACGAACACCTGAGGGCAGCACGCTATAGCTGCAGTGATGCTCACGGTCTCCGAGGCTATTTGGGACCGGGAGACCGTCTGGGGCTGGTAACAAAGCAGTGGGCGAGCCCCTCTGCCCTCTGGCCGTGCCCGCTCCCGGCCGCGGGGAGGTTTCGTGCTGCGGGACGCGGCGCACCGGGAGGTGAAACTCCCTCCTCGCTTGGGCACCCACGCAGGGGATGCCCAAGCTCTGCACACCCTGCAGGAGCTTCTGCCAGGGTCCAAAACGGGGAATCAAGTGTTACCGGCTTCAGTGCCTTGTGTGAAAATTCAGGTTTCACCAGTTTCTGAAGGCAGGGTTGGCTGAGTGTCCACAGCGCTGTTGCTTCAAGAGAGAATTGACTGGGCGACCTCCGGGCTCTCTTTTCAGTGGGTGTTTCTAGGATCCTCAGGGTTTAGCACTGTGATGGTGTGAGAACTTATTGCTTGGTTGCTTTTTCTTGGCAGAAAATGTAATATTTCAACCTGGTCTCTCATTCTCATTGGTAACACATGCTGCTGGTCATGTCACTTTACAGGCAGCTAAATACAGCAAACCATAGCAGATCCCTCCATAAAGGCAACATTAACATCCCCATTGCTCTGGGGGAGTAAATGCTGAACACTTTTGATAATTTTGTCTTTGCATCCCTGTGGCATCACCACAAGGTGTGCTCCTACAGCCCATCCTTGATCCCTCAAGCACAGAGAGCACCTAAAATTTGCCCATTGGAAAAACCTATTATTGGTTTGCCTGGTGCCTTAATATTGTCCTCAACTCACATATTCTGTATATAATATAGAGGCTAACACTGACATAGAATTATTGCACCAAATGAGCCCTTTACCTGCTGTTACTTGGTTTTGGGGACTGGAATCATACACTGGGTTAATACAGAATCAACAGCAATTTTTTGACTACCAGCAACAGTAATAATATATATAAACTCTGATTTTTGCAATGGATAAAAATTCTGTCACAGTCACGTGTAATACCTTAATTTCTTGCCACCATCTGCTATTTTTGCTTTTAGAAGATATCCTTCTTTCTCCACTACCTGCAAAACAAGAAAAAAGGTCATAATCATATCATTTATTCAGATGAATAAATCCACTTAATTCATGCAAAGAAGCCTGCATTCAGCTAATCTAAAGTGGGACATTTTACCACTAATTCTCAGTTTAGTCACCTATTTTTTTTATGGTAGATTCAGTTCTTAGGAATATTTGCAAACTATAAAGTCAATAACTGCACAGATTTAAATGTAATAAAACCCCAATAATATTTATTTTATTCTATTTATTTATTTAGAAAGAATTTATTTTACTGTAAGCAAAGTTTCTACAAGTAAAAAATTAGTTGAAAATATACCGCAAGTAAATTTTGTCAAGGTATCATTTCATATGTTGAGTTTCATTAAAAGCTGAGAGGGACGAATCAAGTTTCTGCAGAAGCCTCTTGCTTGTCATGTTTAGGAGACCAGAGAAACACCAAATATCTGTACAAGAACGCCTTCCTTAAGCCAGAGGCCCTTGGTTTTCTCTGACCTGCTGAAACATCCTTTGTATAGTTCTGACATACGATTTGGGATGGGGTTATTTTGGGCTATGTAATTTTATATTTAAAACCTTAAAACCAAACAAAGCAAGGCAAGTGTTCTTCAGCCAAACCCATCAACCTGTCATTTCACCAGATCTTCTTAGACAAGGATGTCTCAACTGTGCCAATGAAGGGAAAAGAATCATTCTGTGATTCAGAGTGGGTCTGGTTTTGCTTTCAAACACTACTCAGTGCCCAGCTTGGATATTAGGAACTGCACATGGTCTTTGTAGTAAATTGCATCACAAGACGATTTCATAACAATTCCAATAGAATTGTTCTGTCTGCAAAGTCACTAAATAGCAATAAAACATGCTTTAACAGGCAATATAAGGATTTTTCAATCAATTATGTCTGTTATTTTGATTATACAAAAGAGCATTATTTTAGCAGTGTAATATGTTCAACTTTTTCCTTAGATATTGTCTGTTTTGGATATACAACCTATCATGAAATGCAGACTATGTACCAAGCTGTTTGTACGTATGAAAAGGTCTGCAGGCCTGTGGACAATGGTTTGGGTGACATTCTCAAATGGGTACACAAGGATCAGCCTGTACATTTTCTATAATATGTACTTATCTCATGCAAATTCCTGTCATGCATATCCTTGCCATAGAAAACCCAGAGAGAAAGTATGCAGGGATTATTGTGCAGAGTCATGTCACTATTTATCTAGTGATGGATGTGTGAATTATCACAGCTAAAATAAGATTTAATCCCCATCTCCACCTACTTTTTTTTTTTCTTCACAGCTTTCAATATATTTCTTCCCCTTCTAACCCTTCATTTATGTAGCATAAAACTTCTGGTGCTTGGCCAGGGTCAGAATGCCAAATAACATATGAGAAAAGTTATTCTTCTTAAAATTTTTATCCATCTGGAAACAGAAATTGGGAGGAGCATTGGCCAACCATTCAAGCTGTTGATTGTTTCTCTGAAGCAGACCCAAAATCTCATGCTTTCAAAGTTTACCAACCACCCTTCTCAAACTGTTATTTTAACCAATCCAGAACTAAAAGAAAATACAATTTTTCACAATTGGATTGAAATCATCTCTGTTGCCACATCTTGGGGAGTTAAAAACTGGATGTGCTTCCAGTTGAAAACACTGCTGCTCAGTCATAATTTCCTTCTAATTTTCTTCAGCTAGGATATCAAATCCACAAACAAATATTGGGCATATAAAGTACCCTGACTTAAATTACATGGCTCAAATCTGCCATTTGTTAAAAATTAAGCAGCTCAAAATTGAACAGCACAAAAATACAAGAGCTGCAGTTAATATGAGACTTCTCAGTGCTAAGCAAGATGCCTTTCGTATATATTGTTTTAGTTAGTACAGGTGTAAGTAAAATTAGCATGGTCTCCTTTAATTGATAATGTGCACAGTTTTCTCTGTAATTAATACAAAGGCCATGTGTGGAATTATGAAACAACTACCACAAAGACTAATAAAAATATTTCTAGGATTACCCCAATATTTTTATAAATTCTGTTTGGTGTGTTCTATTCCCTTGTTTTACATCTGTTAATATCCTCTTTTATTCCTTCCCCCCCACCTTTTTTTTGTTTGTTTGTTTGTGGGTTTTTGTTGTTTGGGGTTTTTTTGTTTTGGTTTTTTGTTTGGTTGGTTGGTTGGTTTTTTGTTTGTTTTTTGGTTGGTTGGTTGGTTTTTTGTTGTTTTTTTTGGGGGGGGGTTTGTTTTTTTTTCCTCCAAGGAAATACTTCCAGGACAGCTCAGGATCAACTCATAATATTTCTGCAAATAGATTATATTAGAAAAAGAATTCCAAATATATCCTAATGATATGCTCTGTTGTTTCTGTCTCAATAAATATCATCAGTTGTCTTTAAGCTGCTGCCCTTCCTGCACCTTTTCAATATGTGGAAGGTTGAGAAAATGACCCAAAATGCCCTGAAGAATTAACACAGAAACAGGAAAATGGAATTATTGTGGGGGAGTTTGGGTTGATTTTTTTAAAATTGATTTTTAGAAGAATAGTAAATATGAGAACATATATGTGAAAATATTTGAGTTTCTAAATAATAAAAAGCCCTCATTCTCATGATAATATTCTAATAGTATTAGAAACTGTAAGGAAACATAATTATCACTGTGTCACATATAGGTTCTATAAGTTTCTTAATTAAGATTCAAAGCTTCTGAACATACACAATGCTGAAAAGTCTGTGCAGGTAACAGTACCACCAACACCAAGATTTCTTTAATGAATTTGTATTTGCATATTCATTTTATTTTAGTAGAATAGTTTTTCTGTCACCCTAGTTTCTTTTAATGTCCAGATTTTTTCTGTTAATGTCGCTCCTACTTTTACTTATAAAAATTAACATTAAACACAACTTAATAAAAGCAAAGATGGCACAGATGTGGCTGCATTCATTTATATCAAGTATTAATACTGATGAAACATCAGTGGACTACAACAGAATTAACAGCAAAGTCAAGCTATAGAAATGGCTTTTTACCTTCCGAAATTACTCTTTTTACTGAATAATCAAAGTCCCTCAAATCCCTGAGCACCCTGAGGTATCAAAACCCTCATGTATTTATGCTTTAGCAAAACATGTGTAACATTTACATTATAAACCTTGAAAATAACAGGAGTTATTTATCAGTTCCATAAAGCAATTGCTTACTGTGGGGTCCTGGGTACTGAGGATGTCTGCAAACGTTAAGTTGTGTTGGGAAAGATTTCTTCTATGACGATTTATCTGGAAAAAAAAAATAAAAAAAGTATTTNAAAAAAAAAATAAAAAAGTATTTACATTCTGAGAGGATCCAAGTAGTTAAAGATGGACCAACAAATTTAATTTCAGGGTGTGCACAGCATGCATTTGACTGGAGGTTTGGAATTTCTTTCACTATCACGTTTCTCTTAAACGGGTGTTTTCTGAGCCCTGGGTGTTTTAAATGCACAGCTGATATACCCTGAACACCTCAGGTACAAATGTGCTTTTTTTATGATGCAACATTGGCAAGTTTACCTGAAAATTAATCAACTGCTAATAATCCCTTGAAATTATGATTATTCTTTTTCCATCAGGATTCTCAAAAATTGTCTAACTGGTTAGGTGCTTTTAAACCCATTTTAGGGAAATGGAAAGCTGCTAGTTATAACTTCAAGGCCACAAAACAAGGCAGTGAAGAAAGCGGAAATTAATTGGGCACAAGCACATAACAATCCAGCACATTTAAACTGCTTTAAAGGATATTTCTAAAATCTCCATGACTAGAAGGTTCCAGCAATACTGGACTCTGATTCTACAATTGTTCCAAAATACTAAGTCCTTGATTTCCTCCAGTTCCCTCTTTTCCTTGCAGAAGCCAGTGGAACCAACTGTGGGAAATACTCTGGAAAATTATTTTATTATACCAGAAACTATTAAGTCTAAATAAAAGTTTCATCACAAATCAAGCATTTGGCAGAGCTCAATAGTATTTTACTTTCTTAAAGACCTGCAACAAAGAACAGGTCACCCAAAAGTGTATGTGTGTATATATGTATAAATATATATAAAAATTTTACTGTTTAAATTCAGTGTCAATCACTAATATAATTCAGGGTTGAGATCCTGTAAAATTCAGTGATTAGCTCCTCTTTGAGCTGAAGCCAAAAATCAAACAACAAAATATAGTCTAAACTAGTTTCCACTGTATTCATCATAATGCATTCTCTTTTCCCCTATTAAAAGAGAGTTAACCAAAAGTCATAATGTATTCTGTTTATATTCAAGTGTCTGAATATAGAAAATGTTCTTAATTAATCCAGAGGGCCACGCTCAAAAAACAGTTAAACATAATATGATCCCATATTTTTTCTCCACACATTGCTTTCATGTTTATTTGTAAGCACTAAGGTTTTTAAGCCTTGAAATCTATATCCTAGATATTGCTCTACTCTCCTAGTCAGAGCTAATGAGCTTAATGAATTACCAGTTCTAAATTTAATACAAACATTTCAAAGAAAGAGATAAAACATCCTTCACAATTCAAAAGTTTCTCTGACCTATTTATGAAGAATATCACTTAACAATTTCATTAAGGGTGAGTAACAGCTGGTGACATGGCTGTGTCCTAAAGTGTTTTTCTCTCTTAATATTCTGCATCTTAAGCAATCGAGCTTTCATAAGAAATACTTTAGTTAGTGGCAGTCCCTCCTTTGGGGAGAAAAAAAATGTCAGACCACATTTTCTGTATTTTGCAATCTTGTTTTCAGGAGTGTCATGTTCCTGTTTTATTAGCATGTAGGGTAAACAAGAATGATTTGCTGATGCTATTGAGAGAACTTTTAAGATTACAGTCTTTCTATTTAGATTTTGGATGGAACTTAATATTAATGCAGGCAGAGACATGTATATAAATTCAAAATAAATTAATTCAATTTATCTTTTTCTTTACTGTTCAACAACTCTGAAGGTTCTATAGTACTCGAGACACATAACTCAAGTATTCAGGTCTAGATCACAGAAACTCTTTCCTACCCAGATGCCCAAAATTCTAATTATTCCTTAATGTACAGCAGAGCGCATTGCCCAGCGATGCTCCCTCGAATACATTCCTCACTCATCCAAATTAAATAAGAAGACACTCCACCACTGCACAGTCTCTATTTTAAAATTCAGCTGCTCTCTCCAGGAGCCACACGTGTCTGTTGGGGGCCCTACATGCAACTTTGTGAAGTGAACAGCACCGCTCAGAGCTTTGGGGCTGCGCTTGGGTTCAGTGATCAGAGAATTGGCAACAGAAACGCCCGTGTTTGAGACTTGCTAAAAAGAATGAATATATCAGGAGCACTAAATCCATCCACAAGCTAAAGGAGAAAGGAGAGAGTAAAAAGTCCTGGTTTTTGTAGGCCTAGTCAATTATTCGTGGAGGTGTAATTAAAAGACAATAGTAAGATTTCCAAGATATAGGAGAGGATAAAAAATATTAAAATAAATTCCAGGTGTGGGTATGCCTTAAGAACCTCTTTGTTGTATGCAAAGCAGAAGTATTAAGTAAAACCACATGAGTGCAAGAAGAAAGAGCAGACCTTTTATCTGATTATTTAATGAGATACTTTTGCTAAAAAGATGTTTCTCTTACAGGAAAAAAAAAGGAAAAAAAAAGAAACTCCATTACTTTATAGCCCAGCAATGAGCAATCTCACACAAGTCCTGAAGCTCCAAAGCCTGAACCTAGTTACAAAAAGGCAACCAAAATCCACAATTATGTAAGCCAAGGTTTTCTGGAAAGACATCCCAAATATTTGGCTTCCAAATGGAATTAATGGAAACTTCAATAAAATTCTTCCTCATTTCCACCAGCCTTTTGGTTTAGAATAGAACTTTAAGGAAAATGAACCAAAGCAACTTTAAGGAAAATCCAGTAATAACAGAAGAAATATGTTCTTTTAGATCGATTTAAAAAAATTTCAGCAGGCCATACACAAATTTGTTCTGAAATCTGTTTTGCAAATACCATGGAATGAGTTAGCTGCATCACTTCCCTTAAGATATAGTCAGTTCAAGGTTAAAATGGTTCAATTATTTCATTCTTTCATTCAGCTTTTAATTGATAGATCATAAAAGAGAGAGTTTGGGATATTTTTTCTCTACAGCTCCATTTGATTTCCCTAACAAACTGAAGAAAAACCTAAATATCATCTGTCACAAGTCCTCTACCTCACCTCCCAGGGTATGATGAAAGGAAGAGATTTACAGGAGAAGTTCGTGAGATCCCTTTTTGGGAAAGGCAGCTTATCAGCAGTTTCCTGATTTGATGAACATTCTTCAGTCAGCAACAATGTCACCTGCAGCACTAAAAATCCACTCTGCGAGCGCTTGCAAGTCTGTTGGCAAGTCTGGTTTTGTTAAATTCAGCCTCAGCAGCCCCCCCCCTTCCCTTAGCTAAAGGGTATCCATCTCCTACCAGAGTTATTTCAGCATCTAAGCACTAATCCATCATCATCCTTTCTACAAAGGCAAAGCCTCCATTACATATGCCTGGTATCCCAGCATGAAGGGACAACCATCTGACAACTGCTGTTTTAACAGGGAGGTAAAATACAATAACCTGATGTTTAATCCCGTTTCTTTCTGTGTTCCCACTTGTTCTTTAAATTCTTCCTGTTTTTCTGGGTTTTCCTCAAGACTAACTTGCCACTACACTTTTCTAATAGTGTGGCATTACTTTAAAAAGAAACTTCAAGGACCTAGTTGTTTTTTATTTCCCATTTCCTGCCTAACTCATCTAGCCTACAAGAAGCAGCCAGCATTTCTCAAAATGTGCAGAGTACAGACAATTAACTATTTCCTGAAATGTCTTTCCGAATTCACTTGCATCCCTAAATAATTAAGATAATTTTATGACCTTCCTAGGTGGCTTCCAAGATTGTCAAATAAATTACTCACCACAGATTATTTGTCCACTAACATCACCTATAAGTAGCCTGGGAAAACCACAGTTTGCTCAAAAAACAGCACCTGGTCCAGCAGAGCTCTACTTTGGATGGAAACCCTGAGATGACACCTACCTGCTGTTTCCTCCATCATTCACTGTATCGCTCTGCCAAGGAGAAGGTTCTCATGGAGGTTTTCATAGATTTCTACCAAAAACCTGTCATGCTGTTCATGCTTTGACCTTTCTTTTTAGGGGTCTAACTACTGGGGTTTTTTTTTTCATCCTGCCAACACTGCAATCATGTATGTGGGGACTCCTTTCTAAACACCCAAAAAAAAGAGAAAGCCCCTACTGTTGAACCCCTACCACTGCCTGATGCTCTGCTCTGGACCCAATCCAGCAAACCACTCTGCAATGGGCTTAAGTGTTTTTCTGGATCAGGGCCAGAACACACCATTCTTTAGAGGATCGAACTTACTGGTGGCAGCTTGAAAGTTCACAATAAAAGTAGAAACCAGTCACATAAACTTTTGTGAAAACTATTCCCTTCACAGAGAAGGAGGGGTGACACCTGATTTAGTGATGTCTGTGGTCATTTTGTTCCCAGTCACTCCCATGCTGCAGTGACAGCTCGTAATTGCTTAGATAAAGAAACTTAACAAAAACGTATTGTAGCATTCCTTAATGGCCACATCCCTTGACAGACACCTAGGCAAGGGAAAGGAAAATCATGTAACATTTCACTCACTGCCATGCTCAAAGTGATTTGTTTTAAAGATCTAGTTTTGGGCAGTATGGCAAGTCTATCTTTATCTACAGACATTATCTGGCAACGGCTCTGCTATGATAGCATTTCTCTTCAGCCGGGAAAGGCACTGAGAAAGTCCCACAGGCTTCCTCACTTGGAGATGCACCTTTGTCATTTACAAGGGCATTTTGTGACAGGAAGAGTGGGAATGGCTTCAAACTGACAGAGGGCAGGGATAGTTTAAGGATTATCAAGATCTTCCCTGTGAGGGTGGGCAAGCTCTGGCACAGGTTGCTCAGAGGAGCTGTGGCTGCCCCATCCCTGGATGTGTCCAAGGCCAGATTGGATGGGGCTTGGAGCAACCTGGGCTGGTGGAAGGTGTCCCTGCCCATGGCAGGGGAGTTGGAACAAGGTGGTTTGTAAGGTCCCTTCCAACCCACACCATTCTGTGATTCTGTTCTATTACTTTCATTTCAGCAGATAAACCATTTGGTCCATTCTCCAGAAATGGAAGATGTCAAGGAACATCAGGAGCAGCCCTATTCCTCTTCCACACACTGCTGCAGATGCTTCCAAGTGCTTTAGAGCTGTGCAGAAGACCCCTCTCAGCCCTGAGGAAAGCTCCATGTCCCAGTGGGTTCCTTGCCCATAGCCATATCCACTGCCACTCCTGACTTGCTCTGTAGCCTTCCTAACACTGTCCTCTTGAGGACTACATTAGAACCACATGGTTTTGTCTTTTTATTTTTTGTTTGGTTTTTTGTTGGTTTTTTTTTTTTTACACCTCCTTGCTTGTCCCAAAGAAATTTCTTCAGAAGAAAAGGTATTGAGACTACAAGGCAGTATAACATGACATTAGGTCTCTGCTTTTTTTCCTAAGGTTTGCAGGGAGAGAGAGGCACAAAGTGCAATTTCAGTCCTGCCCCCCCCAGCCCACGTTTGCTCCTCACCCTCCATCCCCAGGCTCCCGAAAACTCATTACTACGCAGGTGACCAAATGCTCTGCTCAGGAATAGGAGCTTGCATGGATGGAGCTTTTGTGAGCTGGCTGCAGACCAGATAATCTCTGTATGCATCATTTAATAAGAAAACCACTTCACAGTCCTTATAGGCCTGAGTTTGTTACATATGACATACTCTCAGCAGAATCTGCAGCCTGAAATCAGTGGGGGGAAGGAAAAAAAGCAGCCAGCAGGATTGTGTTGCCTTTGCCCTGCATGCCTCCCTTTGAGCACACTGCCCTCTACACTCAGCTCACATCTCCAGAGCCTCTGAAAATAATGATAATGGTTTTGCTTCCCTTGACCTCTTGCTCCCTTATAAATCAGAATCCTATAGACCTTTCCCACAGTGAGAGGGTCCTCCTTTGTATCCGAGCCTGTGAAGGTGGGTATTTTTTATCCAGGCAGGGGAACCACGTGGGCGTGTTCCCTGCCTCCAGGACCTGCTGCAGACAAGCACCACAGCACTTCTGCCAGGGGAGGGTCTCCATTTATCTCCATTCATGAAAGAGCAGCAAAATAATTACTCAGATCCTAGTTTAAGTTTCAGCCAGTGTAAACATGAACCGATTCTTTGTGATCAGGGAATCATTAATCATGATTTTCTTTGCAAAGCATAGTCTGTTTTAAAACTATGTCACCTTCTTCCCCCAAATTATTGGAGGGGTGTTTCAAATTTGGGGGATCTGGTTTGAACTAATATTTTAACTCCAAGGATAAGCCTTCACCAGGTATTTTTCTCCACTAATAGCTTGCTGTTTCCCAGGAGCAGATTTTTCCCTAGAGTGGGAGCCCTTTTGTTCCTCTCTTGTTACTCAAATGGACTTTGAAATTTGTCCAATTGATCCTTGCTTTGAGGGAGTCCCAGCTGATGTAGTTGGCTTCATTTTAGCATTTTCAGGAGTAGAAGATGTGCCAAAACCCTATGTAGAAGAGAAGACAGCTACAAAAGGTTCTTACCACCCATATGTGTTCAAGAAATCCTAAGGCTGCTCTAAATTTGACTGCAGGTCGCTCAGATTCTTGTACCTGGGGATCAAACTATCACAAAGGGCCCAACAGCTGTGCTGCCTCTAATCCTCAGGATTTCCAGCTGGAAATCAAACCGGAACTTGGTCTCTAAGCTTCAATATGCTTTAATTGCATTAAGTACAATACACATCGATTCAAGGAAAGAACATTAAAAGTGGAACTCTTTTATATGTTTGTACGAGCCTTTCCTGTTACAGCCTGTAATGTGTAACAAAATGCAGCAATGTGCACCCTGTGTCAACATTCATCCAGCCATACATAAGAAGGTGTATTATGAAATAAAATATATTAAGAAATTCCCTATTCTGATTTTCCTACTTGCCACACAGTTATTACTTTTGATTCACTATGATATTAGAATATATTTATCTGAACTGCTGCAGGTGCTTTGGTAAAATTACAGATGAGTAGTGCAGCAGTGATGGACGAAATGTGGAGTAAAACCAGCAGGAATAAAAATGCAGTAGCCATCAGTGTTTCACTGTTCTTTGCCTCTGACATCCATGCCTGCAAAGCTGTGCTCTTTGATGTTATATGTATAAAAGGTAAAAATCAAAGTTAATTCAGAAACAGAGAAATGATATCTTTTCTTGTCCCCTTTGGATCTTAGGAAAATAAAGGCAATAAATGTGAGAACTCATCTGCAACAGCAAACTGTGTCAGCAACTCTGACCTGAAATTGTATCCCATAACCGTAGTCTCAGGGTAAGGGGAAAGCAAAAAATATCATTTAAACTTAGTAAATTTGCAAAAACACCCAAAAATTTCCTTTGCAAAACCACATCCAGCACATACACTGCAATCAAAATGCACTCAAAAGCACTCTCCTGAAAGGACTGTCTTACAGAAAGAGCATAATTAACATTGATGTCACACTCCTGCAAGTCATCCGTTACTGTGTGCCACAGAAACACCCTCGTATAAAATATTATTAATATTCTGAGGCAAATGCTCAGTCCTCTCTAGTGGACCCTCCATTAGCACATCTCTTTATCCCTCCTACCTAATTCTCTCCTTCATATTTAAACAAGCCAAAAAACTCACCTTATGCTACTGCAGAAGCAATTTTTATTTTTGAAGGTTAATCCAACTCAGCAGGATTTAGGGATGGCACTTTTGCTTGGTCGTAGGCATGTTGGCTCAGGCCAGACAGCTGTTTGGACATTCTCCACTGGGAATCTTGCCCTCAACACCCACAGTTGATGCACATACATGGTCTACTGGCTGCCTACTTCCATGCCCATCTGTTCAGATGGCATGGTGCCCACTCACAAGTTCGCTGGATCCTTGCCCTTAGTGTGGAGATGCCAGGCAATGATGGGCTTAGATGGGCAGCCTGCAGAACACTGAAAGGGATCATTTTTTTCCTGTAGGAAGTCCTTCCTCTGCAATAGCACTGAAGCATGGACACCACATGCTACCCTACACTTAATAACACCTGTGGACATATATGTGCCAGAAATTCAAAGTGGGGGGGTGGGGGATATTCTGGGAGAGAAGACAAAATGGAATGATAGAAAAAAATTGCAAGGATTCCCATGTAAGAATATACTCTACATTGCCTGTGGCAGTGGAGGGATACCCAGACTAACTTGAAACAAAGTGGGCTGAGCATCAGAGCAGAACTGTGGCCACATGGACCAGAGCACTGCCTGGTTTTCACTGCTCCCCAAATTAGTGCACTTCCCTTAAAACCACCTTGGGCACCACACCTCACTCAGTTGGCCACAATGCATAAAAGTCAGAAGCAAATTATGCCAAAACCAGTGTGAACTATATCCTAGCCTGTCTAAAGTTGTTTACCTTCAACGCACCTTCCATGTACAGTATACAGCAGGAAATAGTCCATGGTAAACAATGGCACGGGCAAAGGAAGATAGCAAACAAGTAATTTTAACCAAGATCCATTTTTAGTTGTGTCATTGTCCTTTTAAATAACAATTGAAAAAGCCCTACTTCGCCACAAGAGATTCTTGTCAAAAAAGTTAATAGAGAAGATATATTCCTCTATTTTTTCTTTGAGTCCAAAAATCAACCTTAGTGAAGCTATTTTGAGACAAAGCTGCAATTATAAAATTATCCTTTTCTTCCTAAACATAGTTTAAGAGCAATCAGCACATGACATTCATTGTATTACATTAAATAAGCTACTTTAAAAGCTAGTATTTTGTTAACTAATTCAAAAGAATATATTTTAAGTTTTAATTGAAATTATTAGAAGAACTTTGTGTGTATAACTCCCCTGGCATTTTTACAGACTCTCCATTCTTCAGCTGTTCTTCATACAGTGTATAGGAGTAATTAGAAAGGTCACAGAATTTCTGCTCTTTGATTAGATGAACTAAATTTTTAAAAGAAGAAATGAGGGGGAAAATCAAAGAAAATTCTGCATCAGAGAGTATTTCTAATGGAGTCTTCCAGGAATCCACCTTCCCATCAGCACTCTGGTGAGCAAACTACCACTCATCCAAACACTTACGGAAAATTGAGAAACGGACTTGCAAATAACCATGGAACATGTAGACAAAATTCTTCTAAAAAGTAGAGGTTTGCCCTTTTTTTCTTCCCCTTCCCCTCTCTGAGTGCACCCCAGTACTGCTCCAATGATTACAGAGATGCATTAGCTGGATGAGAAGGGATATAAAACCCACGGCAAGGCTGGATCTTCAGCGTGGCTCGAGGCTCTCACTGAGTCAGCAGCAAAAGCCTGTGCTCCAAGGCACATTTAGGCTGTGTCTAACTTAGTGGTTACTCTGGGGTGACTGGATTGGAGCACACTGTCCCTGCCCTAGAGAACTGTTTGCTGTGTGGAGACATCAGTCTTGTCTTTGAGCATGCTCTGCCGAATCAGTCGTGTGTGACTGCTTGATCTGGTTTGGTCTGGACACATTGTCAGATCCTTGTGTCCAAGTTTCGCAGGAGCGGTGCCGAAAAAGTCCTGGCTACAGACTGAAGTGAGATTTATAAAGAGCACAAGCCAAAAAAATAGTAGCTATGAACATCCAGTGACAAAAATCAAAGACTCGGAATAAAAAGTGGTTTGCTCTTTCAAGTCTGGTTGGGCTTCTTTAACATGAAGTGAACAAAAAGCACTAAGACTGCCTCCTTTCTAACTTTTAGGCTGCTGATTCCATGCAAAGCAGAGGTAAAACAGTGGCTTTTAAAATGGCAAGTCCTCTGTTTCTGTCAGTACAGAAATTTCCACAAAGAACATTTTTTATGTAATTGGAAGGAATATCTCCTAACACGGGTCACGCCTGACAACCCCACAGCTAAATCTTATTAAAAACTACTCAGAGACCAAAATTAGAGACTGTAATACAGAACCACTTGGATACCTGTCAGATTGATAATATCTAGATGGCCATCTAACTTGCCACCTGCTCTCTCTTCCCTTTGCACTAATAACCTGAATCAGCTTGTGAATACTTTTTTTCCCAGTCCTGTAGGCTCATATTAGTCTCTCATATCATCGAGACCTGTAATCTCTTAAGAAAATCAGTATTGCTTATTAGCATCATTCAGAGGACTAAATTACAGATGCAGCATAAGAAAGAATGAAGCAAAGTTTTCAAATAGATTTTCCCAGGTGCCATTATAAACATTAACATGAAAGAAATAGAGTAATCAAGATAATAACTGATCTACTTCAAGTAGCTTTTAAAGCAAATGGGTAACTTTGCAAAGGTCAATTAGCAGGACAACTCCTTCCTATTCGATTTGACATCATGATATTCAGCTAGGAAAAGAATGAAAACATTTAAAAGCTTAGGTTTGCTTCACTCTTCCTTGGAGAGTTCTCAGTTTTATATTTAATCACAACCTTGCAGCAAACCAGGTAGGACAGCAGGGATTGCCAATGCTGCTTCCCAGCTCAGGGATTCTCCACTTACAATTTGCCTTCATTTCTCACAAAATTAATATCCCAGCACTTTTACCAAAACCTGCTGACACAGTAAAAGTACGACAATGTAAAGGTTAAGGTTTGGTCTGGGGGTTTTTAAATACCAAAGTTAGTTTTTCAAATTTGTATCAGGCTTCAGGGCTCTTGACGAGACTCTTTGTCATACAGATTAAAAAAAAATAGACAGAAAACAGAAAGAAAAAGTGCAATCTGTTTTTGTCTGAAGAACTGCAATTGCAAAATGCTGTTCTCCATACTGCTTCAGTACCATTTCATTACTTGCCCTTCAGAGACATAGAAATATTTTGAATAATCCACTCCACAAAGTCGTCACTGTAGTGAAGTGAACAGGGAGGAGAGAGAAGTGCATGTTCCCGACCCAAGCACACTGGATCTCCTGGGTTTATTCCTGTGGCATTACCCTGACAGCAAACCACATAATGCTAACACAGCAGATAAAGAAGAAATGGAATTATCCTGTTTGAAACTTCTGAAGTGTCTAGACAGTCTGAAAATTGCCCCTGATTTGATTTGCCTGATTCTGTTCTGATAGAGAAGTCACCTACCTTACATAACATAAAACAATGCCCTTAAGAAAATGAAACAAGAATCATTCACTGACGTCCAAAATGTAGGCAGTCTATAAAGACAACACTTACTCCAGCTACACTTTCAAAAAAGTAATTTACCTTCTAAAACAAATAAAATAGTAATTATATAAATAAATATACATGTTTTGTTGTTTTTTGTTTGTTTGGGTTTTTTTTAATGAAAACCAGCCTGCACTTGAAGAAAACAAATGAGCCAAGTGTTCTTAGAAGCTTTGGTGGCACACAAACCCAGAACTTTAACTGCATATCTCAGTGTATATGTACATATAGACCACACTGTCAGAAAAACAAATATACATGACATAATGCAGGAGAAAAGGCTTTGATTTATTACTCATGTGCTGATTTTCTTCCTCCTTCATTCCCAGTTCATCAAGGGCTTTCAAGTAGCACCTGCCACTGGATCTTTTTGCTTCTCCACCCGTAGACATGGATGAGGAAACAAGATGGAAACCACTTACGGAAATTTTAATACAAATCTTTAATCCAAACTGTGCTGGACTTAGCCGAGGACATTTTGATATCTCCCTGGAAGGGATCCATTTCTAATTTGAAGTCATGAAAAGACAATGAATTTACCAAATCTCTTGGTAGTTTCCAACTAGGCTTTGCAAAATGTTCATTTTATTTTAGTAGGCTTCCAACTTCCAGACATTTCGTCTTGTATTGCCTTTTCCTTCTACATTAAAGAACTCTTTGGTGCCCAGTGTTGGCCCTTAGGGTAGATAAGAGGGAAATCATTTGCCTTCCAATTTCTTTCAGGTAATTTAAACATGTTGAGGTCTATAGGTCCTTCATTGGTGAGACAAATATCCTAACCTCCCACTCTTCTTCCTTTTATTTTCTTCCCTCTTCCCTGCATAATCTTCATTATTTCAGAATCGCTCTTTTTCTTCTGATCAGTGCCACTGACAGACACGAACATTTGCCATCTCCCTTCTCCATTTCCAGTCACAGCATTCAGCTCAAACTTTTTGACACAAAAACACCCACAGATTTCAGTGAAATCTCAGAATACAATTCCTACCTCTGGAAACAGCATGGCCCATTTCCCACATATACATATATTTGGATAAATTAAAATGCACTTCCAGCCATTAAGCCATCCAGATCACTCTCCACAAGTACCTTTACCCAGACCTATTTGCCAGTCCATCAATCTTTGCCTTTTTTTCACGTTATTAGAACTGTTCTATTTACTTCCATATCATGGATAAAAAGAGTGATTAGTGTCAAGCTTAGCACTAGTCCCTGGAGGACAACTCTAAAAATTCACCCAGTTGATGATGATTCCCCTGGGACTACTTTCCAAAACGTGTAAATTAATCAGTTCTTAATCCATTTAATGTGTGCTTCACTGATACAGCACATAGCTAATATTTAATCAGAATGTCATGTGCTATTAAGTGGAGTGACTTACAAACTTTCACTGCACTTCACAAATATGGCTGCATTCTCCAAGACACACATCAAAAAATAATCCCTTTGGTTGCAGTTTTAAAAATTTGTTGTTTATTCAGTTATGATGATTGACATCTTTTCTTTTTTTTTAATTGAACCCTGCAACATTTTTTCCATTAATTGACCAAATACAGTCTTTTAGGTTACTTTAACTGTAACTTTTTCCAAGTTTTGAAATTTTCCCTTTATGAATATAGACATAATGATTCCCTTTTCTGAAAATTTTGTAATTTCAAACCAATATTTATTTATGATTGAAATCAACTGGCATGGACCACCTTACAAAAGTCTATAAGCTTCCAGCATAACATTTATTTAGGTTTCCTAAAAATTTACCAAACATTGCTTATTTCTTCTGAAATTATCAGTACTAGATGCCACTCAACATGTTTTTAGTAATTAATAAGATGGAAAGTTCATCAATACATCCTTGCAAGCAAATCACACTATTAAAAAATAAAAACAAAAAACCCAAAACCCAGAAATTAAACAAAAACCATAAAATGCCACAAATATTTGTTGACTGTTCCTGATTTTCCTGCATCACTGTTAACAGCTGCATCATCTTACCAGTGAGCATGCAACAGCACAGTATTAAACTCCTAAAATTATAGATAAAACAAGATTTTTGAAATTATTCCTCTGCATGGAGTTGAGAACTTAAAGAATTGTGACCCTCTGGGACACAGTGAAACATCAGTTTGGCCCAGCACTGCAGGGCTTGCAGGATTCCCCTCGGTGATACAATGTCTGGGGAGAAGTTTATTATAGGGAAGATTTTATAAACACTGTTCAGCATTTGGCTGCTTTGCACTATGTAAAGGACCTATGTCAGTAATGGGTGCCATTACAAAACCCAGTCAATTAGTCAATATATCTCACTTTATCACTACACAGATTCAGTGACTATAGATTTATAGGCTGCTGAATGCACAGCACATCTTACAAAAAGATCAAAACTACCTGGACTCTGCAATTTCCACGTGATTAAAATAACGAACCTGATTTCGCAGTGCAGTGCATTTTATGGAATCACCCATCTATCCCTGAGGAAAGTGGCCAAGTCAAAAATGGGACATTTTGTCTCATTCATACAGGTGCACACACAACCAACAGGGCAGAGGAGAGCTGGAGCACTGTGTCGTGCTGTTTTTTTAAATACCTTGCAGGTTTAAGCATGTGTGTGTGTTAAGGTGGAACACGAGGGAAGATAAATCCGCCTAAATTATAATTCCTTCAGTAATTTATTACACATTGCCATAGAAACTAATTTGCAAACTATTTTCTGTGTGGCTCTAAAAGTATCAAAATTGAAAGAACACTGAATAAACATCTTAAAATGTCCTACTGTCATTATACAAAGGGCCATTCACTTCCCTGCTCACATATCCAAAATGCTCCAAATAGAGTCTGACCTAAATAAATCCTACTCCAGATTTGAAGATCAAATCCATTACACAAACCCATCCAGGCTCAGATAGAGTGGTGGTTGCAAATGATCAGAAAAATTAGCATAAATGCAACACGTATCTCTAATAGGTTAATAAGTACAACCAGTGGGAAGTGAAAATGGATGTTTGTGTGTAGACCACTGTGAGAATTCATCTATTTATGGGGCGAGTGCACAAAGAACCATGTGATAGTGATAAACTTTATTATTTTAATAATTACTGAAAGATTAAGAGTTAGTCTAATGGTGTAGATGGAGTTTTCTTAAAATTGCTTGCACATGCTTCGTAAGTGACATTTTTCCAAGCCTAACACCCTCTGTTTTGTAGGTCATACGGATATGTACAGACTGTGTGGATACTGAAGGCGCTTGTCCTTCAGCCTTCTGCCTCACCACATGATTGAGCATCCATATACCTTACAACCATACACCCTGTCGAGTGTTATTCTCTTACATATCACAATTTACCTCGCTTTCTCCACTCAAACATGCAACCAAGCTGAGCAACAAGCTGCTTCAGCTGCCATGTCATTTCAGTTTTTACACATCTTCTCTTTTTATGTGTGCTCTACATCTCCGTGATGTCTCATCTCCCCGTTTCACTGCCATAGGCTACAAGTCAGGAACAAAGCTCAGGCTCAATGTCAAACAGAGTGAAAATGGGAAAATATCATAGAAGAGAAAATTAATGGGCACAAACACAGCGCTGAAACTTCCATCCTTGTGGGCTTTGCAACTTTCCATCATTTCTTGGCAAAATATGAAGGAGAAGGCAGTAATAGTATTTCTGTAGAAAATGCCCTACAAAGGTATTTAGCTAAGGAAAATACAAGTCCAAAAATTCAAGGTGGAAGAGTTACGCATGCATATTAAGAAATATAAATAATCCTGTGGAGTGTGCAATCAACCCCTTTAATGTGAAGCATTAATTTGTTTCCCCTTTCCACCATTTTCCTGCTGTCCCTCTTTTCTCTCCCAGCCACCGTGGTTTGCAGAGGGTCATGTTTCCAAAAATGCCTCAGCCATAAATAGTCCCAGGTCTAACACACAGAAATGGACCCTGAGGCTGGACCCGCAGCCCCTCTGCATGACCTGAGGTCTTTCACTCAGTTCAAACAAGGAAATTTCAAGGTGAACCACACAAAAAAACTCTCCGGTCAATAGGTTTGCCAGTTATGTCTTTAAAACAAAAGTGTCAATTTTCATCTTTTCTTATTAGTTTGCTGTTTGGTTATTTTTTTCTGTAATAAAAACCTCTGGGATTCTAAGGAAATTATGCTTACAATCCACTAAAAAAAAAATAAAATTAAAAGTTCAACCCTCCAAACCCAATATTTTAAAAATGGATGATCCTCCCCACAAGGACATGGCTGGCAAATTCCATCGTATAGAGTCATGGTCTTGGATATCATTAGCCATTTGGTGACTATGAAATCTAATTCATGGCCTGAGACTTTTTGAAAAATAGGGATTGTATGTTTCTGTTAAAAAGTAGAAGTCCCAGGGCACAATAATGTAAAGGGGAAAGGCGACACTGCAGTTTTATTCTCACACTGTAGAATGATCTTATTCTAGAAAATAAAATATTGTTCAAAAACCTGTCTCTCTCACCCCCAAATGAGTTGGTTTGTTGTTCTTTTTTTTTTTCTTTTTTAATAGCACTCCTCTTTTTGTCAATCCCCAATATATATATACTAATATGACAAATATTAACATTGGTATTTTATTTAGAACCAGATACTTGATTTATCAGCTAAATTATTTATTCAAGAGGTAACACCATATTTCATGTAATCCTGTTTCTTATTGTGTATAAACCCTACCTGAATATATTATTTGCAAGCTTAATAAACCTTTTCACTTTTCATTTTCAGTCCTTTATCTTTTTACTCTTTGAAACATGTAATTTATTTTTTTTGTTAAAATGCTATAACTGAGCTTAATGCAAACCCTATACATATTTTTAATGTATTTCAGATGAGAAAACCAGAGTTAAAAACCAAAATGCCTTTTTTGGGGGGGGGTGCATCATTCACAATGCAGTTTCAGTCTGTTTATTAAGTAATCATATCTGGGTACAAGTGTCAACACAATTTACGTTTTGAATAATGTGAAGCAGATAACCTCAATTAACAAGTAATTAGAGTCATTTTCCTATTAAGCAGTTTCCCTAATTGTTTTTGAAACCTGGAACTAAAATTGTAATAAATAATAAGCGGCCAAAACATGTCCCTGCATTAGCTTAATCCAGGCTCTTCCAGTGGAGCCTGGGAAAAATGAAGCAGAAATAAGGGTTGAATCCCCGTGTGATGTGGAGAAAAGATGATAATATTTTGTAGCTCTGGATCTCTGCATAGTCCACTCTTTTCTGTGGCTCTTTTATAGTTTGTTGTTTGGTTTTTTTTCCCCATCAACATTATTCCTTTTCCTTTCTCTCTTTTCACTCCCCTGATTTCTTATACAAATTTTTAACATATAAAATATATGACTTAATCACTACTGTGGATTGACTAGAGCTTATCAGGGAAAAGCCATCTCCCAGTGAACACATAGGGTATGGTATCTGTTGAATTTCAGTTTATAGTAGTGCAAATTAATTTGATGCCTTATATTCAAACTTGTCAACATGCTATATCTCTGTTTATGCAAAACTTTAAATATAACTTGTTTTTTCCAAATAGGGCAATTTGTACTTTTGCTGCTGGTCATCAAACAAAACAAACAAACAAACAAAAAAACCCCAAAACCCAAAAACAACAGTCTTTCACTTGGATATCAGTCTTTAAATAGAGACATGTCACATGTGGAGTACAATAGCTGAGCTCAGAAAACACAATAATTTCAGATGTATTTCTCTGCTCACACTACATGGTCTCATGGAAAACACCTAGGTTGCACTCCCTCTGCCACAGCCAAAATGGGGGATAAAAATTATCCAGCTAAAAACAAGAAAAAACCCAGCAGCTGCTCCTCACCCTAAGCCAAAACAAACAAGTGAACTAAAAACTAACAGAAAAGCTACACAGAAATCCAAGGGAAAAGGAAAAAAATAAATGAAAAAGAGAAAGAGTAAGTACAATAATATGTGGCTGCCTCATCCCTGGAAGTGTTCAATGCCAGGTTGGACAGGGCTTGAAGCAACCTAGGCTAGTAGAAGGTGTCCCTGCCCATGGCAGGGGGATGGAATAAGAGAAGTTTTAAGGTCCCTTCTACCTAAACCATTCTACGGTTCTGTGATTCTCTTGACCCACAAACTCCCCAATGAGCTAAAGTCTCCTGTCCTGCAGATACAGTTCACCTGGTAGGACATACCATTTTCACCTGAAGGCAAGGAAAGGGAAAGATTTCTTACAGTCCATGAAGAAAACGAGGTACCCGAGACTACTCAAAAGGCTCTTTGTTACTGTATATCTTAGCAGACTTAACCCTCCATCCCACAGACACTTGGCCGTTGTCTCCTTGTCTAGAGGAAATTTTACCAGCCTTGGAAGAGTATAGAACTGTTATGTTCTCCATTTTTTACAAAATTTCAGCCAGATAGTAAACCAAAGCAAGGCCCCTGAAAATAAAAGTTGAAAGCCCATGGAAGATACCCTGAGAAATTCCAGGAAAAACTGGCATCCATGGAAGGACACGAGCTGTTCAGAAGGAATACAAATATTTAAATAACATAACTTGCTGAAAATTAGCCTTTGTGAGGAATCCCATTGATTTCTTTTAAGTCATTTTATTAAAAGGTCTATTAATGCTTGGCTTGCACTTTGTGGCCACAAGAGATGTTGGAACGAAGAGCTATCAAAGGTGGATATCAAAGGTTTTTTTTTCCCATTTAACTTTTTCTAACTATTAAGCTGCTCATTTTGTGGAGACAATCATTAGGGTCTTTAATGTGAAACAAAGCTTCTGGATAAGAGCTGCTAGCTGAAGATCAATATGAAAGATATCATTTCAGCAACAGCTTTAATAACTGTAACAATAGGGAGCCTGGCATCGCTGCCTTTATGCATTAATGTAATTTAGAATCTACCAGGTACAAATCTTATCAAACATTAGCAGTGGCTGCGCTGGGATTTTCTAGGTAAGGAAACTGTGTGATAAATGGGAAGTGTTTGAAAGGTAAACTTTCATGTAATCAAGCTCATCTGCCATAAGGACATGAAAGAATTTACATGAAGAAAAAGAAATAAATAAACCAAACGAGATTCTTGGAAAATGATGGTGGGGTTTAAGGAACTAGTGGTGCACGTGCTCAAAGCATACTAGGATACCTCTCTTGTTTACAGCAACATAAAATATGACCCACAAAACTAGAGGATTAGAAATTTCAGCTGAATTCAGTATAACTGAAGATTTTCTGCAAACTACTCTATGTAGAGAGCTACACCTACCTGGACATGCCATCAGTTAAACCCCAAAACAGGCAAGGAGCTTTTTCTCTGGCTGCCAACAATGCACCAGCACTTCAGACCAGGAACACAACTCTTTCTCCAGCCCCACTCAGCTGCAGCAAATTCACTGTCCCCACCCCACTTCTTCCAGCCCACCTGACTCCAAATCCCTCTGCTCTCTACTTGCTCCAAGCTTTCCACAATGGGACTCATTGCCTCAACCCTTCTCATGATTTGCATTATGGTGTCAACCTTGTGTTTCTCCAACAGTTTATCTACAATCCTGTTATTTTCTTTCTCAGCTCTTCAGATTCTTGATTTTTTAAAAATTACCACCTCCACTAAAAAAAAAAAATAAAAAAATTATAAAACACAAATTTTGGATCTTCCCTGCAAAGCTATTCTTAAAACCTGATGCAACCAATTGGCAGTTCTTTAAACAATTTGTTTAACTTGTGTCCAAATGTCTTCAGGTTTTAGTGCTTACAGGTGGCCACTTTAGATTTACACTTTAATTTTGAGAAAGATCTAAACTGGGAACAGTGAATTTTCAGTTTATCATTTGCTGATAAAAAATGGAAAGCTCAAAGTTAAAGTAGCCAACTACTGAGAAGAGTTGGCACCTGGCATTTTAATTTTTAAACATTGGGTTTTTGTGTAATGAGTTTATAAAGCAAGAGTCTGACTTCAGGACCGCAATCGAGAAGAATGAGCTCTTAAGGATGACAGAACCGCTGATGGGAAGCTCAGTTGGTCCAAAATCCAGGTTTGGTCCAAATAAACACACGAAAGTTTGGATGCTCGTCTGGGTTTTCTACCTGCCTTGGGGCTAGAGATGTCATGAGAACAGATTCGCTCATCACAGCTGCAGCACTTCCAGTTTTGGCCATGGATGGAACATCCAGGAGAACAATCTTTCTTGCAGAGCTCTGGGGCAGGGGAGGGAAAATGGGATCGCGTATTTCACAATCTTTCAAATTTGATTCCAAAACTGGGAGAAGATTCAGACATTAGAAAGGAGAGCACATTTTTTTACTTTACTGGGGTTTTGGCTGTACTCTTAAATGCAACTTTTTACTGTAACAGTCAGAATATGTGGCAGCTCAGATAGTCAATAATCATTAAAAGAAAGGAATAACTGCTTCTGAAGTTTATGCATATTTAGTGCTGTCCTAAAAAAATCCCAAACATAAATTTAGTTGTATTGGGTTATGAAATACCAAGATATTCCCCCACCCCACAACAGGTTGTATACTGAAAAATTAACCTCCTCTCCCTTAAGATGTCAAATCTTGAGGCCTTTGAAGGGGAAGGTTGCAACCCATCTTTGTGCATGCAAACCCTTAACTACAAAATCATGGATGATAAAGACTTATCTCTATTAAGGGCATGAACCTCATCAAATGAGAAATCAAACAGAAAATAAAATATCACCACATTAATACAACCAGATCAGATCCTAAAAACAAACAAACAAAAAGGTTGGTTTCAAATGGAATTTGATCTGATGTAGGGCAGGAGAATGCTGCTGTCAACTATTTCTCTAAGAATAGGCACATTGCCTAACAAGGACACTCTCTTGTCTGTTTTAAAACCCCTTCTCAGCACATTAAACAACATTTAGTAAGCATGTCTGTACAAAGTGCAATAGCACATGTATTTAGGGCATGCACAAAATAATTTGATCCCCATTTCATTGCACTGGTAGTGTAATTATTTCACTGCAGTAATAAAACAAACAAAAAAACCCTGGTTCTTTACCTCTCCTGTCATGTTGCATCGGGTCACTCTGTGCCACATGATGTGATATCATGTAGCTCAATGCAAGGAGACACATGTCCCTTCTCATTGGAAATTTAAAGAAATGGAGCTTACTTTTCCCCTGTGGGAAACTCTGCAGGTCAGGTGCCCAAGACTAGCTATGGGAAGTTTGATATAATCTCAGTTTCAGTACCTACATATTTCAAATCTGACGGCATTTTGAAGGGAGACATGTTAGATGCCACAATTCAGCTATAATACAGTACTTAATAAAGAGAGTGTAGAAGGAATATAATTCCACAGCTTATGTTCCTTGTCATGGTGTGTACTGACACAGATTGCCAAGGAGGCTCCTTTAAACAACAGTTTTAGACATACTTTTTGCTATAGACAGAATAAAACACGGAGGCCCTCAGAGAAACCTAACGCTGCTGAAAGCACATGGGTATAGAATCAAGGGAACAGAACTGATTAATGATGAAGCCAAAATAAGGCTTTTTTTTTTTTTTTTTAATGGAAAATACTGAAACTGTTAAGTACAGAGAATATAGATAAGGAAAATGTACAGGACCTGGGGCCAACTTCTCCTCTCAGTTACACTAGCATAATTGTGAAATAATTCTATTTCAATTAATAGAGTTAATATGATGAGAATAGAATTATCTATGTAAAGAGCATGATTGAAATGTAACAGTTGACACAGCTTTGAGGCAGCCTCTTTAATGTGTGCAAAGAAAATACTCATCATCCACAGTCTTGTTTTACAGGTAGAGAAGCAGAAGAAAGGACTAAAATTGGCAGGCCAATGTCCAGGCTGGAACCAAGGAAGCAAGACAAATTCCAGTCCAGCTCCTTCTCCACTTGGCTGTAATAAATAAATGTAACTGAAGGCTATTTTGGAAGCCAAGTAAAATATTATGTATATAAAATATTATTTTTCTAACATCATGGCATGTTGCTATCTCATTTCTGAATCAAAAAGGTGTAACTTTATAGTGCATTGGGTTATTTTGTATCAGGGTAGTAACTTCAGTGTCATTAACATCTCTAGTATAGTCTGTAATTAAATGCCATTGTTTACAGGATAAAAGGCCAGAAAAATTAGAAGCCTGAGGAGCACAATCAGAACAGATGCAGGAAAGTTCTTCCTGCTAGTAAAAAACACAGAGATATATGGTATGGACTACGAAACAATGGCAATACTAAAGCACTGGGATCATTGCAATTTGAATCAGATGTTAAATTACAGAAAATAATATCATTTAGGGGATTCTGGTTAGTTAAAATCTCTTGTCTAGGTTTTCTTAGTCTGCTCCACTGCCTTCCCAGGACAGTTCAAAGGCTTCATGCTGCAGAGTTTTGGGGCAAGGAAGTCTTAAACTACAAACACTTGATCCAACTTCGTGATGGTCCTTTGGCTTTGAACAAGCTAAGGCAAAGGAGCAAAGCATTTGAAGATCCTACAGTTCGTCTCACTTCATCATTTTTGCAAATTTTTGACAAAAAGGATGAAAAGGTGTGTCTTTTCTTCCTTTTCCTTCTAAGCTTTTTTTTGGTTACATAGTCCCAGACCCCAGTTCCCCTGAGAAATGACAATCTCATTTTGCACCTGTACTCTTCTCTTAAATAAGGCATCACGTCTTATGTGATGTGGTAAAAAATTGGCATTAGCATAAATTTCCACTTTTGTCCTATAGATGACAGTAAAATCAATACTTATAAATTAAGAAACAAGTATTTGCTCCTTGCCTTTCCCTGTGTTTTCTGAAGAACTACTTACAATAACTTAGAATATATTTTCTGAGTGTTTCTTTATCCACTTTTCTCTCAGTGGCTTGGCGTCCCCAGATGAAGGTGGGAAGATCTCTTAAAGGGTGAGAAGAGGGTTCCTGGCCCTGCCCCAAGCAGTGATGCCCCAAAGCACCAGATCCTTGAGAAGAACCAGTGCTGGCATCTCACATCTCCACAGCTCCTGCCAGCAGAGCATGGGTTTTAGATGGTAAATTAAATAATATTTTCATAGCCAAGCTTCCTTCCCCCCCCCCACCTCAAGTCATACATTGTAACAGAAATGCCACATGTGAAGGGGGAAAAAAATCTCTTTAATTTTTTATCCTTTTTTTAGTTTGTCCTATCAACTTAAAATTATTCTTTATACATTTACTCAGTGCTTTCTCTGAATCTCAAAGGGATTTGTAGGCTTAGAGAAATGCATTGATCTTGCCATACACCCCCAAAATTGTAGAAAACTCAACTAATGCTAAAGAAAATATTATGTTTTTTCACTAGATACTTGGAAAATAGTAGGGGGATATTCATACAGAGGGTGCAAAACTTCCTAGCAGCGCATTCAGTTAGGAAGGTAATTTTTATATTGAGCACCACTTCGAATAATTCTATTTTCAAGTGCCGGACAATGAAATGTTGATGTTCTGGAGTTGGTTGCTCTTCCAGCGAGCATCTCCCCGGTATTTAAGGAAAAAAATTTAAAAGGGAAAGGAAAAAGGGAGGGGAGGAGGGGGGAAAGGTATTTGTCAGAGGGCTGTGGGTCTGTGGCAGCATCTGCTGCACCTGTAATCTCTGGTGCTGCTCTGCCCCCTGGTGCTGCCGCGGCCGCAGAGCAGCCGCCCGCGCCCCTGCGCGGGGACCGCCCGCCGAGCATCCCCCACTGTCACTTCTCACTTCTCCCGCAAGTTCAAGGTCAGTGCCTAGCTATTTTCAGCTCATCTCTTCTTGATCCATGCAGAGAAATGACAAGGTAACGTGATTTGGGGTCAGCTGTATTACAGGAACCGTTACATAAACGGAGAAAGTGGAAATCAATCCCGGCTGACAGTGTCTTCGGGATAATCAGCGCTCACTCCATGCCGCTGTCAGCTCTCCTGCATCAAACACCATGTTACTTCTGTCACATCTCCTTAACAAAACCAGAGTTTCACTTTTGGCAAAGTAAATAAATATTGCGCTCGGGCTTGCATTTAATTCATTGTTTAGAGAACTTTAACACTTTGGACTTGCAAAGAGCCCCTATTTGGAGGAGAAAAGACGGCTTATCCTGTCAGGTCCATTACTGCCTGCAAAGGGCGCTGGCAAAGATACAACGGACTCTTATGAAACACCCCATTCTTCGTATTTTGTGCTTCATTTCGCTAAGCAGACGATTGTCCTCCAAGTCTCCGTTACCGAGCAGACCTCGCCTTCCCAAAGTGCTTACCTAACCCACGGTCCTCCTCACCCCAAGCGCATCACAGCTTCCCCACTAACGTTTCAGGACACCTTCCTCAATTTGTCTGATTATTATTACTTTATCTGAACCATTTCCTCCCCTAACTAGACATCTTCCCTACCGCAGAATTATGAACATATCAGTTCACAAGATGTGCCGCGTTAGCCGCGTCTCGGTGACAGCACATGGCATGTCAGTTTAGGGAGAGAGCAGCTATTCTATCCCACCCACCTTGTGCTCCCATGGAACTGCCAAGCCCGCAGTGCTCCACCAAAGAACAATTTACCATAATATTAGTTGTCAGTAAATTCAAAGACAGAACTCCTAAAGCTATAAAATGGATTAGAAGCAATTTAAAAAAGAATTAACAAACTAGAGTAAGAGTATACTGTCAACAAACAAATGCTTCATCATAGCACTGTAATTTGGAATTTTAATTACCCCTCTGCTTCTGTAACAAAACAATGTCTGAACTGGCAGCCATTTGAATCTCTCACAGGTCATTGAGCATTCTAGTTAATTACTCTATGAATAGCCTGTTTTTCTCCCCTCTGGAAACACGTTTCTAATGGCAGTCAAGGTCTGACAAATGTGTCATCTACATAATTAGCTAGGAAGCAACACAAAACATTAAACATGCTTTGTGCCGACAACTATCAAAACATTTCATTTGTTGTCAATTATTCATTACTTTGTAGGTTCTGAAGGGGTTGTTATTATGAAAATAAGTCCAGATGCTAACAAGGTTAGAGTTTTTTATTCAAATTAGTAATCAGAGGACTAACTTTAAAAAATGTATCCCATGTACATTTATGGCAACGTTCAATCAGTACTAAATTATAAACGAATTTAGCTTAGTTCAAGTTAAAATAGCCATGGCAGAGCACATACACTAATTTGTGGAGTTGCAGCTCTCTTTGAAGTTTTAGGATCTAAGCTGAAGTAGCAAACTTTCAGAACCTTTGGCAAGACTAATTTGTGCTTGGTAAATAGAGTAAAGATTTTCACAGCGTGAGGTAATGTATGATTGAAAAAAAAAAAAAAANAAAAAAAAGGGGGTGGGGGGAAACCTGGGGGTTTTTGAACCTTTTTTCTACCCTTCTGTCACACTGAGTAAAAGTCAAAGTCAGCAATTCCGACTCATATATTATCTCATCTGAACTTCAGTTGGGCTTAACAAGGAAGCCAAACCCGTTACATTCACCAGTCCCTTAATAGAGCTGAAATGAATTTATCCTCACTTTTAAGAAGAAATAGGTGCTGCTTATTTCTTTTTTCTATGACCTCATTATGATGCTGCCTATCAAGCTATGCAGCTGAAATGGTACAGTGAAACTGTGAGGAGGAGAAGTAAACAGGGAGTTAAACAATAAAATTAACTTCTTCATTTTAAGCCAAGATAATTTCAGTTGAAATGCTCTGATGCAAGTGCACAATAAAGAATACCTTCTCACAGGGCATATTCAAGAAAATAAAAAGGAAAAAAATATTATTCAGAAAAACAAAAGGATCGCTCTGAGCCTGAAAATACACCTGAACACAAAATGTTGACCCTGTAAAAAGGTTGGGAGGCAATCTGCCTTGTTCCATTGAGAAAAATCACTTATTGAAGGTAAACTGAGCCCTAAAATAGACTCATTCTACTTTCAGCCTCTAAGTCAAAGGACTTTATGGTATTAGAACACACATGTGCATGCAGGGGCACATCTGTGCAGGCTGAGGGCCTCTGTCCTGGAGCTGGAGCAGCTCCTCAGGTGGAGATCAAGGGACACACACACTGAGATGGATGAAAACTGGAGTCAAGGGCTGAAGGAGACGATCTGAGCACCACACGAACAGAGAGCAGATCAAGGTTTTCAAAGCACAAAACCAGACTGAGCACAGGAAGGGGATATATGACACACTTCATTTCTCATTTTCCTGCACTGGAAAGGAGAATAACTAATGTTACTCAACACATTTATTTACTTTTTTAGCAATATTCATGTTCAAGAAGTAAAACTGGACTGTTTTTATTGTCTCAATGCTTTCATACCTATCCTGAAATATTTGGAGCAAGCAAGGTGTAAGCTTGCATTTATTAACAATTCCCACATTTGTTATGGCAAGGTCATATATTTTTATATATGGGAAACTCATACAGTTTTCTATATCTGTCCCAGTGCTATTATATAATTTGAAGGGCGACACAGCTTTTTCCTGATAAACATAGATGCATCTCTAACAGACTAGTGAATGATGACAGAGAATCAAGCTTAGGCAGTCAACTATTAGATCACAAAAAAANCATAACTGTGACACAAGAAGGTTTTCTGCTTTTAGAAATATTTTGTCAAGATTTGTTTTTTCCTCCAGGACAAAAAGTAAACTGGTGAGAGAAAAAAAGAGTTATCCTCAAAAACTTTCCCTAAATAAACTGCACTATAAAAGAAGCTCTGATGATCTCTCAGAGATTGAAATAATCCCTTTTTCAGCTAAAACTACCCATAGCAATGAAACTGAAAATACTCTAAAGGAGGGCTGGAGACTGTCTTGTAATTAACATTAAACAGATAACATATTTACGAGGAAGTCAAAATATTTTGGAAGCCGATAATCCTGTAAGCCTTAACGTGGTATAAAAACAACAAATAAATGCAAAGTGTTACTGTTACACATGCCTGCCTGATCAATGGTTTTCACATATTGATCTATAAATGGAGTTGACAGTCTGTGTTGGCTGCACATTTTCCAAGCAGCTCTATTTTTGTACAAAACCAATACGGGCAATTACCTTTGTTTGAGATGCCAAGTCTTATCAATTCAATGTGATTTAGTGTCATTTTAATTAAATATCAGGATCTACTTCAGGACAATCTATACAAACAAAGCCTCAAACTTGACTATAAGCTTGATTTGAAGTAAACATGTACAAGCCCTGCAATTTCAAAATATGGCTCAAAAACTCTGCTAAACAGAAGGCTTATATTTTTAGCAAATTTATTTCTGTCTTTTTGGCTAGCCATAACTTTGGCAAGTGTTCTGTGATCACAGGAGTAAGAAACAAAAGAAGATTGCTTCCCGTTTCTCTGATAATGTATTAGAGAGATAAATAAACCTACCAGTTTGTTTAACCTAATCAGAGAAAGCTCTAATACATTAACATTTTGGAATGTCTGAATAGGTTCTAATTCTTAATATAGACACCAATAAAAAAGACATTTCATTGTTTGAAGTTGTTTTGAATGAAGCAAAATGCACTTCCCTGGGGTTTAACAGATGAAAATAGCAAATATTCATTTACATTGCTAGTTCAGGCGCTACCATTAAGCACAGAAAGAGCCCTCTCATGCCACAGTTTGTGTCCAGCTTCATGATTTGTGCTCTTTAAACTCTACATTAATATCAATTCCAACCTTTGCACAAAGCTCAAGCATTTCTATCAAAATAAGCAACGCAAACCCCCAAGAATCTCTGGCGTGGTTTAGGTCATGCAGCCCACGTTTGCCTCTGCACCACTATAAAATGCCCGAGTGCAAATGGCCCTACTGATGTGTGGTGCACGTCCTTCTTTGTCACACTACAGCAGACAATCTGTCCACCTTCAAAAGTGTGGCCCCAGGTGTGCTGACAGGCACCAAAGCAAATGCTTGAGAATACAGCAAATCCCTGAGAGAAAATTAGGCATTTTCTTCTCTATAAATCACCAGTCGTCTTTCTACCTCTGTGACTGGTTTTTGCCCTTTATTGTCCAGAGTGGGCATTTCTTTTTTTCTGAATAGGTTTTAGAAATCTAAGTTTCTATCAGTTGTTCAAAATGTGCAAAATACTGATTGCCTTAATCCACTCAAGTAAGTAGTTTTTGCATAAGTTGAATAAAAAGGGTTTGACCCATTTATTAGCGGAAGCGAGTATATTGCACACACAGAACACAGGCAGTGAAAGAATAATAGGGAGTCCTTTATTCAGCCGTTTCTAGCTTTTCAAGGGAAAAAAATCTCCCCTATAATAGGACAAAAATACTTAGTCAATGAAAAATAGAAAGTAAGCAGAGTCAATGGATACCTTATAGATTATATCCATCATCTAAACAGAGGCAGACTGTGAAAACAGGAAATGTCCAAATAGATCAGGATAAATTCTACCTTTTAGCACAAAATTATTAGTTTTGATTGATGTACTGGTAATATGTATCTTTTAGCAGGGATCTGCGTGCCTTTAAATTGAAAAGTAAAGGCCATGTATGGAAGTGAAATGGAGAAGAGTGCCATGAATTTTAAAGCAATATTACTGTACACACACATATATGTGTGTGTTTATGACTTGGACCGCTTATTTTCCAAGACACTTGGAAGGACAGACAATATCCCCCTTCATTCCTTTTCCCAAATCCTTCACAAGTCACATGCACAGACATGTCAGCACACGGCTGACACACAGAACTGATACTTCACTGCTCCTTTAAACCGAATCTCTCTGCATTTAAAGTATTTGAAAATGTTTGGAATTTTGCTTTTACTTTGGGCGTTAGCAAACAACTTTAAGAGGCTTATTTAAGTAAATACGCCCAAACACTTTCAGTCTGTCAATATCTAGTCAGAAAATTCTGCATGGCAAAAAGAGATGAAAAGAATTGAAATAGAAAGGAAATTAGTAGCGTGGCAAGCTTTCAGTCTATTATGCCGGAGCCAAGTTTGCTTGGTAAAATGACATATACTCGGTAAAATTCCGCTTTTATATAATTAGCTACTAAACAAATGTAACACAAAGCAACTTCTCCGCTCCCAGCCAATGCACATATATTGTACCTGCTATGGTTATTGGGATGCAGCAGTGAATATTTATGTCTAATTTAACTTTTTAGAGCCCTTGCTCTGTAACAGTCCAGCATACTATCCCCCAAACTAAAGTTATGTAACAAGGTAATATCAACAATGAGAAACTGCATGATAAAATCCTGCCCAAAAGTGAAAAATGCTAATTTTGTCTCATTTAGCAGCTGGATACAGAAATGCTCATTAGTTTTAAGAGGGTTAATCCTTTTAACTTTTGCATATTGATATGCCAATTATGCCTAATTGTACAAGAGGCATCAGTCAAGGTAATAGTGCATAAACACATGAAAGTTATTAAGTACATCCCAACATGTAATAAAGTAGGTGTTAATTGGTAGCTGAGTTCTGCAGGCTATTGAGGTGGATAATTCATTGAGAGATGGATCACTTGTAATTTCTCTACATAATTCCTTTTGCAGTCTCATGCTGTGATGTTTTCATGCTTGTCAAAAACAACTGCAGCCTAGTGCCTTTTGTTAAACACAGCCAATAAAATGTTAGGCATCATTAAATATACTTAACTTTTAAACTTTTTCAAAGGTACAGTTCTTCCTCATAATACATTACAGTATTCCCAGTAAATTATTATAAGCAGCGTTCCAGGTTTATGATGGAGGAGCATTTCACATCAGATAAAGGAGGAAACGTGTAGTATGTCTGAGACAAAGAATATAATTTAAATGAGTATGCTGTTGGCCACTAAGATCTAGTCAGATTTTTCTCTCTAGAAATATATGGTGAAATGAATTAAGTTATACCAGAGAAATTAATTGCTAGAATAATATATTTCTCAGTAAGTCTGAATTCTGAGTTTTAATTTCAAGTAAAAAGGGAAGAAAATATGGAAAGTCTTGTAGTCTTCCACTGTTTAATAACTTTGCCAGAAAGCTGAATGTTTCATAGGAATCCATTACATCAACAGAACAAAAAAATTAATGGTTGGCATGGTTGTGGGAAGTGGCTGAGACCTGGGACTCTGTCCCCAGCTAACAGAGTTTACTCCTTCATTTGCATTCTCTCAGAACAAATGGATTTGGAGTCCAAAAAGTGGCTAACATTGCATAAATAATTTTGTAACATTGTATGGCCTCAGCTGCAAGTTGCCACCATTATGAAAGAAAATTAACCAGGGGAGACTCATACCAATCAGTTTGTTTAGCAGCTCAGAAGGGGTACAGGGGCAGAGACACAACTGGCAATAGAGTTCATCACTAACTATTTAATTTTAAAAACAAAAAATGGTAATGGGTAAAAAATGACTCAACTCCTTCGACTCTGTCAACTATGGAAATAAAAAGGTAACTTCAGCATCTGATTTCTGTGCAATTCATTCAGCCTTACAATAAGATTTATTTTTGTTACAGGCAAAGATGTTCTTTATTTACAGAGCTGAAATTTGCATTTTCTTTTCTTTGCTTTTAAAGTTTGCCTTTTGAGAAGCTGTGACATAAATCTGACACTGTAAGCACTATTCTCTACAGTGGCCTTACTTAAGTACTGGTGCAATTAAGAGTTGAAATGCAGAATTGATCTTACCATCATGGCCACCAACGCCGAATTCTGCCTTTTATTGAAGGAAGAGTGTAATTCCAATGCCTATCCATACTCCTAAAAATTTATTAGTGACTTTAAATCCCTCCTTTCAAGGATGATCATGAAACCATTATCTTAACACACATAAGATAATTCTGTAGCTTTTTAAAACTTGAGATGAAACCAGAAAATGTTAGGGGTGTTTTACTTACAGGCTCGGCGACTTTCACATTCTCAGACAAAATCATGGATTTGCTTTGGCTCAGTCTATCATGGTGACTGTTGGCATTTTTGATCCTCATTTGAACAGCCCCCGTACTGTGGTGGGAAGGATTAGGCTTTTCAGAGGCTGTATCAGAAGTTGAAGGCCTTTCCATGGTTACTGGGTTGACCTGAAGAACATAAAATAAGAGCATTAGTCTGGGGGCTCTTCATACAAAAATGTATCAGTGCCAGTTCTGTGTCACTGTAGTCAGGAGAAGAAGCTGAGTTACCTTGCTGGCAAGATCTTGATCATCTTTGAGCACCAGGATAACTATCAGCTGTGTCAGCCTGTAGTTTTATTATTGTCCTTATCACTCACACATCCAAACTGCCTTAGAAGAGTTAGTTTATGTAAAAGATTATCCTTATCTCAAAAGCCATTCTCCTCTGTGGTGTAATCTCCCTGCAAGCCTCTGTCACGTCCAGCTGGCAGCCACTCCACTTTGTCTTTGGCCCTGCTCACAGGATGCATTTTAAATCTTGCAAAGGAGAAGGACACGCTGTGAAGCCAATTAACATATCTTACCTCCACAGTTCCTTACTGCTGCTACAAGTGCTTTGCAGGGCCACGCTGCAGCCCTGCTGGAGCCAGATTCAAACCCAGAGGTAAGGAAATTTCCCTCCAGTTTTAAAACTCTACCAACAGCACTGAGGGGGAGTCTTTGTTTCTCTATCTATTTTTAGAATTTGAAATCGAGAAATGGTTGAGGTCTCAAACCCTCAGAGGGACTGGGGGGAACTAAGGATGATCACAGTCTCCCAGCAGTGCCTCTGGTTTTGGTGTTAGAACAACTCAACAAACTCTGTTTTAGGGATAAGAAGTCCCCAAATATTTTTCATAAGCAAAAGTTGCTTTATATTTCCTGTACAAAATGTCAAGACAGTGATCTATGACTCGTGCTCTGATTTCCTCCCCGCTTGTTCACCCTGTTACAGGAGGGAGAGATGAGGAGCTCTGCTGGATGTGTCTGGACAGGACCACGGCCACTGTGCTGGTGGAAGGACACAACTCTTACAGGTTCAGCTTCTCCTGGCACTGATAAAACCATTTCTTACAGAAAACTGCCTTAGGTGTGGAGCACAATAATGAGAGGCCATACTGTGAATGGCTGAGGTTGGAAGAGACCTCACCCTGTCCAACACCCCTGCTCAAGCAGGACCACCTTGAGGTAGCTGCCCAGGACCATCTCCAGAAGGGTTTTCATTGAAGAGTTTGGATTGGAGGGGATCTTAAAGATCATATAGTTTCAACCTGCCAAGGGCTGGGACTTTCAGGGGAATTTGAACCCATTCAGCCAGATATATGGAAACATGAGGAATCACAGCATGCTTGAAGGGAGAAATGAGAAGAAGAAAGTGTTTTAATATTAGCCATTACTCACTCACTGTGACACACCATGATAGAAACATTGAATTTAATAATAGTAAAAAATGAAGCCCATTGGCTATTCCCTGCCTTGAATCAGCTACTCCAGGATCACAAAAGTTGAACCCCACCTGAGAAAAATTAAAGTTGTTTCCTGTTACCCAGGAGGACTCATTACTTCTGCAGAGCTGGTGTATGACGCTGGAGAAAACTCTCTGCATGGATCTCTGGTGACAGCACTGTGTGCTCTCCCTCCCCAAGAAACTCTTCACCACCCTTCGGAGCAGTCAGCACCCAAATCCATGTCACAGGGACACTTTGCCATTTTGGCAGTCAGGATTGCAGCTGCTCTAAGCAGGAAATTATTTTTTTTTCCCCTCCTCCTAAACTTGGAGAGTCAAACCATTTTGTATTTCATGTTGGTATCAAATCAAAATTGCTTCTCAACAGATTTTCAGTAGGCTCCAGGCTGGAGAGCTGATGAGACTCGAGAGACGAGAGCAACACCGGCTCTGTCACAGATCCAATGTTTGGCTGGAGCACATCACTCAGATTTTCTTCTGAAATCTCCCACCTATAAAGCTCTGACGTATCCCTTCTTGGGAGCATCATGAGTTTTATCTGTCTGCTGGTGTCAGTACATGATGTGCTATAAAAAAAAAAGTTTAATAGTGTGACAAAGTCATGCCCTGGATCTCAAGTAGGAACACAGACAGCAAATGGCAGGGCTGCAGAGACTTCTGGAAGTTTGAATTGTAATCTCATTGAATGTTGGTTCATTTTCCCGAAAGTTTTAACTCATTTGCACACACCAGAGTATTACGAGGAGACTTTTTTGGGTGTTAAAATTACAGGAATCACCATAAAAGAAAACAAAATAACCCCAAATCTGCACATTTCTACCTGATTTGTTTTAGTGTGAAACACAGTAAGATCCTGGAGAATATGAAGGAGATCCTGCAGAGTGTAAAAGAAAGGTACAAGTTACAAAAGTTGCTCCTTTAGGATTTTCAGGTAGGCATCCTTTGCTGTCCAAAATTCATTCAGGCTCCAGACAGCATTACCAGCCCTACATGCCAGTAGATGGCACCCTGAATATGAGCACCACAAATGCAACAGCATCACATTTGCATTTGCAAGAAGAATTTGGTAGTCCTCACGCTCTGCCCTGTTTTATTTTTTGTTCTTTTTATTTATTTATTTATTTCATTTTCATTTTTTTAAAGTAACAGAGGGGAAGACCATCAGGAAACATAAAATATTGACAGTAAACATAAAAAGGATCCTATCTTCTGCTTTTATGAGCTAGTGATTCCAAACTTCTGTTGGCAGCATCAGGGCCAAGTTGGGCCAGTTTTGTAGGGAAATTCATTTCACTTCCTTTGGAAGACAGAGATGCCAAGCACCATGCTTGTGAGGCATTCCATGTTCATTATATAATTAGCTAATTTGCCTTTTGGCAAATAGTTAGCATCTGGATATAAATGTTAGTTTTGAAACCTCCTACGGTTGATTTGTTAGAGAAAGACATTAAACCAAGACAAACTTTCCTTTCCTTCTCCTCCCTGTTGCTTATAGGGTTCCTGGAGCAAAGGGGCAGCATGACTTTGAGGCATTGGCCTAAGAGAAAGGGGACAAGGGAACACATTGAAAATTCCTCTTGGGAGTACCTGTTTTGGAACACTGTGGAACAAACAGGACAGGTTGGAAAAAGTCAAGAAATAATGAGGAACAAGAAAAATCCTTGATGGATGATTCAGGAAAGGAAAACTGATTCCTAGAGTGGGGGAAAGAGCTTACATTGAGTGTGAGAAAGGAGAACTTTAATTTCTGTGGAGTGTGTACATCAGCTTTCTTACAGGGCAAGAAACACCAGTGAACTAAGGGATAAAATCACCTTTGTGAATATGGAAGCAAACCCAATTCAGTCTGTCAGAGCCACGCACTTTCAGAGATACCTCAGGAGGTCAAAACCTATTTTTTTTGAAGGAAGAAGCAGTTCGTCCTTTAAATAAAATTTGCAGCCTCGGTGGGTCAACCATTGCAGTCTCTTTTCCCACAAATTGGTCCACGTGTTTGGGATGCTCTGAGAGAATCTAAGTCTGCTCCAGCAAGTACCATAGAAACCTCAAGCAAAGCAGGCTGAGTTTGAGCCAGAGCTGAGGCACCAGTGACAGGGGTGAGCTGGCTGATGAATAGTCAAGGCGACATTTGACAGATCCTAAAACCCCAATTTCCAAATGTATTGTTGACTTTCAAACATGAGCATTGTAGAGGTGAAAAATGGAAAGGCTGTTGTGGATGTAAATCCGAAGACACAGCAAAGCCATCTCACTTCTGAGAATCAGGCCCAGGTTAAGAGAATAGAACAGCACAGGGGGAAGATCCGATCTTGCCTTACAAAGTGCTGGGCCTTGCCAGAGCTCTTCTCAGAAGGACTTTCTGTAGTGTTTCTTTTAAAGACAGTGCATTCACCAAATTGTGATGTTTGATAACAGTGAAAATATGCCAATTATGTCTCTTCTTTGTTTGATGGGGGAAAAATTCTTTTCTGCTCTTTCAAAAAGGGAAAGGAGATGAAAAGGAAACAAAGTAATGTTGTTGACTTCCCAGAGAGAAACAAAACAAAACAAAACAAAACAAAACAAAACAAAACAAAACAAACTTCCTTTGCTGTTTATAGTTTTCAGGAAAAAGTGGGAAAATATCCTTTTCAGCTTTTTGAAAAAATGAAGACAGTGATTTGGTCATCTTGTTGTCATTTTCATATCTTTAGTTTCTGTCTCACAAAGACAGTCAATAAGTATTGTCCTCCTACAGCAGCTCAAGGTCCTAGAACAAGCTTCATATTGCATTTATCAGTGTTTTAATCCATTTTACACATGTTTCTCTGTCCAGAAATTGGTCCTGTGAAGAGTGGACTGACTGGTATTAGCCAAGAACTTTCCCACATGGGTTGTGATGGTTCTGACCTGTGAGGTCAGTAGATGGGCTTTCTACAAAGCAAAGCATTAAGTCTTCAAAAAACAGGAGGATAGCAGTAGTTCCAAATTTTGGCTCGAGCTATGCCTACACTTCCCACAGCTAAAAGACAGAACACAAATCTAAATTCTACAGCATCTTGTACCAGAGAAGCTGTGGCTGTCCCATCCATGGAAGTGTTCCAGGCCAGATTGAATGGAGCTTGGAGCAACCTGGTCTAGTGGAAGGAGTCCTTGCCCAAGGCCCTTTCCAACCCCCACCATTCTAGGCTTTTGTGATTAAGTAGTTGTAGAAAAAGAGTAGTAAAAAGTACTTCTCTCAAAAAAAAAAAAAAGGGGAAAAATCCAATAATTGATATAACGTCTTGCATTTGCTATTCAGGATTATTAGATTAAAATCACTGTATGTATTTTTCAGTATTTATCAAAATAAGCCTTTCATTTCTTCCGCACTGTCTCCTTATGACATATGCACCATTATCAAGTCAGAAGCACCATGAACACAAAAGTACTCAACACAGTATACTCAAGACACTGCTAGAAGTGAAGCACATCTTGTTGCGTTGACTAATTTAACTCCTTAGCTGAAGAGCACACTGTACCTAAAGAGCATCCACGAAACCTACTGTGACAACACCAAAGACTAAAACTCAGTACTGGCCTCAGCACCACACCCGACCCGCGAGCCTGCAAAAACATAAGAATGGAAGAGGAAGTTACAGTTGACAAGCGAACAAAAAAGGCCGCGCGAATGCCACGCACGAGGTGAGTCAGAGCATTCCTGCGGAGGAGAACGCGCCACCGCGTCTGCGAGTGAACGGCTCGAAACCAGCGACCTACGTAACCGTCCCTGCTGCTGGGTCGTGTTCTTGGCCTCTGCTCCACTGCCTGCTCCCTCTGCTGAAGCACAGCTTGGGGCACTCAGGGCTTAAACACACACCGATGGAAATAAAGAAGGACAGAAGAAAAAACTATAGGTGAGGTGAGGGGATAGGAAGTAAACTGCCTCATGGCTCTTTTCAATTCTTCTTAACTGCACTCTGATTCTCTGTTCTTTTTTTTTTTTTTTTTTACAGCCATCCCCACTGCACTGCTCTCTCAGCAAATATGTCATTCCACTGTGCCCAGGGCATGGACACAAAGACTGCTCAGGGATACAGTGTCCTGGGCTAGTGCCCAGAAGTGTCCTGAAGCCACTTCATCTGAGTATTGGAAAAACAGAAAAATCCATTGTAATGGAAATACAAAGCAGATGTAACATTCCTGTGCCTTTTCCTTTGCAAAAACAGGTGTCCTGGACTTAGGAAGAAGCATTAATTTCAACCATTAGCCCTATCTTTAAACAAAGTAGGAGATCAGGAATGGCAAAACATCACCACTGCCCAGGTCTTTACTCCAATTTTGTCTGTTTATATCAGATAGACAAGAAACCAGAATTTAGTGCTGGGTTCAGTCTGCTGTTAAATGTCCTAACCCAACAGTTTGGTTTCCCTTAACACCCAAAACTGCAATCTCATCACTAGCTGATGCAACCAAAGTCCTACAAAAGCCGTGCTCATCAGCAATAATTATTTAACCTGTTGCTGACGTATGAGACTTTTGATGGTGCCTTCAGAGCAGACAATACATGAAGCTAGGATCGTGGAGGTCATCTTATTTCATGTCTAAAAGTTGGCTTTATCATCACTCTTTTCTAGTCTGGTACTTGTGGACTTTCTGTAAATAAAAGCAGAAATGGCCTACAAAGTTCTTCAGGCAACTCTAATTTAAATGTACAGTTACCCATCTCTCTCCTGTGGTCAAAGAGAAGGGTAAATCATTTTTTCTTATGTGTTTGCATCCATATCTTACTGTCCCGAATTTCTCCATTACCATGTGCAGCATAAGCTGCTCAAACCATTATTCACAATTTTTTATGCTCTGAGGTGTATAATTCAGTCTCCACGAAGGATGCATCTAAAGGCAAATTTCTTGACACAGCTTGACCCAAATCATAGAATCATAGAATAATTGAGCTTGGAAGATACCTCTGATGTCATCTGTTGAAACCCAGCACTGCCAGGTCCATCAATAAACCATGACCCCAAGAACCAAATTTATGTTTGTTTTGAACACTTCCAGAGATGATGATTCCACCACTTCTCTGGGCAGTCTGTTCCAAAATCCTTGACTACCCTTTCAGTGAGGGAATTTTCCCTAAAATCTGATATAAACCTCCCCTGGTACAACCTGACGCCATTTCCTCTTGTCTGATCACTTAAGAGGCCTCCCAGGTAGTAACTCAATAGATGAGTAAAGGATTAAACAACTCTTTAGGCTGAGAAACTTTTTCCCTTTAGATTTGAACCCAGTCCTTGATGTGATGACCATTTCAACCTTTTGTTTTATTCTCTTGTATTAAGAGGGGGCTGTATTTGGCAGTAACACTATATTTGACAATAACAATTACAATGGAAATCTCCTGTACCAGCTTGATATCCAGTAGAAACAAAGTGTGTTTCTATATAATTTCTTCCTAGTTTGTACAGTACAGGACAGGCAGTTCCAGGAAGGTTTTAAAGGCTGATCCTGATTTCAGGTTCCCAGTGAACCAGCTGAAGCTGATGGAATTATAGGAAAGCAATAATAACATAAATTACAGCTGAGGAGGAAAACCAGAGCATTCATTACATTCATGCAGCCTCATATGAAAATACACTTTCTAACAAGGGGAAGAACATGGATTTGGACTATTGTACAGAAGTAACAATGTGGTTTCATTTTGGGTCTAGGAACATACCTAAACTTTGTTTTGATGACTCTGTTCCTAACAATTGAAGTGTTAAAATGCAGTGCTCCATTTCTCATTCCTGATAGTTACCACATATATTAAGAATATGTGATTCTTTACTTCCAGCACATCACAGACCCACATGAGCATAGTCTACGCTCCACAAACCCAACAGACTGTTAGAGTTTGGTACTTCAGCAGTTTCCTGTCCATTGACAAATGCACTAAAAATATGAGTGGTTTACTGCTATGAAGATTGACCTCAGTTTGTTTTCTTTTTTTCTATTTCCTCAAAAAGTAATAGCACATTAAACACTTAAAAATTTAAAAAGGGTAAATTAAAGTAATAGATGGCTGACACTGAGTCCCACTTTCTAGCAAATGGCAGAAAATATCCAGATATATTCAGTAGAAATATTCTTAATCTGTACAAAATGTTGTTTGATTTGTCTCAAGGACAGGATGAAGAGAGAAATGAAGAGAGAAAATTTACATACCTGTGCTGGAATGGCAATGGGTATCAATTAGGATTTAAACAGGGACCTAAAGTCCTCCTTTGTGTCCTGAAATTTTGTAGAAGATGATAGCTGAAAGCCCCGGAGTCTGCTCTCTGCTATACATAACCCTTTGAAAATAGCAGGGTAGATGACAAACAAAAACAGGGACTGGGAAAAGCTAATTGTGCCCCGTAAAGCAGAGACATGCTGTCTGTGGAAATGCTCTCCTGTCTGGATGGAAATGGCTTGAGGATTAGAAAGAGAAGAGAATGGAAGAGAGTTACTATTCCAAAGTTTTACAGAACAGTGACAAACTCTTCACATCCACATTTAATGACTGCAGATCCAACAGCTCTAATCCTGTAATTCTCCATGGCCTGCTGTCTACAGGACTACCCTGCACAAATAAAACTTGCTAGGAAGTATCTCTGGGGTATTACTGAAACACAGCTAGAGCAGGGTAAAGGAGCATCCCCAAGTCAGCAAGTGACTGCATATGGTCATGTCTCTTCTTGCATCACTTACTTTCTTAATTATGTTACGTGTGGATGCCTCAGGAAAGGTAACAGTTGTTTCAAAAGTTCTTCTGTCCCAATGTCTCATATGGGATAACATAATGGGGTCTATTTTCACCACTCCCATGTCAATTTAATATCTTAGTTTTGAGTGGAACTTGAAGTTAAAAGTATCCTTTGTGTCGAGTTTGGCCTGCATATGTTCTGGGAACATTTGTCCGTAGTGTAAATTCAGTGGAATATGTAAAAGAACATGCCTGGAGAAAAAAAAAAAAAATTGCTACTTCTAGGTCTTCCTGCTGGCAGTGAATTTCATTTCTTCCTAGAGTGCATCTGATCCACAGCACCTGCCTCTGTTTTCCATGCTGTGCAAGCCAGACTACAATCCTTCAGATGAAGAATATTGGTTATATACATACAATATTAACAAAACAAACTGAATATCATCCAAAACAGAGCGCTTCTAATGCTGAATTGCAGGACTGGAAGGGTTCGGACATTAGGCCAATGGCAGCAAGTAGTTTACAGCAGCAGAAAACTTCGTAGCTGCTTAAGAATCTATGAATTTAATTGGTTTAACACTAAGTAAGACCTAATAAGTGATAGAGGAGAACGCTTGGTTATTCCTGGCCTGACCAACACATGAGGAAAAGATAATTTCCTTCTGCCTCCTTCCTTTCTTCTATGGGTTTATATACTGCAGATAAGTAGAGTCATGGCTTTCCAAACACTTTAAGTAAGACTGCCCAGTCTAAACGCATTTTACACCTGCAAATAATGCTTGTTGTATGGTAACTTTTTAGTTTAAAACTGTCTAATTCTGAATAATAAAAAAAAAATCCAATATTTTCTCTAGGAAGATCACATAAGAATCACAAATTTTCTCCGGTGCTTGAAAGAAATCTGTTCCTATAGCCTAAATGTTCAGAAAAGTGTTGTTACTTTTAATGCTGCCAGATCTGAAGTGATGAGATACTATGGGAAAGGTTATTCTTGCAGTATTTACAGATACAAGCAGAAGCAGAAGTGACAGAAATTTCAAAGTAAGGCTGCTTGAAATACTTCCAGCTCAATTTTGCAGAACTTCTCCTCACAGAGATTTGGATATTCATCCAAGCTTTCCATGCTTACCTGAACTAGACATGTGGTGATGGTAATTTTGGAACAGCCCAAACTCTCTGGAGAAGTACAAGACATAGTACCAAAAGATAAACTGATGTATGAGAACAATATTTCTTATACACCTGAAGGCCCACTTCAAATAGCCAAAGGAACAAACTTCATATAAGTTTTAAATTTCAGGACTTTATCACCAGAAATTTTAGGTACAATTTGACAGGCATTATATGAAGGAGTTACAGCCCATTTGTGCCCTGCACCACACTCGTGCAGTGGTTGATTCAGAGGGGTGGAAGCACCTCATAGTCATCACTACATAAAATTACACACAAGTTCTACCCCACTCAATCCCTGGGGCACTTCTGAACACTTGGAGCAGTGTTTGCCCTCTGGTCCCTAGTTCCTGCAGCAGCACCATCCCCTTCACCAGCAAAAACTGCCTTCTTGAGTTATAATAAAATTATTAATTAATAGCAATAGTAGTTTTAACCTCTTAGAGTCTCTCAGAGTTCCTAAACTTTGAAGTTTAAATGCAAATCTGCTACATCTTATTCTGTTTTGCAGTTCCATATACCCATCATCCTACAGAAGGCATGGCTGCCAAACTGAGATACTGAGATTATTGAATAGCAAAGGCTTTTAATCTTCTTAGACTTTAAAAATGAATTAAAGAATAAAGCAAATTTATAATAAAATTATTAATTAATTATTTAAAACTTACAATATTTTTTTTCCTTTTTCCTGACACTACCTGCCTCAATAATGTCTTCAACAAGAGGCTTGTCCCTTACCCAGAGAGTGAAACCCCCTCCCTGTCACTCCCCTGGATGATGTTCCACTCCCTGTGCTGTGCACACGAGACAGTCCCTCCCACCCTCTCTCAATCTTCCGTCATATATTTCTGCAGCAGTTTTTGTGCTGTGATCCTGCAGCTGCTCCCTTACTTCTTCTCACTGCTCCCACTTCCCATCTGAGGGAGAAGAAAAAAAAAAAAAGCCTCCAGACATTTTTAATCTGTTCCCACACTCCATCTCCCCTCTCCTTTGCAGAGCTCCTGGTGCTGCACTTCTAAGAGATGCTGCTGTGAAAAGCAGCAGAGATGGCACCTACAGATTTAGGACAAAACTTTCAAGCTACAGCAGGAACTAGAAGGGGAAATTCTCTGTGGTTTACTCTGAGCAAAGCCCCTCTTCTGCATTTTGTGGGGCCCCTGGTTTGCTTTCTTCACCATCCACCACTGTCATGGCTCAGAAGAGAGCCCAAGGTAGCAGGAGTGTCTACCCCACCACGCTGCTCCCGAGCACCATGTGACAGAGCAGAGAGAAGACAAAGGCCCTTGTTGTCTGTGATAGCATCTAATATCACACTGTGCAGCTAAGATGTGCACATTCTGCAGTGGGGAAATACCAAGGGTGTTGTGGGGTTAAAAATGTAATTTCATAGAATCATAGAATGGTTTGGGTTGGAAGAGACCTTAAGGATTATCTAGTTCTGACTCCCACCATGATTTCTTTGATTATGCAAGAAGTTTGAGCATAGGCTTTGTTAATTACATTTTAAAATTTTGCTGCAAATGCAATTCTTTAGCTAGGATACCAGAAAACTTTCACTAAGGTAACTCCAGGAAACCTTGTACACATGCTTTCTGCAGGCCAGGAGGCCACCTGTACCCCCAGTCCCACCACAGATGTGCTACACTTGGTAGGAGCAGTAAAAGTCAGTAGCAACAGCAGGAGGAAAGTGGCAGAGCCAGATCTGCACATGAACACCAACAGTCATAGTGAGAGGAGTCACAGCCATTCATCTGCCCCCAGCATGGCTAAGACAAAAAACACTCTATGAGTATTGCATTTTCCATTGCCTGTGGGTTTGTGAGGAAGCCTGGCAACATGCAGAACCGATGGACTCCTCAAATCCCTGCTGGATGAAATAGCTGCACTCAGTTTAAATGAGTCTTTGCAGTCCTACGTACCTAAGTTAAAATGTCCATGCAGTGCTTCAACATGATTCCCTAAACACCCTAATCGTGGTGCGTGGTACAAATGTGATAAGAAGTATCTGCATTTAACTTCTTTTATTTTATACAATATTTTGTTCCACATCTTAATAGATTCTCTCTCTTCAGTTACTCACAGTCTAGGTAGGGTTTTACGAAAGACTCAGACTTCAGGAGAAAAATCTCGACAAGAAGTTTTCACATTCACACTCTGTGTAGCAATTCTGAATGTCTCATGTCTGTATGACTGCATCCTACTCAACCCAGAGTCAGTGCTGGGCCATCCAAAGGAAATTCAAGAGTGGATGGAAGACACCAGTTCCTCTAAGAGTGTGCTAAAACTTGGGGCACTCCTTGCCTTTTCTAGGGTCCTTAATGAAGGAGGAGGAACTGACATGTTTTCACTTGGGCTGTTTCTGCTTTCTTTGCCACTCCAAGAGTGGGTGGATTAATGCTAAATGGATTAATCCTAAATCTAAAATTCATCATGAGAATTTGACTACTCATTACTTCTGGTTACTATACGTAGCTTTATTTTTTTTTTACTTTTTTTTTTTTCCCACTGCTAGTAAATTAACCAAGCACGCAAAGTACTGCTGATAATAGAAACATTAATCTCTCTATATCAAACCTCAGCACTACTCAGCCCAACACACAAATGGCAGCATGTGCCAGAGCAGCTTGGGTAGTTGGAAAGTCTGATGCCACACCTTCCCAGTGGAAAATGTGGATTTGTCCACAGCAAAGCTGTTTGCTGGAAATACATTTTGTTTGAGAGAGCCCAGGCAGGCTCCTGTTGGTGTTTGCTGGGGGTGTCCTGCAAAGAGTGTGTGGGTTTGGTTCTGGTCAACATCACCATGTGGGCTGAGGGGCCCCAGCTGGTGGGACAACATTCCTGCACCATGGACTGCTCAGTTCCTCCAACCCCACTGTCCCAAGCAGACCCCTGGTTGGCCCACTAGACACACCAGAAAGCTGAGAGTGTCCTGACATCCAGCAGGGTGGTGACAGACCCACCAGCCGTGGAGTCGACTCTCTCAGAGACAAAACTCCAGAACTGTCTTCACAGAAAGCCTCTGTCATTTCCTTCCTCCCTCACAAAGGAAAGGAGTTTAGTAACATCCTGAGCAGCAAACAAACAAGTACAGGTGCTAAGCCCTGTGCCCTACCCAGGAGCAGCTTCTGGTATCTGATTCAGCACCAAATACAGCGGTGGCTTTGCTCAGGGTGGGGCAGGAAAAGAAATCCAAAACAAAGAGCAAGCACACACTTGAAACACATCTCTTCAGCTCTAAACCACATTCACTTCTGCTTTTAGTTCCTCCTTGTCTCTCTCTCCCCTCCTATCAGGTTGCAGTTGTACTAAAAACTGAGGAGTGTCTTGGAGAAGGAATTAGAAGTCCCTTTATGTTCATCTGTCTGAGGACTGTGCCTGTTCTGTATATCAGGCACAGGCTTGGACAGAAATATTCATGAAAATCACGGTACAAACCCACAATACCCAGCTTAACTACAAGTGAATGATTTAATACCTGTGAATCTTAAATGGCAGGAAGAGTTATATTGGGTCTGAAACAACCTTAAACCACCAACCATAGCAGTATCAAACTTGCTTAGTTAATTTACTGAAGAAATGCTCCAGTAGCTATCTGTGCCCTCTCTGAGTTAATGCAACTTGCACGTACATACAGTAGTTTAGGAGATAGTTTGGAGACTACCAATATCTCTTTAACCCTCTGGTATCTTTCCTACTTAATTCCCAAAACATTTCTTTCTCATGCTAAGTAAGCTGAATGAAAGTACAGACAAATGAAGAGAAAAAGGTCAAAATTTTCAAGCACAGATGAATTTTTGTTCTTAGTTTCCACAAACAGGGCTCACTTTTACACCTGTCAAACCTCAACGCTCCCAGATGACTTTAGCATGAGCCAATAATGCCCTGAAAATCTGCAGTATGCCCTGGCTGCATCCACAGGCTGAGACCTAGCACGGGCTGTTGGCCCCATGGCTAGTATGCAACATCTAAATATCCATGCCCAGAAAATTAATTCCTGATTTTCTCATTCAGACAAACTTCTTAATAAAAATCCAACTTCATTCCTTTTGCTCCTGTTTCAGCCAACCTGGAAGGTCTCAACCCAAGGAGCTTCAAGTTGTGGTAAAGATGATGCGAGTCCACAGAGTCCGTGACAAGAGGTCGCACTCTCACAATAAAAATAGCTCATAGTTGAGGAAGTCCCAGTGTAAATGAGGAGTGTTTGTTTTGTAGTGAGTCTCCAAAACAACCTTTTTATAGTATTTCTCAAGGCAGGAAGACTGAGAGAGGCATGTCAAGTGCGTGAAGGCACAACCTTAACGTCCAGCACAGCAAAGAAACCACCACCTCTATCCTTCAGACATTGCTAAGAGAGCTGTCAGTGAAATCAAGATTAACTGAGGCTGCTGGTTGAAGCAGACAAACCTTAGGAGAAGGCTTCAGAAGCAGGTAACACCAGTGCCTTCTCACTTAGACCAAGCTCCCAGGTTCCCAAATGTACACCCAACAGGGAACTGTGCTGTTGAGAGCAAGCTGAAGGCATCAGGGAAGTCAGCCTACCCTGACCCTCAGAGGTCATTACTTCAATTAGTTTGATGGTGACAAAAGCTGTTGGAAGCTGCCACAGGATGGGAAATGGGACAGTTTTCTGCAGTTGTGTAACAAGGTAAAGAAATCTGCTGCAATGCTCTGAATAGCACTTGAATTATCACGGAAAATCTGGCCCAAACTTTTATCCCATCTGCTTTCCTCAGGACTAATGCTATCAATAAATGACTCAGGAAAATGATCAAAGCATCTTCATATATTCAGTATCCATCAGCACCACTTTCTGTCTTTGTAGCACTGAGAAGTAGGTGTGATGTATCCTTGTGAAAGTCTTAGGAGATAGTGGAATGTAGAGAGAGTTCAGCTAGAGCTTAGATGAGGCTTTGTTTCATCTTTAAAAGAGATCAGGCCAAACAACACTGATACAGGATTAGGATTCCTTCCTTAGGATACAACTGCCATGTTTCAAGTTAAGAATATGCCTAAGAACTACCAGACTTCTTGAACATCGAGAGATGGTGTTCAGCCACATGCAGCTTTAACAGCTCGTTAAACGGTTAGCGACTCACACTGATCGAGCTGACACAGCACAGAGGCAGCTAACAGGAAAAAAAAGTCAAGAAAAATAGGCAAGTATCAGAATTACACACTGAGAGTATCAAAAAATTCAGAAGATGCTGCCTACAATCCACTAACTTTGATGTTAGTAAAATAGGCCATAATATTATTGTATTATTTGGGCAGTTCCCACTGCCCAAAGTCCGTGGAGTTGCTTAGCAGAGAGCCAAGCTGAAGCCTTTTCGCAAAGCCACTCTCTGCAGCAGTGGAGATCACGATGGGTGCTCCATCCCCCTTGTGTGGGATGCCGAGAGCGTGGCCTGAAGCTCATCACTGCAAGGAAGCAATAGTTTCTGGGGCCAGAAACAGATGGAGAAACCCAAACCAGAGCTGTGTACACCTCTTGGGATTGATATAGCCCCACATCAGAGGTTGTAGTGTCATGCCACACAAACACCAGGAGAAGAATCCAAACGAGCCTCTGTCTCCATTTTAGCTTCTGGTTGCTGCTTCACTCCAGGAAGGAAGGAACATGCCTAAGACCATGAGACAGCTCTGTCCTTTGCTGCCCTGGTGACTGTGACTACCAAGGGGGTCACGTACTCCAGCTTGGTTGGAAGAAGAAGAAGCGTCTCTTCCAAGCTAAGATATCTTCAAGTCAAAACAGAAGGAAGTTTCTACATCAAATTATTTCAAAAAAAGAAAAAAAGAAAACAACAACAAAAAAACCCAAAGGTTTTTGGGGGACTTTGTTTGTCTGTTTTGGGCTTTTTGGGGTGTTTTTTGGTTTTTTTGTTGTTGTTTTGTTTTTGGTTGTGTTGTTTTGGTTTTTTTTTTTCCCCAATTCAGTAATAGTGTAGAGCAGGAGCTTTAAAACACAGAGTGCTTCAGCTGTTCACTCTATTTGGAAGAGAAAATGAACAAATATACATTACGGATGTAATTGGGTTGAGAGGTAAAGTGAACAAGAGATGCTGCTTTTAAATGAATTTGCTTTGGACACAAAGAGGTATGTTGCAGAGAAAGGGAGAAAATAAAGAAATATATCTCTGAGAATTCAAATTACTTTGCCAAATCTCACATCTCTGTGGAAAATGCATTTCAAATGACTCTAAGACATTGCAGCAGAAACATAAAAACCACTACAAACACAGGCCAGAAAGAGAACATGTTCTCTTTATACAATTTCCCTGTCTGTGCTGATTTGTGTATGCAGGCAGGACAGCTTTTTTTTTTCTCCAAAAAGTACCAAAAATATGAAATGCAATCTTCCAACATTACACTAAAATCTGTTTCCAATTAGCATGCTCGATTCCAAAATGAGCTTCGAGCCTCATGTGATATCTTTCAACTCTGACCCATGCTTCCAAAAGAAGAACAAGTTGCTTGTTACAATAAGATTATCAGTTACAAACATGGGCACATGTCACACAGTTTGGAGCAAACTATATGTTACTGGGAAGACAAATCTTCACCATAAAACAAATCTTGCTGGTTCTGGCTCCCCTTTATGTGGCCCATAATCAAAACGTTTTCTTGTGTTACTTGAACATCTTCGTAAATTACTGTTTCCTTGCAAAGCTGTGCAGGCCAGAAAGATGTTTCCCCACTGACAGCAATGCAAAGTGAGCTTTTTCTGATAGAAATCTTGAGGGAAATGGGGACTCAGGATGTACAATCCTTTTCTGAGCAGCTCCAAAGCAGAGCAGGAATTAGTCTGGACTTAAAGAGCCTCATGCAGGAAACATGCAACCATGGCATCTCCACTGAACAGCTCCATGAGGACCACCATTGGGTGTTCACAGGAAAACCAAGGGTGTTTTATGTAAAATGTCCTTTATGCCACCACATGTCCTTTCCCTGATGGGGTAAGTGATGAGTAATGGAGTGGTATCAAACTTTTTCATACTGAGCAAGGCAAGAGATCCCTGTATCAACGTCTTCAGTCTCTAGCAGCATCAAGCATCAACTGCATAGCTACCCTCACCACTCAGTGACTTCTCCAGTATCCATGGCTACTAATCACCTCCCTCGTGGTCAGCAGCAGAGAAGCCAGTTAATCAAACAGTGCTAAACTGTGCTCAGAAAAGCCAAATGCTGGGAAAAGTGACCTAATATCATTTCCCAGCCAGTGCCACCAGCTTTTCCACCTTTTTGGACACAACTAGTTAGTTCCAGCAGGGATATAAGTGATTTGGGGTGCTAGAGAAGGTCATATAAAGTTGCCTCTTGCATAGGATGCAACAGGTTTGCCAGGTTCTGAGAACTAATTTAATACATCATTTCACATCTGTCTCCTCTACACTTTTGCTCATGGCTTTCAAATCCACAAAAGCAAATAGAAATAACTGTGCAATTAAAATAATCTGAGTTGAAAGCATAGGAAATACACACAGCCATGAGTATTTTAAAAATCTTTAGAAACAGGTTTCCTAAACTGCATTAAAATGAATTTAAGGCCTCTTACCTGCAGCCTCAGGGACGTTGTTGTCTCATCTCAAACTGCCATCAACCAGCAGGAGTTTTAACTATTTCAAAAGAACGGAAAACATGTTGGTCACATGTCTACAGGCAGCACTTGGGTTAATCTCCAACAACTCATAAAGACAGAAAGAGAGCAGGAAAAAAAAAAAAAAAGAGTAAAAAGTAAAATAAAACCACTTCCTGCAAGAGCAGAAGTGAACCATCTCACCAATGAGCGACTTACACCCAAGGTTAGTGCAAAATTCTTCCCGACTGGAGAAAAAAACCTGACATTTTAAAGTATGAAAGCAACCTCTCTGGGAATATTGCAGCAAGCAGGGAGGGTTAGTTTAGCAGAAGGTAAACATGAGGTTTAAAAGGAAATGCTGAAGGGAATTACAATGCTAAGCTTCAAGACAACTTCCCTTTTCTTACCTTCAATGAAACCCTTTGACTACTGAAATAAATAGCTTGCAACAAATCTGCTTTGCTACTTTGAAATATAACTTTAGTAAACAGGACCTTTACTGTACTGTACTAACTGTACTGCTATTTAGAATTATAGAGTAACAAGTTCTGGACAATCAGAGGGTTTTCTATTAAAAAAAGAAAAAGAAAAATGACTAATACTATTGCCTGGCAGAGGTCATTTGGGCAAACACTTCTGTTTCTTTGATTTTCTGTTTTAACACTTCTCCATGAGCAGCCCTTGGAGAAGCACAGGCACACACAGCTGCTGCCCTGTGTCACTTCCTGCAGCATCTCACACCGTAATGGTCCCTCTCAGGCAGGAGGAACCCAGAGAAACAGCAGATTCAGGTGCAACTCTGCACCTCTGTGGCTCTGCAAAAGCCCCTTCCCTGCATAGGCCTCCACCAGCATTTGCCCCATGGCCTTTCTTTTTCAGTAAGGAACAATAATGTCTTTCCAGTATTTCTAGGTCAGCTTGCAAGACAAAGGTTGTCTTCCTGGAGCACTGGGGGTTCCCCTGCAGGGCAGGTTATGGAGCTGTGGGCACAATCGTGGTGCTGGTCAGGCTGAAGAACTCTCTGATGATGCCTTGGCAGCACTAGAAGATCATTTTTAGTTGTCTCCCACAAGAAAAAGGACAAATAGCTGCCATGCAACCTGAGAAAATCCTGGCCAACCTGACATTTAAGGATTTGTCCCAACAGTGAGGTGAAATGAACCTTGTTGACAAGGGATGCCAGCAGAGCTCCCCAAGATTATGTGTTCCACCTCTGCAGATGTCCATCAAGAAAGTCATCGGGTGCCCTAAAGGAGGATCCTGCAGAATAACCCATGCAGAAATGAGTTCATTCCCCATGCAGGGAGTGAAACTGTACCAAATGAGATTGGAAACCAGGGGTGGGGCTGAGGCTGGAGTGGAGCTTAGGAAGACCTTGAACAGGACTCTGAGAAGTTTTACAAGGCTGCAAAGAAAGGACTGGTTTACAGGCAGATCATTTCCTATTGCAGGAAAACAAAAAATGCAAGAAAGTTCCTGTAGAAAGGACCTTTAGTGCATCATGCACTCAGTGAAGCACCGGGGAAGCAAAACCTTCAGGGACTCAAGAAATTCTTAAGTCCAGAACCAAAAAAGGGGAACATAACACTGCTGAAGGAATTGAGCCACAAAGTAACCCTTACCTCATTATTACTGATATTTTTAGTGACTACTACAACGTCCATTTAGCGGCCAAAATCCAGTTCTGCCAAAGGCCATACAAAGCCAGAACCATGACCATCCTTATTGCCAAACACTTGCTATATCAGCCAAAAGGTAAGAGAGAGGTACAGGCAGGAGAGGGAGTTGAACAGCACAACAGCTGCTCTTCACTGTTGTACTCTATCATTTTGTAAGGAACTGCATTTTAGGGATATATTTGAAAGAGGAACTTTTGGAATGGAAAAGTAGATGTTGTCTATGAGGTTTTTCTCCAAGATTTGAGGTGGTGAGAAAGCAATGCAGTGCTTTTCTGCAAACTAACCTCTAGTGTTTTAAGAACCTGCAGCAGCACTAATTAATTGCTAGACCTTTTAAAACCAGTATATGCTCCAACTAATTTTGTAATATGAAATAAATTTTAATTGAAAAATCTATTATAGCCTTGTGGATTTTAAGATTTTCCTCAAATAAAACCATGGAAAGTATTTTTACCGTCACAAAACATTTGTGATCAATGTGAACAACAGGACTTCCTTACTAAACCATGAAGAAACCGTCATCGAACCTGCAAAAAACTGCAGAAGTTGCCTGTGTTACCTTGTCCGAACTCTGGATTACCAGGGATGTGACATTTCTCATGAAAATGTCTTTCACTGCACACCTAAAATTTCATGTCAGGTTGGATACTGTGTCTGATTCCCCTTGCATCCACTTGACAGTATGTCAGCAGTGACAAAATTCTATAAAAGGGTGGCAGCTTTGCATGCAGCTCAAACTTATGCAGCACTAGCTTCCTGTGTGATCTCTGAAAGGCTGAAAATACCTTAGATGTAAAATAACAAAACCCGAACAAAAACTCCAGTTTAGCAAAATCTAAGAGGTGATTTAATCTAAGTAAAACGAAATAGGAAAGAGAAACTGCATAGGCACTACCTGGACCAGGTTGGTGCTAAATAAGTTGTGTTTTGCTGTGCAAGTTCAAGATGGAGCATAATTTCTGAAGCTCTGATTCTTGTCCCTATTTCAGTGACTCATGGCATCATTGCTTACAAGACATGTCATCAGGTTGGTGAACATCCAGATTTCCACATCTCATACCTCAGAGAATCAAGGCTAGAAAAACAGTTTCAAAAAATCACTGCTGACTGAGGATGCTGAATGCCCAGCAACTGTTACCTGCTCTGCTATAGTAACTCCCAGCTGCGTTATAAGCTTCCCCAGGTGCTTGAACAGCGATTCCCAGGCTTGTTCTGGAAGAGCGGCCTCCTGAGGGGGGAAGGAGACTTCACTTTTTTTTTTTTTTCCTTTTTGCCTGGTTCTCTGCTGTGATGACTGGCAGGCAGCCTGTAGTCTGGCTTGTATAGCAGAAACCCAGCAGCAAATCTAATTCGGTGGGTAAATCAAGCCATAATAGATGAAACACCCCTGACAGCACAAGCCCAGAAGAACAATTGTGCATCCAAGGGCTGGGTGCAGGAGAAAATCATTTTCTATTAAGGAAAATAGCCAAAGTTCCAAAACTTTGCAATGCACTGGGAAAACCCCCAGGAAACTAGAAGACTGTGATAATTGTGGAATAACAGAATGGTTTGGGTTGGAAGTGTTCTTAAAGATCATCTCATTCCAGGCCCTTGCCACGGACAGGGTCACCTTCCACTAGACCAGGTTGCTCCAAGCCCCATCCAACCTATCCTTGGGTAATGAAACAATAATGAATTACTTTGCACATTCTTCACCATAGAAATGCCATTTTTCATATCTGTAGTAGGTTTTAGAGTATTTAAATTAAAAAGGAGAATAAAGATTTTTGCCTGTATGGTCAGTAGATCACACTCCTGCTCAGAGCAATCATTTGCTCTGAGAACTGATGTCCATTCAGTAGCTGTTACTTTTATGCTACAGGGGCTTTGAATATTTAATCCCAGCAAAAATGTTTCTAGAAGCACATTCTTATGTATCAAGAAGGCCATGCATGTGGCCATGTAACAGCTCCAATAGCTTATAGTCCAACAGCAGCCTCTAATATTACCTGCTTGGGCTATAAATGCTCATTATGTAGAAGCCTGAATGTAAATGTCAATGTAAATATACAGTAATGGCTAAATTCCCACAGCCCTCTCAACCATAATGTGCATTATAAACATTCTGGTATCATCTTCCAGAACCTTTTACTCTGAGATGATTTTCCCTCTAAACAATCCATTTTACTTGCTGCTGTCTTAAAAGTGCTAAAGACATTTTTAACAAAATGGTCACAGGTGGTAGAAAATAGATCTTTAGGGATTCTCCAGCAGTTTAATGTTGGCTAGATGGGAGGAACATATGCACTGTGACCAGAGGTCTAAAGCTCAGAACATTCACATTTTGGGAGACAAATGATCTTGCATTAAATCATTTAATAGCTGAGCTGCTAAAGTTTTGATAACAAATATACTTTACAAAGCAGCAGAGAAGTTTAGGACAGAACTCTCTGAATATTTACTTCATTTAGTTCATTTTGCCTTAAAATGAGGTCTGGATTTAGGAATATTCATATCTAAGAAAATAACATATATTTTTTGTTTAACACTCAGTATTTTTCAGGCTTAGTTAATGCAATATTTCACTGTTAAAAAAAAAAAAAAAAAAAAAAAAGGCAGAACACTGAAGGTACCACTAGGTAAGAAAGTGCTACATAAATCCAAGCTGGTTCTTTTCTCTTTCCCAGGTGTTTTTAGGGATCTTGACCCTCATTTTAAAGGCCGGTTTTGCCTAGGGCTATTTTTAATAACTTAGAAAAGCCACTCCAACCCATTGTGTAGCCATACTGTACTAAAAAAAGAGACAAACCCCCAGCATATGTTGATGCATTATGTAAAGACTTTCCTTGACAGGATTTAGTTACATGCAAGCTTGAAATGCAGTGTAAATGTACTTTCTGGAGTGCTAAAAGTACTACAATACCAAACTGCCAAAAAGGTGGTTTTACACCACACAATAAGGGGGCTAAAAAGACAAGAGAGTTGTGCACGTAGGGAGACAATATCTCGGTCAGTGGGCCTGTGATCAAGTCAGTTACAAAAGTGGCCGATGTTTTCACAGTAAAGGAAGAGCACATTTCTGTCCTTAGCAGAAAAATGATGTTCCAGCCAGTGTTGTTTCTACCTTTGTTAAGAGCTTCAGCTCCATGGTGAATGGTTTCTAGTGGAGAAAGTCCCAAGCCCTGTAAAATCCCATGCTGAGGATGAATACAGAAGAAAGCTGAGATGTCCTGGGATATTTTCTCCTTTTGCTTCAGCCTTTGAGGAAGAAGAGACTAATTTCTACAGTTCCAAACTCACCATTCACAAAAACAAAAGAGAAATGTAAGCGTGCAGCCACACAAGGCACCCACAAAAACAATGTGGCCCTGTCAAATGCAGTGGAAATACAAATTGCTGGAGTAATTTCTTGTTTCTTCCTTATAGAGGTTTTATCTGTGGCAGGCTTTGCTCTCACCCTGCTTCCTCCCACGCTGCCATCACAGAGAGGCAGAACTGCCTGGGCAATAGTGCCAGAACAAGAGAAGTCAATAAATGCAAGAGAAAGACAGATGCAGGATGTAAAACCTGATGATGGTCCTCTCTTGTGTCCAGAAGCTTTCAGGGGAGACTGTACTGCCTGAAATGGACTGGGAAACAACAAAATAAATAAGTTTATCAAAGACTTGAAGCAGTTAGTCGAATTAATTAGTTCAGCATGTCAGTTCCAATCTCTTCCTATGATTTTATTTGCTCATGTCATGCACAGATACTTCAGTTTAAGTGCATGACTTTATTCTGTTGCCCTTTGCCCAGATCCCTCCTTCTGAGAGCCAGTTCCTATTGGATATTCTCATATGGTGTGGGAGATGTCAGGAAATCTTAAAGACTGTTGGTGAAGGGGAATATCCAGACCTGGGGGAGGGGGAAAAAATAAGAAAAAAGAAATAAACCTCCAGTGCAATGAGTAGGCACAAGGCTGAGTATTAATTGTGTTGGCTGATTGCACTTCTTGGAAGATGCATTCGCAGCAGACACCTACAGAAAATAAGGATGCCTTTATTAAATGCACTTTAACATGTCTGTACAAATACATGTAATTTCAGCTTGCTCTAAGCAGACTAAAATAGAAAACTGATAGCCCTCACTCTATAGCTTTTGAGCTTGTTCCAGTTTTTCAGTTCCTTTTAGTCACTATAGTCTGTGGTCTCATAGACTTCCTTGTCCCTTGTTTCTCAACACCACTCTGTCCTCCTCTTTGCTCTGGTTCGTGCTTGTAATCTTGCTTTTCTGAGCCCTTTTTTATAAATTTTTTATCTGCCAGAATTAATAGAGACTCTCCTAAAGCAGGTACACAGCACTGTCCTAATCCATAGGTTACAATGGAAGAATCACCTTTAGATTACAGCAGAGGTACTTGGAGCCATGTTTTACAGCATTTCTGCTCTTGCATGATGGGGATGGGGTTGTTTAGCAGGATTATTACGAAGCTAATTTCTTCTCAGACAGAATTAGACCTCCTGAGCTGTGAGAAAGGCTCTTTCAGATCCATTATTCCTAGATGTCCAGACAAGCTCTGAAACAGGACAGAGTGTATCATTAGCAGTTCAAAAGGACAGTGGTATTCAGAGTCAGGGAATATTTTAGGAGTATTTAGGATTTAGAAAAGAATGAGAGAGGGAACCTCTCCTGCAGCCTCTATGTGTTTATAAAGGCTCAATTAATTATAAACCCTTCAGCCCACATCCCCACCTATGTTATCAATTCACCTTTATTTCAGGTTCCAGTTATCATGACCCTTCTAATTCTTCGGAGTAAAAAAGCATTAAACATTAGGCCTGTTGGGAAAAATACTCTCCATGAGGCCTTTTAATCCTGGTTTATTCTTCCCTTGTAACAGGGTCTGCTAAACCAACTTGCACTCATTACTTATTTCTTCACAGAGCCGAGTTCTTTTTGATAACCTTTAATGACAGTGTGATGGAGGCACCAGCCCTTCTCCCCTCGTGCACAAGCTTGCAAATCTAAAATAGGGACTTAATGAAAAAAAATTTAAATATTAGAACTCCACAGTATATGTCATTATGATATATTGAATGCAAAGCAGCTGTTCCTGACAGATTTGGCATATAACAGGGGTAAAGCAATTTTACACAAATCATTATGTTCATTATATTGAATTAATAGATTAGAATTAGTAAGTGATGTTTTGTAAGACCATCTTACCCAAAGAGCCCTTTATCTTTATATTCTAAGAGGCTTTTGGTTTTGTTTAGGTTTTTGGTTTTTTTCTCCTCAATATTCTGTGCAGAGAGGACATAAATGCCCTGATCACTTGGAGCATAAGCCCCTAAATTCATGGCTGTTGAGCCTCTTGCAATATAAGCATCTGAAGAAAAGGTACTTAAGGGAAATAGAAAATGACATCATTTTTTTTCCTGATCTTTTGAAGAATTATTTTGCCCCTCCCTACTTCCCCCCCCCCTCCATCCTACAGGAACAGATTCTGGACTAATTTTTCCTACTAAAGGCTTTAAAGTCTAAAATTCATCAAACATCTTGTCCTCAGAGACAATGTCTTCCAAGTTCAAAGGATCTATAGCCCTGCAAAGCTGATGTCTTATTTCAGAGCTAACGCCTTTGTTTTCATTGAATGTTTGATTTCATCAAATTAAAACACTTCTTACACTTCCTAAAAATGGGGGGGAAAAATAGACAGAACCAAACCTCTTGATTCTCTGGAGAAGAGCACAAGTATACATACATAGAGATGTACATCTATATCATATTCATTAAATTGGTATGTTTTTCTTGTCTAATATTTTTTCAGGATAGACATATGTATTATGGGGGTTTTCATGTGTTTTTGACAAGGCTTGGAGTTGAAAATACTAATCTTTCAAGACATTTGTTTCAATCATTATAATTAAGAGCATGATTTTAGTAACTAAATATAAAAAGAACTTTTTTACCAGTAAAGTGTGGGTCTGGTTACTGATGGAGCAACTTCAAGAAATTTTTTAGTGAAACATTTCAATATTCATTCAGAAAAATGTCAAGACGACAGACTTTAGCATGGAATTTTGGTGATTCATACTTTTTCTGGTATTTATCACTTCCATTTTAATATCCAGTTAAAGCAAGAAAGTTTGAACAAAATAAGAATACTAATGAAAATTAAGCAATCACTTGCCACATCCATAGTTTCACAGATTTTAGGATATTCCAAAACGTTGACACAGAACATCATCCTTCATCCGTAGTTGATACAGAGCAATACAGAATCTTACATTTATTAATTAAAGTCGAAAAGTTGAGAGCAATTTCTTTTCAAAATTCAGTGTATTTATCACTGCTGCCTCAATACAGAAGAAATTTACCTTTTCTAACTCAACAGAAAATTAAACTTCAATGTTGTAATGAGGCTTATAAATTCATTAATCTGCCAGTGAACTATACTGAAACCAGAAGTCACAAACAACAGTTAGAGAAATAGCTTAGTGGTGAACTTGACAGCACTAGCTTTATGGTTGGACTCAATAACCTTAAAGGTTTTTTCCAACCTAAATGATTCTTTCTACAATAAATGGACATTTCACATGGATTTAAGAGACAAACTCCACTATTTTGCTGGAAAGCCAGAACACCACCACAGTTACTCTATTGTACTTGACAAAGCAGATGGTAAAGGCCTTTCCCTCGTTGAGACAAAGGTTTTCTTTCTCTTTCTCTGCACATAAGCAGAGCATTGCACTCAGAGAGTCTACCTTTTATAGTTGTCACATCTAAACTGTTTTTACAGTCTCAGTGATACAGAAACACCCCTGTGGAATCAAGGGAAAACAAAAAACTAAAAACCAAACAAACAAAACCACAAACAAACAACAAAAAAAAAACCCTCGCACTTTCAGGGCAGTTAAGAGAACTCAGAAGCAGATGAATATGGACTTTCACCCCCAATTTCTCCAATGAAACCTTCACCCTGTTTTTCTCTTAGGAGCAGAACAGGAAAGTCTAGAAGCATCCTTAAAAAGGAAGGTCCACATATTTACAAATGACCCAGTTTTCCATATAAGAAGGTAAGAATTGGCAGAATTTCTTACCCCTGGGCCACCACGGTTGAAATTAAATATTTCATATGAAGGCACCTGAGCATCTTACACAAAATTTCAGCTAAGACATTAAAGCTCCTTCTGAGTCCTGTTGAAGAATGAGTATTTCTGAATATTTCCTTTCACTTCCAAGGTGGAAATTTAAATAAAACAATCCTTTAAAAGACACATGTTGTCAGTCTCCCTGACACACCTTGCCTTGAAGACAGAAAATTGAGGTAAAAAAATTAAAGGCAAGTTTCTGTTGAGATTCATGAATGACATGTAAAAGCTCCCAGTTCTTAATGCCTCATTTCAATGTGAACTTTGAAGATGTCCAGTTCCAGTTCCCTTGGAACAGCCTCCCCACACCAGGATGGCAAACTGAGGCACCAGCAATGGCCTTGAAGTATCAAAGCTGCAAATTGAGCTCGTGGTGCTCAATTAGACCTCTACTGGCAAAACCATATGGGAACCCTCATCCCACTGTACTTTGTATTTGTGCCTTGTACAAGGAGGATACAACTGTCATTCTCTTTCATTTCAGATGAAGGGGGTTGGTGCTGTTTGCCCCCATGCCCATCTCAGAAGCCTGGATAAATCTTCCCCCACATGGGAATCATTTTGAACATATTCAATAATGATTTTTCCATGTCTTGCCCACTTTGATGTAACCTCGTAGGAGAAAGAACTATCCTGATATACCACTTGGTCATGTTTTAACAATTTGAGGTTCACTTCAAAATTCTTCAATAAAATGTTAATTTTTTTTAAAAAATAAAGAACTTCAGCACTTAGCTCAGTGGATAAGAGGCCCTGTCCCCCCACAAATTATAATGTAGCAACTTTTTGAACATATATTTTAAATTCACAATTCATTTCCTATTTTTAAAGCTATTTTTTTTAATCACTTGATTAATTGCTTAAAACTGTACACAAAGATAAAGGGAACTTTGAAATTCATACCTTGGAGTATTAACATGTACTCAGGACTAGATGTAAATGTCAGAGAGAAAAAAGATCTAATGAACTCTTTATTGGTGAAATACAGTATTGCAGCTGCCTGGAATTTTAAATGCCTTCTAGTCAGCTCCAAAACAAAATAACTACAGAAGTTTACTTACAGCGTGGAATCTCATTCAGCATTTCCAGTGTCTTATTGCAGGGTAGATGGAAGTCATTTGTGTGTAGAAGTTGCATCTACTTCACTTTGTTGAAGTTTAGTGGATCCTTTTATCATTAAAAAAAATATCCAGGAAATTAAAAAAAAAAATAATAAAAAGGAAAAAAAAAGTGCAGCTGCAGAATTTTTCTGTCTAGAAAATTACATGACCATAAGTTTTCCTTTTCCCTGATGCCTTCTCTGCCATAATAATGGCTTCAGGATTTAAATCCTTTGCTGCTATTGTGACTTCAAAGCCTTAAAACTGCAATTGAATGAAGTAGTTCATCTGTCATTATTCAAATATGAAGCAATTATGATGAAATAAAGATAGAATTCCATTGAGAAATACCCCAATCAATTCTCACTTATATTTAACTAGAAACATAAAATGATGCTTAGAAGAGTAAGTTTAGGTAATAAAAACTTGGCATATGAAAAGTATGAATTACTGATCTATAACTTACTCATTTCTGAATAAGCTGTCTAAATATATTTCACAAATATTGACAGGAGTTTAAGCTTATGATGCAAAACTCTCTCTCTGCCGGTCACAGAGAGTGAGTGGCTTCTCAGAAACATGTTTACATGAATTTGGGTGCCCAGAGGCTCAGATGGGAACCTGCAGAGATTTTTAAGGCTTTCTGAGCAGGTCAGCTCCCTCTGAAATGTGGCTGACCATGACATACCAATTGCATCTGAAAGGAGAGGGTTTTATAGGGGAGTACATGAAATACCAGCCCCACCTCAGCCATTATAGTGAACATGGTAGTGCTGGGTTGATGGTTGGACCCCATGATCTTAGAGGTCCTTTATAACCTCAATGATTCTACGACTCAGGGAAAGGCATTAAAATAAAATATTGCTGTCACTGGTTTGATGTTTACACATCCTGTCAGGCCCCTTTGTGGATTTAGCCCTGAATGCTTATTTTCACCTTTTTGAATCCAATTAAGGCACATCCCTATCCCAGAATTTCACAGAGAATTTCCACCTGCACCCAGTTGTAATTGTGAGCATGGGGTTTTTTTTGGTTTTTGTTTGTGTTTTGTTTTGTTTTGTTTTTTGTTTTTGTTTTTGTTTTGTGTGTGTGTGTGTTTTTTTTAGTATCTTTCAACCTTTCTTTTTTCTTTCCTCTTTCTTGTGTGATCTACCATGTTTGCTGGTAAAACAAAATCAAGGTGGATTCCATAGTAGTCAGACCAAGGATTCCCAATATTTTGAGTCTTAAAGACTTCAAATGGGTCCCATCCTTCCCATTCTCAGTCATGTCACAAACTCATACAACAAAATCACTGTATGACATGACATTTTCTTCACACATATTGTTGTTTTGGAAAACAAACCCATCCTTTTCTGCTTATGAAAGAAGACTTAACCTTTTCTTTCATCTTCCCATGGCAAAATAGGGTTCTTTCCCCACCTGCTTTCCACAGTGGCTTAAGAGCTCTGTACATTTTTAAATGGTGTTGTGCTGAACAAGATCACAGAAAGATCACACTTAAAAAAAAATGATCTACATATTTGCATTTATCTTCCTTCATTTTGTAGGTATTTTATCTCTCTACCTGGGCATCAATCTTCAGTCATCTACAGACACTCATGTCTTGCAATCCAATTTGAAAAATGTAATTTCTTCAGACCATCCAAGAACGAAATCTTACCACAATTAGTAAACAGTGGCTCTTGATATTGAACTTTATAAAAGAGATGTAACTAGCAAGAAGCATTCAGGGTATGTACAATTAATTATTTCACATCTAAGTATTCCTGATATTATTCTAAATGTGATAAGGTTTTTGAAAAGCAGACTGTAATAGTCTTCCTTTTTTTTTTTTTCCCACAGTAGCCCTTTCACTTGATACTCTTTTGCTAAATAATATGTAAAATACTGACACCTAATGTTAACTTTCAGTATTATTCATTTTGCAAAACTTTTCCTTCCTGTAGGGAAAGACCATGTGAAACAGGTACTTATGCTGCAATTTTGTTTCAGTAAAACGCAATGTAGCCTTTTCTCAGTTTTTGGAAATAATATTATGGATTTATGTAAGTGCCTACAAAAGCCAGGAACTTTCAGGTTTATCTTCACAGCTCACAGGTGAAAAAGGGGAAGCAATTCAGAGAAGTTAAGTGAATTTTTGCACAGTGAATTTAATTAAATCCATTAAATGGAACAAAAATACTTCTTTTAGAGTCAATATTTGTACCTGTAGCCTGACATGATACTAAAAGGTAAAATACTATTAAACATTTATTAATAATCTGTTAGCCTTTGAAACCTGAACTGTGTATACTCTGTACTTTACCTGCCCTAATTGGTTCACTTTCCTCAACCAGAGACATAAAAAATTGTTTTCACCCTTATTGAATCAAAATGCAGGTGTAAAACTTCACAAAATCCACCATTTATCTTCCTGTAACTGCCAAGACAGCAAGTCCCCACACCTGAGGTCTGGCTGCTAATTAGAAGGACATTTTGAGGTTCTTGCTCCCCTTGGGTTTGTCACACACTAAGGATCCATATCTGCATTTATATTTACCTTGCCTGACTTCATAGGGAGGACACCAGTGACTGTCAGCCAGAGCTGCCCAGCAGCACAAGTGCTTCAAAGTCACTGGCACTGAATTAACCCCCTTTCCAACACTGTGGGCCATCACATTTTATGTTCAGTGCTTTTTTCACATCAAGAGTTGCCCTGTGGAAAATGGTCCATTTCTCAGACTGTGTCTCTTGACAGATAAAGCAGCTGAGCTGCAGGTGAGGGTATAAAACTAAACCCATGAAAACAGAGATATCTGGTCTGCAACACAAGGATCCAGTCTCAGCTGAACTCAAGAGAAATGGCATCAACATAATCTGAACCTCTTCAGTGAGACAGAGCTTTCCAACTGATTAACACTCCCATGCTACTCTTTATAACAATATTCTAGTTTAAGAAACTCTTCTGACTCTTCACAAGTGCTAAAAATACCAACAAATGCTTTATTTGTAGTTCTTTCATCTTTCTCCTACACATTACAACTAATTAAATAGGTGTTACTGAAGCAAGGATTTTAAAACTACACAAATTCGGGGAATTTCAAAGCACAGATGAAGGTTCTTGGGTTTCCCTGTGCAGCAGGAGATGCTCTAAGAATAAGAACATTTCAAGTAACAAAAATATCGTAAGTCAAAATGCAATAGCTGTCACTCTCCCCAAAATCCTTTCTAACCCTTGAAGCAGAATAAAAAGAAGTATCATAGAATCACAGAATAATTTGGATTGGAAGGGATCTTTTAAAGGTCATCTAGTCCAATACTCCTGGCATAGGCAGGGACATCACCTGGTTGCTCAGAGCCCCATCCAATCAGGCCCTGAATGTTTCCAGAGATGGGGCATCCACCTTCTCTGGGTAACCTGTTTCAGTGGTTTACCCCCTCATTGTAAAAACCTGCTTTCTTATATCTAACCTAAATCAACCCTCCCTTTTAAAACAATTCCCTCTTATCCTATTGCATATCCTATCCTATTTCCTGTTGAAAAAATTTGGCCCTGTCTTTTTCATAGACCCCCTTCTGACAGTTCTACCAGAAGTAGTTTTCTAAGTGTGTCATACCAAAAATGAGACTCATTGAATGTCATCAGAAAGTTCTAGATGGTTCTTGGAAAAGGGTATGGGAATAGTACAGATTTCAAGGCTTAGTTACCAGTTATGTCAAGGTGTTATTTATGTCTTAATACAACTCTGGTTAAAGTGTTGGTGAAATAGAAGCAGATTTTCTACATTTCTTTCAGCTACCTGGGGGAAATCTCTGTAAAACTTTGGGTCACACAGTAAGTTAACAATGAGATATTTTGCTGCTTCTTAAAGAGCTCAGAGTTAATTTTGCCTAATCCATAGAGCCCTTCACGCTGCCTTAGAGGAATCTACAATTGCTCTCAGCTTTCTCAAGCCCATCATCTCCAAGATGACTACCTAGAAAGACAAAATGTTTTGGTTTAGCCAACTGTATCACACAAAAAAAGGTATTGGCAATGTAAAGTCATTCTTCAATTAAACAATAATTAAACTGGAATTTCAAAATATTGGGCCCTTTGAAAGGTTCAGTGTGCAGGAGTTAACAGTTTTGAAACAACTCATTGTTCAACTTCTACTTTTCAAGTATATCCTATACTTTAAATAGAATTACTAAATTAAAAATGTAAATTGGACTGTATCTTTTAACAGTTGGTGATTTGCCTATTTTTCCACATTTTATTATGCATCATTTCTATAATAAAGGATTTTTTTTCATTCCTCTTCTAGTTGATAGCAATTCTTCCATGCTTCTCAAAGCTAATGCCATAAAACTACATAAAATGTTTAAGAAAAGCCCCATTAAAATATACAAAGCATACTAATTCATGAAGTCAAAGTCAAAGCAGAGTGGAAATATGACCTTTAATAAAACTATGTCTGTTGTAAATAACTATTCAAGCACAGTCATTTTTTTGCAAATTGCATGGGATATAGCTCGGTGTCCTCAAAGCAAAGAATTGCTCAGCAGGATAAATGCATCTTAGTCAGAAAGAGATTAAAAGATACAGCTGAGCCATCAATAAGAACCAGATAGTGCAGTATTATTTGCTGTTTGTTTTGAAGATGTAATTGCAGATCCCAGGATTTCAATAAATCTGTGCACATCACGGAAAGAATTGTAGAGAGGAACTGGGGCAATGCGAAGAGCATTTGGTTCTCTCATGTCACACTGCAAAACAGAGAGGGAACATCCAGTAAATTCAGGTCACTTCATACTTAGCTGTCAGACTATGTTTTCAAATGCCATACTTGTCTACAAGGAAGAATGACTGAACTGACAAGGAGACACATGTAAATACCTTGGGATCCTCAAGGAACTACGATGAGAGCATTATTTTGAGGAGCATAGTAAGAAGAATAGTGTCTTGCCTAAAAAAGGATGCAAAGCTCAGGGTGGGTAGGACTTTAATAAAGCTATTGAACACTCAAAATCAGCAGTGTATCCCTAAAATTCACCATAGTGTCTGTAACAACCCACTGCTGAAGAGGCACAGAGGTGGCAAAAACAAAACCAAACCAAACCAAACCAAACCAAACCAAAACAAACAAAAAAATAACAAACACGAACACTAAAAAAAACCCCCCTTATTTCAGTGTGATTGTACTACAGGTACAACTAATGTCACAAGGCTTGCAGTATTTTTCTTCCCCTCTCTGTGACTTTGAACACTTTCCTGAATATAATAATCTCTAATATTTGGAACATATTGCTGCATTGCAAAGACAAGCCAACAGTGTGAGCCCTCTTGCCCTCTTAAAAGCACAGTTCCTGGAACTCCCTGGCAGCACCAAAACCAGCAGCATACTTAGCCTAGAAGAGTTGTCCTTTGGGGAGACAAGTCACCAGCAGAAATAAAACTGATATGGCATTTATATGGCATTACACTATCAGCTTCACCTTCCAGCACTTCTAAATCACCAATGTATAGCCTTAAGTATAACTTATATTCTTCTGGAGAAGTGCTCCATGGTAATCCTTCCATTTCATGGCAATGCCATTCAGTGGTTTCTTTTTCAGAGTGCACAAGGTTGGAGATGTAAGAAATTTTCATCAGTCCTAGCAGGGTTTTATTTGCCTTACATGGGACTATATGTGAATAAAACCAAATCATTACTTTGTTATGGTATAAGCTTACAAAATACTGTAAGAAGATGAAGTTTGATTTACTTACAGCTACCCCTCTCTTCTCCAGCTCTTTAAACACAGATTTGATTGGAAGGGAAAACAACAGAGTGAGTTGGCATCCTCTTTCCTCAATCCGAGATGGTGTGATAATTTTTACAAAGGGCTTCTCTGGATCTGTTTTATCCTCACTGTAGTAATGTTTTATCAAGTATTCCAAGTAACCAGTGAGTAGAATGGATTTCCTTCTCAATGCCTTCATCGTGGTTTGACTAAAAACCTACAAAGATTTGAAACCACTGGAATGAGAATGTGCTGCTACAGAAAATTAAAAGGAAATAAAGAAGACTAAAAGGGTGACACATTTCTCTGTACATTATGACTGGAATTAAGTAGGAATATCAGATAAATATTGTATATAAACATGACAGAACTGAGCTTTTGAAAACACAGGATAATATTATAGATAATGAAAGACATTTGTGTCTAATGTTAAAAATTTTCATACACGTCTGTCTCTGCATAAACAAACTTGTACACAAAACCAATTTGCTAAGAGAGCATTCATCTGCATATCTGAAGAGGATCCATAAATTCCCTACAGATGTTACAGTGCTGCATGAAACCCAAAATCCCATGAAAATTTTTCCATGTATGTACCTATAATACATACTTTCTCGCCCTCCACTACCTGACAAGAGGGTGTGATAAGAAAAGAGGAAACAGCCTCAAGTTGCACCAGGGGAGGTTCAGATTGGACGTTACAAATAAATTTCCTAACTAAAAGGGTGGTCAAGAACAGTCTGCCCAGGGCAGTGGTGGAATTACTGTCCGTGGAAGGGTTCAAAAAACACATAGATGTGGCACTTGAGGACCTGACTTGGTGGTGAACCTGGCAGTGCTGGGTTAAAGGTTGTACTCAATGATCTTGGAGGTGTTTTCCAGAGTAAATGTGATTCTATAATTCTATTAACAAAATCCAAGGGCCAAGACTGAACCAACATGATGGGCCTACAAGTTCTTGTCTTTCAAAGTACAAAATTTATACTAACATACTGACTTTACTACTTTAAGTCCTGTAGTGGTTCTCTCTCTAGTCCACATGAAGAAGATATATTTACTAAATTCTAGTTTAACATCTCCGTGTTCTTACACAGCTACAAGATCTGGTGAGCTTCAGAAACACAAAATATCATGAGACATGCAAAAATGGCTGCTTGAAAATGGCAGTGCTATTTTGCCACACAAACAAGAACAATGTGACAAAGACTTGGGGAGCAGAAGGTGAGACAACTCCTGCTTTTGCTCTGGAAAGGCTCAGTTACAGGGAATAATGCAATATGCAACCCCAGAAACATCTATCCATGCCTTCTTTTTCCCGTGGAATTAGCTTCAGGGGAAAAAGGAAAATATATAGATTTGTAAGTGCCCAACAGCCACTTCAGATCACATCCTGGTACATCAGTGCAATATTGCTGCTTGTGGACAGTTATCCCTCCACTGACTGCAGCTGCAAAATCTGAGGCAGGACAGATATCCTGGATAAAACTGCAAGATCTTTGCTTTCAAGAAATCACTTGTCCACACTGGTGGAGTAACAGTTTTAAGTTTACTTATATCATAACCTGGAAGAGCATATAGAGAGGTAACTGAGAAATCCTACTTAGCATACAACCAAGTCTGGTTTCCAAAAGCATCTGGAAATCACTCATCTGTAGAATATCCCAAGTCTTACTCTCTGATGCTTTCACAACCACTAGATGCTGCACAAAACCTGAAGCTCCCACATGTATTTTCTGTGAAATGGAATATGGATGCTGTAAAACAGACTTTGAAAGGAAATGAATGTGACAGGGACCAGAGCCACCAGAACTCAGCACTTGCACTGGCCAGCAAAAATCTAGGGGTGTTTTGCTCACCACTCAGGCAGGCAGAGAGCACACAGAACTGTTCAGCACGTAACTGGAGGGAACTGCCTCCTGTTCCTTCAGGATTTGCAGCAGTATGAGGGATGGATCTCCTTAGGCTGCATGTAAAAATCTGTTTCCACGGGCTTTGAACAAGGAATATTTGGTCTCCGGGGTGAAATTTTTGAAAAAGGTCTTTTAAATGTGGCTGCAGAGCACTCCCCTTTTTTTCCATGGCAGGGAGCAGCTACTGCCATAACAGTCACTTTAAGCGTTATTGAGGAATAACATCCATTAACACTTGCAGTTTTCATTGTTTCCATTGGAAACACTGCCTTCTGCTTAATGTGTCCCAGTGAAGGTGGCATGCAATTTCACTAGCCATCTCTTGCCAGACATGAAAACTATTTTGTTTCCCACTGTATTAGAGCAATTAGCACTGGGAAATCCTGGCTGTGCCAAAAGGTAATGTGGGCATGGAAAGGGGAGGCGATGGAAACTGCTCAGCCCTCATTGTTCGAGGCTCCCTGCAGTGGGCTAAATGACACCAGCCCACACAAACCCGAGCACTGACAATCTGGGTCATAGCAGAATAGCTTTCAGCTTATCTCAAAGGTCACATAAAGTTTAAAACAATATATTGGATGTTTAAGGACTAACAAACAAACTGTCAGGCGGAACAAGAAGCATCGCTGTGCCCTTTGCAGTCCTTCCGTGTTGCACATAAGATGGAGAGAGCATAACCGGCAATTTTCTGACTTTGTTTGCTTAAGATACTGTTTCTTCAGTAAATAAAGGGACATTGTATATGGACATTGCTCTTTGTTGCAGCATCGGTTTTGCTGTTCCATTAACAGAATGCTCAGCAGAAATATCTTTCTCCCATTTGTGATGGTGGCAAAACCTTGCTCACCAAAGGCTAGCTTGAAAAGCAGCTTAGGAAAAAGATTAATATAGTAGAATACATAAAATATAGTAGGGAAATCTGTGTAAAACCACCCAGTTCATCCATATAGACATGCAGTCCTGATTTCAGGGGTGAACCATCCATAAGGGAAATGCTGCTATGTCTCAATATGAAAGGCAGCACAATATAAGGTGTTTGGAGAACAGCTCCATTCCTTCAGCAGGGATGAACTGAGCACTACAAAGAGGACCAAAGGCTTTCAGGACATGAATCACACCTTTACAGTATGAGATGGATTAGCTCCATGTGGCAGGATTGCCTTTCCACCAGACACAGCCCTAGTGATCTGTACAGAGCCAGGACAGAGATGGGGATCTGCTCCTCTGGCCACCAGAGAACTAATGAAGAGCTGAAACTAAAAACCAGTCTGGAGCTATGAATATGAGCTATACCCCACTCATGAATTCACAGACAACTCATGTGTTTTCTGTTTGAAACCAAAGGGATGACAGCAGAGGACAGGTTCCATGAGTTCAGTTTAGGCTCCAGGACACCCAGTGGCCACATCCATTTTCTTTCATAAAGGTGTTAAGTCTGCTTTGCTCAGGAAGGAAATGTAGAAGCAACTCTGGGTGCAACTTTTCAGAGATACGTGATTCCTTTTTAGGAATATCTTGAACAGCATCCTTCATGTGAGATGCACTGAGGCAAACCTGAATATTTCTATGGGGTAAAGCTGCTCCATACTGAGCCCCTAAATTTAAGTGGGAAAAGTCCAGTGTGGTCACTGGGTCCAACAGCAAAGTTTGTGAGAACAGTGAAGAGATGAGTATACTCATTAAAGGCCTTGGAGTCTCAGGGTTGTGGGGTTACTTTGCTTTTCATTGCCTCTCCCCTTCAATTTTTAACTATGCTGCAGATTTCTTTGAGGGACACAGCAATAATACATGTAACATTCATTAAACATTTTTACACTCTTAAATTCAGGCTCAAAGTAAAGCAATTACTTACCTCTAAACTGGCATGCAGAGAACAGACCAGCAAAATTGGAGGATTTGATAACCGAAATCCATTAATTCCTTCACTTAGTTGTAATTCTGGAAAATGAATAACTTATATTAGTGTTTTTGATTTCTTCCTTTTAATGGATTGGGCCTTATCTTGAAGTCTGTCCTCACGCAATAAAATATTTCCCTAATGTGGCCTGTAGGAATGGGTCATTAAAAGGAAATAGTAATCTATTCCCAGCTAATACTTTTAACTTCGAGAGAAGCCCAATTTTATCCAGCAGAAGACCTCATTAGCAGCTTCATGGGAACCAGAGGACTGCAGTTAATTTGTTTAAATGGTGTGTGTTAAAACCACCTTTACACTCGACTCCCTTTTAATGCTGGCACAAAGCAGGGAAATTCCCAGCGAGCAGCGGCCGCGCGAGTCGGGAATCACGTTCCTTAACTTTATTAAAGTGACGAGGCACAGGGGAGGCTGCATGTGCAGCTAAGTGTAGCTTCGGGCCACGCAGGGAAGTTGCCCAGACTTTGGGCTGTGAAATTTCACAAAATCTGTTTAATAAATCTACAAAGCCCCACTGTAAGTTCCGTGTCACCATCTATATTTCATGCTCCAGCACCAGAGCGAGAGGAGGCGGCAGAAGAGATGCTCTTCACGCACAGCAGACTGGCTGATTTTATAATGCCCAACTTCTCCCCTGTAAACTGCTCATGGAAACTGAATAAACAACGTTTCCCTCCTTCTAACGGTGTTTGAAGGCAATTTGTGTCTCCTGCTGGCTTTCCATAGTGCCACTCTCTTGCATTTGGTCGGAAAACAAAGAGCAGACTGAGGCTATTAGGGAGGTGTTCTCCAGCCAAAGTCACATCAACAGGCACTGCCACAGAAAATTAAAAATAAAACAACCAATCAAACCAAAAGGCTCCTTTCTCATCCTGATCCCCCAGGATATTCTCTCTGCCATTCTTTAAACAGGAGCTGAACAGTCTAGCTGTCAGATTTGGAAGGGAGTCCTCATTTTGTATTGGAACGATGATACTTCACTATTTCAGAGCAGGTTTGGTCTTATAACCCATAATTTGGAGGTGCTGAAACACTGGTGGTATTTCATGACTTATGTCAGGTTGCCTTACCTTTACTTACATAATTTCTCATTAATTCCAGTGGAATTAATCCTGAAGTAAGATATTACCCAAGTGAATGATAGCAGATCCTCACTCCTCAGGGACCTACAATTTAATTCACTGAGGTACTTTGAAAGTTTCATCCATATACTATGTCTGCATTTTGAAGGTATTTCAGCTAAATATCTGAAAGCAGACAGACAGACCCGTAGGCCCACACAGAAATTTATTCCAACACTTGTTTTGTTAACTCCATTGCATTACACGTTTGGGATGAGTTGAGCTTAATACCTTTAACATAAGTGAGGAAAGGCAAAGTTCTGTCCTTTCTCCTCAGACCACTGCAAAAGTGAAGCTAGTTAGGCATAAATACCCTAAATAAGGGAAAATGCAAAGTGTAAAAATACATACTGTTTTCCATGAGGAATCGTGTTTCGAATGCATGACCCCACCAGCCAATTAGCCTAAGATTTTATAAAGAAAGTAAATTAATAGAAATATTAGCATAATATTTCATTTGAGAGTTAACAACTATATAAGATCAAGAAATATATACATTTCCAATAATACATTTTATTTCTAACAATGACATAAAAATGCAATAAATTCTATAAAGAGCTAACACTAAAAACTTAATATTACTATTTGGAAATGTCTCTTTTACTACTAATGATAAAACAAACCACATCTTTCAATTAGCTATTGATTTCTAACAATATCCTTTTTCTCTGAATTAATTTCACAAAACAAAAAATAGAACAGAAATATTTCCACTGTTTTCTTCCAAGACATTAAATTCAACCCTCACCCTTAAATTTAGTTTAATGGATATTGAAAGCTAAAAGGTGTTATGAAATCTGACTTAGTTTCACCAAGAAAAGGACTTTGTAATGAAAAACAGACAAAAGAACGTCAGGGAGATGACTGTGCAGGCACTGCCTTGTCCTTACTTCAATGTGAGACTTCAGTCTGAATTCTGCATGCACTTTCCTTCTCCAGAACTGAATTTATTCCAAAAACTTTCTCTATAATAAAACCCAATCCAGTTAAATCCAGTATTCTTTTTTTTTTTTTTTAACAAAAATACATCCAGAAAAAAAAAGAAAATAATTCATCTGAGCTTGTACATTAAGATGACACTACATTATTAACTCACATTTACTGAAAAACATACTCAAGGACACAGCTATGAACAGTTTTCCACTGGATCACCGAGTGCCCAAGGCACTGCAGATAAAATCAATATTGCAAAATCAAGGAGTCCCTCTCCACCTCCCTTGGGTTCTCTACTTCTTAACTCAGCCCACAGCAATATCAGTGACTAATATTGTCAGTTCCACTTGAGATTCCCCATGTGTCAATGCTATTACAATATGAGGAAGTCATCGTTGCAGACTCCTTCCTGACCTTCTAAACTCTCCAGGACTGGATGTGTCGGGCATCATTTCTTCCAAGGCTTTGCCCAGTTTTCCCTGTGCCAGGTAGCAGAGTTGTTACTCATAAATCCTTGCAAGTGGTTCAAAATCTCTAGTAATAAAATATCTCTGAGTAAAACTCACAGTAGATCAGCCTTCCTGGAAGTAAATGGGGGAAAACGTCATGGCCTCTCTCTAAAGCAGGAGCACTTTGCCTAAAAAGGCTGAGCTCTGCAGAATTAAGGCCATGTTCAAGTTAGCAACTTGTTATATGAATACTGCAGAGTGTAAAATAAAGCACTTTGTATTTCTGTATAACAACACAGGTTTTATGTTTACTTCTGTGAAAGGCTCTGAGCTGCATCCAAACAAAGAGGATACAGAAAAAGTATGGTTTTTTTCTTTATTGCTGCATGATGTTTTTATTATTCTAAGACCCATGAAAATTAATAGTGCAATATACATTCATTTCAAATGAGATATTACATTGCCAAAATGAGTACAGCCCAAATAAAGTATAATGCAGCCTCTGCCTGAGTGACTTGGTTACTGATGCTTCTAATCATAAAAGATATTTCAGTTATTTTATATGAAGTCTATAATATATAGACAACATTGCAAAGGAAACCCTGACTATTGTATGTTACTGCAACATACCGCTAAAGTCAATGGCACACACATTCCATGAATTCCAAAAGTTTCAAACAGAACAAAAAAAATCCATGGCAAATATAACATTTAGACTCTTACTTTGAAGCAAGGACAAAATTATTCTATGGTTTTTGTGGACCACATCCTAAAGTGAAAGACAAAATAAGTATCAATCAGACTATGACCCAGGTCGAGCCTGATGAAAAGCGCTCTGGTTGCATTTTGAATGCTCAAGACTCACTGATTCTGAAGTTGGCTTAAACCCAGGTCTCTGCTGCAGCACCACGTTTGCAACTTGGAAACTGAAATTTCAGAACTTTTCCAAAATGACAGTATGAAGGATTTTTTAAAAGACAGTTTTAGCTGTCTTGCCCTTTCCTACCATAATTTGACAATTTGCTTTTTCTCTTTTTATTTTTTTTTTTTTTTTTCTTTCTGGCTCCTCTAGAACTTCAGAGGTGTCACTACAGGATGTGCACTTTGAGGCAGCTTTGGTCCTACACTCTCGTTGATCTAATGGTCCATATGGATGTCATGTTATTTGACATTTAAGTTGACAGGCTTCAAAGTGTGGGAATTAACAAAATCTTCACAAATTATATCAATTTGCTGTTTACAACTTCCTGTGAAAATTTTGAAATGAAGGTTGCCACCGCTATGCCAATTTTCAACCTGTTATGATGGGAAAGAGCTAAGGTGTTAAACCCCAAACATAACACTTTATAAATGCTCACTAAAAATAATAGGCAATAAAATTGCACATTAAGTCACTGCAGTAAAATTCCTTATTAAAGAGTTATTATTCTGCATGCTAAGTGAGCATTTGAAACTGCAGTCACCATTTCAACTATCCCTGTTTCAAAAAACAAAGACAACAAGATCTAAATTGATTTTGAATTCCAAGATATACATTGTTATTGCAACAGTCATAATGTGGAAGGCTCTGAAAAGCCTTATATGATGTGCTTGAGTTTAAAAACACCTTAAACATATTAGCAATAAGACTCTGGAGTTGCATGCTTTTAATTGCAGATAAGACCCATTCTGGGAAGTGTGTTAAAAATCAGTGTCTGAGGAGAAAAGGGTCAAATTTTGCAAATGTTCCACTATAAATTTAAAAAGGCAAATTTATCCAAACTGAGCCCTTGTTTTTACACAACACTAATGAAAATTGTTATCCCTGTGGTGGATGACTTGTGGTTGCAACATCCTCCTGCCAGTCCCAGATACCACCTGGAGCCTCTCAAGGCTGCTCAGCAGAGATGCTCATGGAACACCTTCACAATGAACATCTCTCCATCCAGAAGCAAAAACATCCATGAAATCCATTGCAGTCAAGCCAGAAAGGAGAGTAAATTAGTGCTGAATTATCTGTGGGTTTTTCCTGTGAGCCATGCCCAGAAAAACCTGCTTCTATAAGTAAATAACTTTGAAAATACGTAACACATTGTTCCAATTTCTGACTCAAATTAAACCCATGTCATCACAGAATGGTTTGGCTGTGAAGGGACCTTAAAGATCATATCTTTCCAACTCCTCTGCCATGGGCAGGGACACCTTCCACAAGATCATGTTGTTCAGGGACCCATCCAACACTCGCCTATGTCTTCATGGTTTGATAATACTGAGACTTTCCTAGGGAAGTCTGTGGTTTTCTGGACTTTACAAAGAACTAACTTTTACACGTGCCATGCAGAATTTAAAGCAAACTGTTACCAGTTCATTCTCATGAAACAAGTAAGAATATAATGAAATATTGCTATTTTCACATCAAAATAGTCTCTTATTTTACAAATCAGTGAACAAAGATTTGCTGGATAGGAAAATGACTGAAGAAAGGAACAGTATCCTCTCATTTAGCCATGCTCTCTTTAAGGGCATTTACACCAGGGAACAATCCCTTCAATAAGTGTTTTTGTTTAGCTCATTTTCCTCCTTCATATCTGTCTGCAGTAGACTGAAGCACTGGTTGTTCTTGAGTCATCTCATTTGTAGTTGCATTAATGATGCAGGAGTGTGAGATATAATGATCGTGATGTATGTGCAGTGTACACATCAAAGGAGATTCAGTTAAAGAACATAGGAAAAATACAAAAAAAAAATTCCTTTGACCTTTGCTTCAACATTACAGATGATCATGCTACTCATTTATAATTTACAGCCTGAAGCAACACGGGTCTCATTTCCCTCCTCGGCAAGAAAAAAAGAAAGCAACTCTTGAGTAGTGATACAGAAAACAGGGAAATACCATTAATGTGGCCAGCTTTTACAATCCAGGGCAATGTGCTGGAAGTGTCCTGTCATTATAATGTGTGAGATAATAATTTCATACCCATGAGAAAGCACACTGGAAAGCTACAGGAGTGCAGTGTGAAATTAGTAAGATTTGATATTACGTTTTCCAGCTTCACTGGGCATGGAACAGTTTGTCTCCTCTCCATCACGAGGTCACAATGAGAGCTAGAAATTTCATAGTCATTACTAGGATTATATTAGTAGCATATACCAGCAAAGCATGTAATGTTTATGAAACCACGGATTAAGCAAAATCATGAACAGGCAGTTTGGGGGCAGAGTGTGCCCACGAAGCAGCTGATGTAACTGCTGGGTGGTAGCTTAGCTCTTCATTCACACATCGCTTCAATTCTGCAAGAGCGTCCATGCATGGGCAAAGATTTGTTTGATTTTTTTCATGCTACTGTTCCATCTACAAGTAAGAATGAGCTCTGAGGAGTTAATGAGACTTGTCACTGCTCCCAAAGTTTATTGAAGCAGAACTAGGGAAGTTTATTACACAGAACTAGGCAGATATTATGCTATGTCTGCAAAGGCAGCCTTGTACGGAGAAAAAGGAATGAAAGGGCCAAAAATAATCATTAAGTTCAGTTTCTTGCAGTTCTGTATGTCCATGGCACAACTGGCTGTCTGAAGTGAACATCCTTTTCTCATGACATCCTTAAGAATTGTAATACACAATCAAGAACCACTGTGCAGTGTGACACAAATTTAGAAGACAGGTTAATAGTGATTCAACTATCACTCTATTAGCAGGAAATGTGTTAAATAAATACCCATGAGGTCTTGGAAATTAAACTACAAAAGAATACTCTGGAATAAGAATAAGTCTGGAGGCTGTAGAAAAAATGGAGTTAGGAACAATCTACATCTGACCTTAGTCATGGGAATTTGACCATGTTTGATCAGCATCCTGCTGCCTAAGAGAACATGCTGGTACCACGTCATTGATGCCTCATCCAAAGTCCAGCTTTTATGTTTCAAAATCCAGGATTGAAAAAAATATATATATTAAAAAATTATACAGGCTGCTCCCAAACATCAAAAATATTCTTTAACATGCTTTATGTCCATGTATGAATCCTCAGCTCAACTGAAAATTTAATTCCAGATCTTGAGGTACATTCCTCCAGTGTCCTGGGCTCCACACGGTGCAATAGGGATAGAAAAAGTACCCAGGACTCAAGTCCTGAGCAGGAACATCTCCTAATGCTGCTGCACTGAGACAAAGGTCAGTCCCAGAAACCAAACTCATAAAAACAGTTGAATACTCCCTCAAACCCACCTTACTCTCACCCAGATTTACAAACAACTCCCCACAAACTCTGAGCAGAGACCTGATCCTCAGGCTTGACTGCTGAGGCAAAGTCCTTACATTCTACTCTGCATTAATCTTATTACAATTTTTTTCCTAATTGCATTTTTTATATATTTCAATTTAATTTTTATTGTATTTAATTTTATTGTGAACCCATGAACATGACTGTGTTTCTTTAGATTGAATGCCAAAATTCAGAATACTAAGAACAGCACATGCACCAACCAAGAAAACAGAAAAACCTGCTTGTTGTTTTCTTGGCATATTTTTGGCTCACTGATTGGGGTTTGAGGAAGAGTTTCAATTTTCTTGCCATCACAGACTTATCTGATCATTGATGAGTCATTTTGCCTCTCTATGCCTCAAGCCCTAATCTCTAGAAATTCTGCTCAGGACTGCCCTACATCTGCAGTGGGGGTTAAGAGTATATGTGTTAAAATCTTTTCACATAATTAGTAATGTGGGCCCTGTACAAAAGGAGAAAAATATCTATTTGGAGCACTTTATACAGAATTTGTTGATATACAGGTAAGGAAAGGGGATTTGGAGGTAAAGGCTGATGCCACTTGACTTTTTTCCCCTCCTGTCAGCCTTTCCCCAAAGTATCCTTTGAGCCTCAAAAGTTGTTTCCCGTGTTAGGCTTCAGTTCCATTCAGAATTTAATATTTTTCTTGATCTATGTCACTTCACTGACACTTCCAATAAAAGGAAAAAAAAAACCAAAAAAAAACAAAACAAAAAAAACCAAAAAAAAAAAAAAAAAAAAAAAAAAAAAAAAAAACAAACAAACAAACAAAAAAAAAAACCAAACAAACAAAACAAAAAAAATCTGTTTCTATTGCTTAATTTCACATGATATTTTACAGCTATCCTGAGACAAAACTGAGACCCAAGGGGATGGACAATGTTACTCCACTCCAGCTCCACAGCAAGGTCCTGCTCTCACTTGGGGCTTCCCTTCCAACAGCTCACTGCAAAGGACAAACCATGTTTGACGTGGAGATGAGGGGGTCTGGTGATCTAAACAAAGAATAATTGAAAAGTAACTCCCAGTTTCATCACCCAAATCCATAATTCAAGGATTTTAACCCCCCTGTGTAGGGGAAATTCTTCATATAGTGTGGAGCTGTTAGCTATGGGATAACTTCATAGTATATGTCTATACAGGCTAGAATTTGCACGGGGGATTAAGGGAGTTAGCAGCTACCCCTGTTAGACTAGCAATATTTCAAACCTAACTCTCACTGTCTCCTTCAGAAAACCTTGCCAAGACTGCCAGAAGCTATATTTAAAGCCTTTTTTTTCCCCCTCCCTTATATCTATTTAGATATCCTTTATCCCAAATGGTAAGCTTGGACTTGTTTCATTATTCTCTTCTGTGCAGAACCTGTTGTTAATTTTAAGTAGGATCTGTTGCTAGAATTTGAAAAGCTTTTGAAGCCCAGGTAATTATTATCCTCAGACTTCTGTAGTTTTGGACTTGCACACACTCTGCTGCTTTCCTTACCCTTTTCAACTCATTACAAATGTTTCCTAATTATTAAGCATATGTGACTTGTGAGCGGCACCATACATTATTAATGGACCAGGCTCTTAGAAGTCAGTGGAAAAAAATCAGAACTCCTTATGAAAAGTTGCTACTGTGAAAGTAGTAACTTTTCATATTTAATATCAATGAGGCTTTACTTTGTCAAAGGACTAAAGTAATATGATTGTATTAGAGGCTAATAGCATGACATTTTTCTTCTGTTAAGAGGCTTGCATTTTCAGTGCCATCTAAAGGGAGACAATTTTTCTCCTCTATTTTGAGGTTTGCCTTGGTTAAAAAATAGCTAAATTCACTTTCTGCCTAGCAGCAAGTTTTAACAGAAAAGACCTAAACCCTGAAAAAAAAGTCTCATAATTTAAACAATGACACTTAACTATGCAACTGCAATGGATGAAATTAAGAAGTCTCTGGGTCTGAATAATCCTCCTTTCTCCAAGAGTGGCTTGGCAGCTCTGAGCTCCCAGAGCGTCACACTCAGAGGTGGGGGATTTAACAAAACTGTTGCCACAAATAAACTTTTGGGTGAAAAACATGGGCTATTCGGTCAATCGAGTGCAAGGTGATTTACAGCCGATAGGCGCTTGAAGACAGAAGGTACACAAGCTCCTCTTGGATTGATTTTTACCTTGTTAGTCTTTTAGGCTTGACACAAGTGGGAATACACCAATTTCAACACGTCCCTCCATATTACCCCTCCAGGTCAAAACAAAAGGAGATTGAGTTCACTTCTGTAGCAGGAAAAGAGTTGCTGTGATCAGGGCATGGGGAAGAGGGATGGCTGCAATGCTGCCAATCCAATCAGGGCCCCTTGGAGTCGCACAGGGCTCTCCACCAAACCTCCCAGGCGCCTGCGATGAGTGATGATAATTTCATTCGCCACAACCAGGCAAAAGAAAGGTATGATCAAGCAGCAGACAACACACGAGCTGAAATTAAATCCCAGGAAAAGATCTCCCAAAAAACAAACCCCCGAAGGCTAATGAAGTTGAATTAAAAACTGTTAAACCAGCTTACGAACAACTATTATCACAAAGTGCTCATATAACACTTTCACTGGCCAAATATCAGATATATGAAAAGGGGGAATAGAGCCAACAGTATGTTCACACATTTAGTAAGGGGAAATTGAATATTCTGCCTAACACCAGAAATTAAAAATCAAGCAGGGAGCCAATTTACTCATGGAGATATTAATAAAGTTCTCACTGATTTTTATAAAGTATAGAATAGTTCTCAATTATATTATGGTGATAAAAAAGAGCTCATATTACATATTCTTTAAGAATTCAGGGTTTTTTTTTCCTAGGCTGTTTCAAATAGATTAAATTAAACAAGTGAATGCAACAATCCCTCTTAGAGCTACTTTCAGATGTGAATTCTGACTTAAAGGAGACTTGGGTAGTTTTGATTACTATGATGCATTTACTGAACCATACAGTCTCCATAGTCCCTTGAATGAATCTTTCAGGGGTAGATATCTAGATATATTTCTAAATAATAAATGCACCTGTCTGAACTATAATATAAAAATTTTAAGTCCTGGGAAATTGTGCTTCCTAAGGTCTTTGTTGTTTTTGAATAATCACAATATTAATGCAAGACCTTTATCATACAAGAATCTTTATTAGCTAAAATGTAAATTATCACCTCTGCTCCTTGCCTGAAACAAGAAACAATCTGCATTAGACTAGATTTTTTTTTTAATGTCAGTGGCTAGACCTAATTGAACTCAAAGTTTCAAGTGCCAGCAGATTTCCCAGAGAATCCAGTAGTTGTGTTACAAAACATTTACTGACAGTAAGTGATACTTGAGGTGAAAAGAACTCAAATGGAGTTTTTCCAGTTGAGGTCTAAGACATGATATAGCTAAGGGAGAACAGAAATGGGCATCTGTCAGAGATAATTTAAAAAGTCTACCCCCCCCAAATATAAACTTTCATTCATCATTAGAAAACAGAAGAAAAATGTGATTTAGGAACCTTTCTTTACAGGGCTGTAGTTGCCCTAATTTTCAGCAGCAACTAAATTACCAGTATTTTGGACCCTAAAATAGATTTGACATGAGGTCAAATGTCTGGCACGAGCTACAATGTAAGTATGTCACATTTGACATGAAGTGCAGCCCTGGTTTCAGGAGCTCCCATGCTCCTCCTACTGCAGAAGCAGGTGAAAAAAACAACAACTAAGGATATTTATATGAACTTAATCTCCTATATCTTCAACCCACACTGACTATATCTCCCTGCACTTGTTCACAATGGATTGCTATGAAGTCAACTCAAAAAACTGTCAACGAAAACAGAGGGGTGCTGAAAAATAATAGGAAACTATTACATGTTTGCTCAATAATCTGTACGTAGCTAAAGAAATTAATAATTCTTTGCTCTGAGCAGCTCCTTTTCATGCCATGGGAGAGAAAAAACATAACATTTCTCCAAAACTGGTGTGATTAGGTCAGTGAATTATGTCATGCTGACTGAGGAATGAAGAGAAGGAAAGGGAAGAGAGAAGGATACAGTCTCTCTCCCAGCATCTCACTGGAAGGTGCTCTTCAGTCTTGAGTGAGCACTATAAGACTGTAACTGCCCTGTAGGTTCCACAGAGTGAGAGGCAGGAAGAGGCAACTGCCCACGAGTGAAGAACAAGACGTAGTCACTGTGACAGTAAGAATTTACCATCAGCAACAGAGGTGTGAAAATATGCATTTCACAAAGGAAAAGTCAGAGGAAGGATGGCTTAGAGAAAGTTGGGGAAAAAATGAACAATATGAGTCATGAAGGCCTCTAGAAAGCCCCTGATTCAAAGATATGTGGAGATGGGTAAGAAGGGCAGCAGGCTGTGGATGTGCTTTGCTGGACTTTGTAAGAAAGAAAGTGTCAGGAGGGGAAAAAAAAAAAAAGAAAAAAAAAGAAAAAAAAAAAAAAAAAAATGAAGATGTCTGCCCTTGTAAGACCTTACCCTGGCTGAGGGCTGCAGAGATGAAAGTTCAGCCAGGAGAGAGGGTATGAGCACCAGAAACTCCATGAACAAGTGGAAACAAATAGGCATAAGTGGTCAACTAAAGCATAAGTGGTCAACTAAACAAAAAAAGAAAACCCCCACACAACCCTCCAGTGCACACCCCCAACTTTGCAAGACATAACAAGACTGAATTATTCCCTTAACCTGGGCAATGACCTTCTAATTCCCTTTAAAAAGGTGCTGGTTGTGATATGAATCAAAATATGAGCTGTATTTGTGATCCCAGAGCTGTGACTGAAGCCAGAGAGGTATCCAGCCATGACAGGGACACAAACAGCTCTGGGAGACATCCTGGGCAGGAAACTCCATTTGAACCTGTAACTGACAATTACAGGAATATACTCCAGGGGACATGAATGGGGAGGAAAAAAGGCAACTATTAATGGCACAAAAGCATAATGACTATTGCTGGTGCTTTCAGCTTAGAGCAATTTCAAGGCATATCATGATCTCAAAGCCCATTCTATAAGGAAAACGTAGAAACAATTCCCCACTGTGGTCCAATGAACTAATACAGAAGCATGGGCAAATCTCATTTTTAAAGGACATATGCAGACTACAGTGTTAACTGAGAATCTTAGGAGGAAAGTTCCATGGAAAATTCCAAAAGTTTCTGAAGTAGAAAAAGTAAAAAATGATCCAATACTGAAAGTGAGTCAACATCTAGTAGGAAATCCCAGATGCAAAATTGCATTAGTTCCAGCACATTTCTGCACAGGGGTAAGTGAGCTCTTAGTGGAAATGGCAGAAAATTTACTTGAGGATTTTTGTTGAAAATAAACTTCTTTCCCCCCTAAAAGAGAGAGGTTCTGTGACATGGATAAGAACTTGAGGAGAGATAATCCTTTTTGTGACTTATTAAAAAAGCAGGTAAAGAAAGTGGTTTGTTCTTTTCCATTTTCTTAAAGGTGTATGACACCAGCACGAGGAAGGAAACAAACTCACTGCTTTGTCTTACTGGGGAAAATCAAGACATGGCAAAGTGTTTTCAAAACTACCTGTCTATAAGCAGAGAACTGAGGCACAAAGAGCAGCCAACTAACAACACACAGCCTTTGAACTGGGGGGGCGGAAATCACAGCAGCCATGCAGACTCCAAGGAGAGCCCCAGGATGTCTTCTTTGCTAGTTAACTGGATGCAAGGGTTGCCCCCAGGCTACATTCACCTTTCCATCAGGCTAAGCCTGTTGGTTCCTTTCATGTGTTTGAGCAGTTGTGTCTTACACCATCTGATGAGAAAAACTGGAGGCAGCAGATGGGAAAGCTCATCTGCAGAGAACACAGCCACCTCCCTCCCATTTCCAAGGCAGAGGACACAGGGTGGTGCATGTCCCATCAACGTGGTCCAGAAGGAGACATGCATGGGAGTACACTCAGGGAATGAAAACAGCACATTTCTTTCACCCTCACTTCAACTATCACGTAGGTGATGCAGAGTTCACACACAGTTCCATGAGTTTACAAGGAGCCATACAGCTCCTCTCTCAAACACCTTAAAGTCTAACTGGGGCAGAGATGTCAAAACAAAGGGGAAGACCTTCAGGGAGGAAAGAATGAGAAGGTTATTTATAATGAGAAAAAAAGCAAGATTGCTTAAAGATACAGCTTAATTACAAGGGAGGATTTGAAGGCAGAGAGAGAGAAAATGCTTGAGAGAGAACAAGGAGACAATCATGGGAGCCACATAGAAGGACGTACAGAGCTGGAGGAATAAGAATGGGAATAGATGATGTGAGTGCACATTAACCTCTCTTTTTTTTCTCACAGAGACGCACTCCAAAGTTAAAAAATGCTCTTGGATATTTGCCATGAAGTTGGTGAATCTGAGAACACACCCCTGCAGGCCCATCATGGGTCTAGATTGGCCTAATAAATCACTTGTCCCAAGACAATGCAATTAAGCCTAATTAGCCGATAGCTTTATTCCTAAACAGTCTCTTCCCAAGGGAGGTTTTAACTTTTGGTTTCTAAATTAGCTCAAGGAGCTAAATTGCTCTCATCTCCTTGGCAAAGCAACAGTTCATTCCTACCTCAGAACAGGATATTTTAGGCACTTGGGGGACACGTGTTGCGCTGCACGGGATGCTCATCCAAACCTTAGCCCACAGTTTGAGTCCACTAGGACCAGTGACAAACCCTTCTGGAAACAGCAGCATGTGCACTTCCACCTGTCACCACTGACTGTCCCACCTGGCTGTGCTCAGAAGTCTCTGTGTCACTTCTTCAGGTTCTCTCCTTGACCAGGACAAGGTGCTCTGTTCTGCTTTCAATAGTGCTGAGGTACATAGAGGTGACAAACTCCAGGGTCAGTCTCTTATCTCAGTAAAGTCTAAGTAGAAGATTCAGTCTGTGTAAAGAAATTCTTCCCTGTGAGGGTGGGCAGGCCCTGGCACAGGTTGCCCAGAGAAGCTGTGGCTGCCCCATCCCTGGAAGTGTCCAAGGGCAGGTTGGACAGGGCTTGGAGCAACCTGGGCTGGTGGAAGGTGTCCCTGCCCATGGCAAAGATTTAGAATGAGATGGTCTTTAAAGGTTCCTTCCGATTCATACCATTCTGTAATTCCTTGACTCCTAGAAATATTTTTAAAAAGGACAGCTTTAGTTCTTTCCAGTACAGTAGATATAAAACAGCTTTCCAAATCTTTTTATGACTGTCATTTGCTCCCAACTCACATTACTCCAAAGATACATTATTTTCAGCAGTTTCACAGAAGCTTCAGCTATTTATCTTGGATATTATGTGACTCTAATTCAAAATAAAAAGAAAAAAAAGTGATATCTCTTCACAGATCAAGAAAATCATTAAAGAAAAACTCAGCTGGAACTGCCAACCCTGGAAAGTGTTGAGTAACCTCTTGCAAAACAGTTACTGGGCAGAGGGTCTGCACTGGAGCAGGATGGGGACCCAGGAAAAATGGGACAGGGAAGGTCTGCGGAGTGGAGTTTATCTCATGTCAGGTCATACCAAAAAGAGCTATGCAGATCTCTACAATAAGGTATCAGGAAGCTATTTATGCTCTGGCATTTTCCTTGGCTTCCAGACACCAAACAGGGAAGGGATCTAAGAGAAAAGGTTAATGTCTCACCTCTGTTTAGGAGGACATTGGCTGAAGATGCCTTGTGTTCCTAAAAGCCAGTATAAAATAGCTACTTTTTTGCTTCTTGCTCTTTGAAACTTTTTTTTAAGCATATAAAAAAGTAAAAGCCAACATGTTCTGTGGACATCACCTGCTTCCTGCACATGCAGCATTTCTTCACATCACACAAACTTTTCATTTTGAAACTCTAACTGCTGCTAGTGTGGGCTAAAGCTAAGTCTTGATAAATCCTTTCATTTTAAACACTAAACTGTGTACAGTTTTCATTTAATCCTCTGCCAAGGCTTATCTATTATTCTCTTGACTGCTTTACATACATTTATTTCCCTTTCATCTCTCTAAACTATGCCTTACTTTTTCTTACTTTACTGTCTCAGGGCTCTGTGAGTTTTCCCCCTCCCATCCCTTTTGCCATCTGACAGCAGAGCTGAACCCACTCCACATCTACAGCTGCAAATACTCTGCTATGAACACCTGACTTCTGCACCTTCTTCCCCAGCTGCTCACAAATATCCACATTTCATTATAGTTAAATTGCTTGGTAATTCTTGTTATCATTCTTTTTATAAACAGATAAATAGGGAGAGAAAAAAAATAAAATCTTTAAAAACTCAAAAGGAAACATTTCTGGAGCCCAAATAGCTGCACCAAAAAATTTCAATATTAGTAGGTCACTTCAGTGCTCACTGTGTCTTGAAAACCTTCACTTTGCAACACTTACATGGAAAATCAGTGGCAAAGGCTCAGCCTGCCCTCACCCAACAGTTTCAGAAGTATTTCATAGCTCTGCTCTCTCCAGGTCTTTTTATTTTCTTTTATTTGAAGTCTTCCCATAAAGAAATCACTCTCACACAATTAGCCAGGAATATATTACATTGTGATATATAGAGCGGGTATTAAAAAAGCTATTTGAGTATTAGGAGAGACTTCACAGGAGGTGAGATCATGAGAGAATGGGAATATATTGGACCTATATATGTCAGACTGATGCAGTTTTACTGCTCTAAGGAGAAAAATGGGGCAACCAGCAAAGAACTACCCAACATACTTAGGTGGAGGTGTTAATTAGGGTGGTTACAACATGTCACTGTGAGACCTATGGCCCTTGCAGTGAATTAGAGACTATCCCCAGCTAAGCCAATTGTTTTGCAGGACACCAGGATGGTGTTTGCAATGACACAAACCAAGAAGGTGACACGTAGGACTGCACCATCAGCCTGAATCTGCCAGCCATCAAATCTCAGGACCAAATCTTGCCCTTAGGCATAAATCTTTTCCCAAGCTTGTGAATTACCAAATTTATAACTCTTGTGGGAAGGTTGCACATCCATGAAGGAGGAAGGTGGGACTGGTTTGCCTTTTCTCTGCTGGGACAGGTTGTGGTATTAGTGATTTATAGCAGGTTTGGGTTGGGGAGGTTTCAGTAACAGCCTCGATGGCAGCCCCAGAGCAGAAAGCACTTCTGGCATGGCCTCAGGTGCTGATGGCTATTAAATACTTTAATAGCTCTTTCTCAAGAGGCATTTTAAAAAAAAAGAAGCAAGTAAGTGTTCTGCAGCCAGGGGAGCAGGGTCTGGGGGGAGCAGCTGAAGGGGAGACCTGTTTCTGAAACTGGGCATAGGATACAACCAGACTCACAGAATTACAGGAAGTTAAATCAAAATACCTACATTCCTTTGGTGATGGGAAGGAGCTGGGCTTGGGGGATTTAAAATTGAAATTTTGGATTGAGCTGTTTAATTTTCAGTAAGTGCCTAAGTCCTTTTTGCTCCAGCTTCAGACTGCAACAGGCAAATGTCCTGGAACTGCCTCTCTGAATTATGGTCAGAACATACATTTTTCTAAGGCCCAATACATTATTTCCATATAAAAATAACTATTTAGTCGATAGCTTGCAGAAGATACGAAGGATGAGACAAATTAAGGAAACCTATATAGGTGGGTAAAGTGACTCACATAATATTGGCCATGAGCTAAAAACATTATTTCAGACAGTTTAAATGAGAAAGGGCTGTCAGCTGGATTGGAATTTAATTCCCTGCTTACGTGTGGGCTGAGCTGCAAAGAAACAAGTGTTTAGTGCTTCTGCTTTTGACTGAAGTTGTGTGGCCACTGGGTGTCATCCTTGATTCAGATGACAGCACAGTCTTTGTAGCTACAGCAGAAAGCCTGCAAGTTCCCGAGCAGTTAAATTTCACTCTATTTGATTGTACAACATACAGAAAATTGCTCTGCATTTAAATCAGCTATAAAATTGAATACTTTGACATAGATAAATTCTCCTTTGTCTCAGTGCCTTATTTGGAGACCTGAAACGACTGGTTGATGCGGGAAAGGAAGAGAAGTAATGCAACCAGGGCAGGGGAACTACAAACAAATTTGATGAGTGATTATCAAATCTCAGGAAATATGAAATAACTATGATTAAATAATACAGAGGGTCTATGCAGGAAGGGTGGAATTATATCCTTAATTGGGCCCCAGGCTGAAAAAGCCTATTTCATATAGGTAATTGTGTTTAAGACGTTCAGAAGCCAGGTTCAGTACACAAATTAATGACTATGTATGAAGGAGCCAGTTCAGGAAAAAACTAATTTAAACTCTTCACTACGGTACCAAGCTAGTGCCCTCACAGAAGTTTCAAAATTTCATCAAGGAGGAAAAAAGACTCGAAGTCCTTGATATTTTATTCATTCGTCCTACTGCTATTCTGTGATTTTTCACATTTTTTTTCTGCTGCTCAGCATCTTTCCAGGGCCCCAAAACCAGGATCCACAGGAGCCAGGTGGGGTCATGGGAACAATGCCTGAACCCAGCTGACAGGGAAGCTTAAAACTTTCCAGGAGAAACATCCAGATATCCGGAATATTTTCCCAACGTTCACGTATAAGGATTGAATCAGCTCACAACAGGTCATATGTCATCCTAATGAGTTTTCTGTTATGGGTGGCTGAGAAAAACTTATCAGTGTTATTTTGTTATCTCCTGAGAGTCTAGACAGTCTGAAACCAGCACAGTGCAACGAAGCTGCTTATTATAATATTATTTGTCTCTGAAACCTGATTTAGTTCGCCTTTTTCAAGTTAAAATAAAAAGAAGTGCCAGCAATTTCTCTGAGCATTACAGCCAGAAATGTTTACATTTGTCACTGTATTGAAAACATTAATCCCACTCTTCTTAATATACATACATAGGGTATAGTCATATACTGGTTTAAATAACAGGTATTCTTTTTTTATTGCAGCTAACCTCAGTTGATAGCACAGCTTTCCATGGATTATACAGTCTTTGAGAACACAGATCTCCATGTAATGCTTCCTAGCTTTGCCAGTGGATGTAATTTTAATGAAAACATGCCAGTACTAAAGAGTTATTAGGCACAGAGTTGAAATTGTCTTTGATTTTGTTCACCAACTAGAGACTTCAAGGATTTTTTTTAAATCCATTTTTAAAGGAAGATGTTAAATATTCTCTTTACATTAAACAGCCTCATAGACATGATTTAGGTTACTTGGTTTTAATATTATCAACAGTCTCTTTTATGATTCTATTTAGATTAGAACTGATAGCAGGCTTCAAAGAGGAAAGGCACTTAAGATGTGAGCATGTACATTAACAATTTCAAGATTTACTCAAATTAACATAAAACAACCCATCTGAGGTAACAAAGACATATAACCAGTTTGACTAAAGTTGTACTACCTTCTTCACTGATGCAGTAAATCAGTAGCAAATATTACCCCAGTGATTTTTTCTATGATTTATTTCCTATGATTTTCTTCTGTTTCTATAAATATATACGCAGATGCACATACATTCTATTACCAGGAATCTACACAATTTCACTTCCAGTTCAGAGGGAAGATACTTTCCCCTTTAAGCTTCACAGTACCTTTTATTTGAGTATAGAAAGTACTTACGCTGGTTTCACGCTCTTGGAATGCTTTTCATGAATGTAGGCACCAGCCAGACCTCCTGCTCCAGAATTTAAATACTGCAAAGAAGGAATCAACATGTACATGCCGTGCTCATTATCTGTGAAATATCACCTTCCTTTCCTTGCCCTGCTCTATAAAACAGACCAATTTGAACATTTCTAGTGCTTTCTAACTGGAGATCTTAGCATTTGTCACAAAGTGCTGATGTAGATAAAAGCAGATACATTTTTTTTCAGATTAGATTTTAAAATATCTTTCTTGGCTTACCTACGATATTTGAAGTCTAACAGGCCAGAAAATTGAACTACAGCTGAAACAATTCCGTGTCATAATACGTACAGCAAAGCCATCAAACAATTCCTCTGACTATATCTGTCGATTCTTGATCTCATTAGAAGTCAAAGGAACTAAAGATACCTTGTTCTGTGATCTGAAATTATTTAAGTTTAGGCAAGAATACCCTCTTATTTAGGCACCACTTCATAAAATCCCATAGGTGTGAAACATTCTTGGTGTAGGAAATAAGAGAAGAGCCTCAGATCCTGTGACCTCAGGGCAGAATGTGCTTCAGAGATGTTTAACCACTGCTATCCACAAGACCTTGTAGGTAATTTCCACTGTTAGTTTTTGGAACCTCTTATAACAAAGCCACCACCAAAGTCAGTGTCTGTCTCCTCTCTGTGACTGGTTCAAAGATTCAGCCAAGTCTTGATCGACAGTTCAGGTGCAGTCTTGTTCCTCTGACCTGTTTGCTGACCCATGATATAAGTGACATTATGGAAAATAGTCTCCAGCAATCAATCTATACTACCTTGTAGGAGCACCAGCAGGCAAAATCTACTCCCCAGTCATGCAAACGAAGCTCTACATTCCCAACAGCGTGAGCCAGGTCAAATCCAACAAGGCATCCCTGCAGGAAAGAGATGATTATTATGCTACTTACTAGGATAATCATCACTATAAAATTATTTAAAAAAACAAAACCAACCAACCAACCAAACAAACAAACAAAAAAAACCCCAACCAAACAAAAAAAAAAAAAACCTTTAGAGCTTTACTTGTTCTCTCTATAGACATGATACTTAGTGACTTTTTACATGGGCAGACAGTGAGAGGACAAGTGGGAATGGATTTCAACTAAAAGAGGAGAGATTTAGATTAGATGTTAGAAATTCTTCCTTATGAGAATGGTGAGGCCCTGGCACAGGTTGCCCAGACAAGCTGTGGCTGTCCCACCCCTGGAAATGTCCAAGGCCAGGTTGGACAAGGCTTGGAACAACCTAGGGTAGTGGAAGGTGTCCCTTTCCATGGCAGGGATGTTGGAATCAAATGGTCTTTAAGGTCCCTTCCAACACAAATCCTTCTATGATGAATCTATCGAGTCCCATCTGTTTTGAGTTATGCTAAAAACAAGTTTTATATACCACAGATACAGGTAGAAATCACTATTCTTTTCTATGTTTTGTCTTCGAGGATACTTGGAGACATGCAAAAGTGCTCAGGATTAGGTTCCTGAGTTTTTGATCATGCAGTAAAGTGGAATCACTTGAAAAAATATTCAGAACAGATGTAAAAATTCAACCTGCTGTATGGTACGACATGCAGAGCCAAAGTAGCAACATATATAATGATGCCAGTTACTCATGAGCAATTACATTCCACTACATACTTATACTAAAGGTCTCCCTGCTATTTAAACAAGATCTTTCTATTTAGGAATCCAAATGGGTGAGGTAGCAGTTTATGCAACACACCGATCTTCAAGAACTTTTGTATTTGTTCCTAAAATAAAGAAATCTGCCATTTCTCTGTGAAAAGTGTTGTGTTTGCCATCCCCACAAATTGCACAGGACTCTGGAAAGAAGAGGGGGGAAGCATCAAAGAATCAGAGACGTCTAAATCAAAAAGCAAGTTGTACACACGAAATAACCACTGGATGGCAGCATTTTTAAACGAAAAAGTTCTTCCAAGCTTTGCTATTTATTTAAGCACAGAGAACTAAAACCGCCTTTTGTGCCTGGACTACGAATTAGATGCTATTTTGCATTTTGCTTTTAAAACACAAACAGCTTGCTTGCAAGCAGCGGGGTAGAAATAGGAGTGAGAGCACAGGCTTCAGAAAAATCAAAGTCCAATAATAAAACAAAGGGGAATTTTTAAGAATCTCCTGCTGCTTCTTGCATGGAGGGAGCCCTAGCTAAATTATTTAAACAGTACTTTGGTATATTTAATCTTCTGTATAAACTAGATAACAATTTGAATGAAGCAGAATTTTAAGAAGATGTGACATGTTAATTCTAATGGAGACATTGGTGGAGTTATCAGCTTAAGAAGTTGCTCCAAAATGATTGGCAGAAAACTCACTGGCATAGCATTTGCATGGTCTAAACCTTGAAATTGGAGTCCCAGTAAATAACCTTTGTGGCTTGACTCCACAGGACACACAGGACCGAGTTAAGACAAACCAACTGCAGTGGTGAAGGTTGGGTAGACAGTCTGATGCACACTGAATTCCCATGGGAATGCTCTCATTCAGGGAGAAAATGGCTTCAGAGGAAAAAGCTACAGCAAACTAAAGCCAATTGCCAGTGAATAAGAAGGCTTTCATAGGGTTTTAAGGTATTAGCTTCCAAACTTCAGTTGACTGGATTCAAACCTTTACAGGTATCCCTTTGTACATACATCCCACACTAACTTTTGGAAGCACTTCTATGTCAACAGATTCACTGGTTTCAGTGGAAACCAGGAACAGCACAATAGGATGGAAGTCTTGCAGAGTGTGTCTGGCTGTAGGTTAACAAAACTGAAACAAATCAAAAATGAAAGTTGCTTATAAAGAAAAAGCCTGTAAGGAATTTAATTCCATAAGTCCAGTGTTAAAATCAGTTGTCCTTTCCCTGTCAGTAAGTCACAAACTCTACGAAAAATATGTTCAAGCACAAGATGACAAAATTAGAGGTAGAGCAAGATGCTTTAGGACAGTGGCAGTTTGGGTGCCCTTGTAGTCATGGTTGTATGAAGATGCTCCACAATCATATCTATACCTGTAACCTTGACATGTACAAACTTTCTTGGGCACTGACACTGTCCGGAATAGATCAGCTTGAACCCACACCGTGGGCTTGTAACCCTCAAACAAAAGGGCCACAGACACACCTCTCAAGGGTCATCTCACTGGTCCCAGTGCTTTGACATCAGCTGGCAAACCCTACTGGGCACTTCCTAACTCAGTATTGAGGCAGAGGCTGAAAATCTGGGTTCAGAGCTGGCAGGTTTCCTGCACCGTCTCAGAAACGCCCACTCGCACCAGTTTGTTCCAATCGTCATCTGCGAGATGGGTTGTGCTGGTTTGCTTTCCCGGGGAGGTGTCTGGCACTTGAGTCACACAAACAGCAAATGTTTAGCCACACAGATTGCATGGGAAAAGTAAAACAAACTGAAGCAGCTCTCCCTGCACAAGCCACGCAGAACCAGGACTGCGTGGGAACGGCGCTTCCCCAGGCTGGGGGAAAAACAGAGCTCTCCATCTGCTCTGGGCGAAGGAGAGGACATGTGCTCTCCCCTGCCTCTTCCCTTGCACTCCAGCATCTAAAAGGCATTTCTGCAAAGTGTCTGGGCAGCTGCTGATAACCAGCAGGTAACAACTCAGCATGGACAATGACATTTGGAGAGAGGGAGAAAAATGACAGCTTCACACCAGCAAAGCTGGGACATTTAGAAAGAGAGACTGGAAAAAAAAAATGAAGGATCTTTAAGCTCTTCCTACTGGGAAACTCAAGAGATTAAAATATTTTACATAACGGCACAGAGTCAGTGGAAAGTACAATACAACTTGTGAAATGAAAATTGCATTTGAAAGGTAGAGTCTCCTAGAAGTCAGCCATTTCTTCACTTACAGAAGAATGAAACGACTCAGCCCCCTCCATCCTCTAGAGCACGCTCAAAAGCATGAAACAAGGAAAACTGTTACATCTTCCTCAGCCTGCCGATGAGTCTCTTGCACAATACGTAGTAATTTTGATTTATCTGAGAGACCTTAGATGGAAAAATAGCCTGAGGTAATTTTTCAAGCTTAATTTAGTTCATTTAATATTTAATGACTTAATGAAGCTGTCTATGTGCAGAGCTTTCACTCTGGGAGGAATCTTAATGTACGTAGAGAACTTAGGAAATTGGCTTAAAAAATGTAAAAGGAAATCAGTAACTTAATTCATAAATGATTGACCTCAAGAATCCTAGGACACTTTCCAGACCTCCAGAGCTCACAGCTCAAATCTCTCGCACTGTGGGATTTTATTTCAGCTGTACATTGAAAGAATTATTAAGACCATCTGTGTAGGACTTTTCTCTCTAATATACTGGCTGACAAGTGATTTTTTTTCCTCTCTTCTTCTCAAATGACATTTTCACCTTGTATTTTCTCCTTCTGAGTAGTTTGCTTGTCAGGTCTCCCCAACCTACTTTCTGTTCAGGAGCACAGAGTCATTTTCCACCCTTCATCACTGGGAAGGAGAACCTTGCACTTTTGTTATAAACATGACTTTGGCATCTTATCCTCTTCTAAAACGTGTTTTAAATTACTTCCAACCTTTCTGTGCTAATATGTGTAAAACAATACAGGTTTCATCAGGTTCAGAAGCTCTTGTAAGAGACATAGACTTTGAGTTCAATTAAACCTACAGATACTAATTACTTTGCTTTAGCAATTGTTTTTTGTTCTCCTCTCATCCAGCAGCAGCTCTTAACATCAGCTTTGGCTTGGGAAAAGAGAAGAGGAGCCAGTTGCTTTTGAAGACCCCACATTTTGGGCATCTTGATAGCCAGAAGCCCTGAGACTAAGAGAAGCAGCAGGGTATAGCTCTTACCAATACTGAGACAGAAACTCTTCATGATTCACTGATTTTGTGGCTATTCAAGTAAATATTTGCCATATGCAGATGTTTAAGTGTGGGAAAAGAGTGTGTTACAGAGTGGGTTTGTATAAACACATAAACACCACTTAACCCCAGGGCAGAATCCATAAGGACGTTGAGCTGAATGTATCTGACAGGAGGGAAATGAAAACAGGGCTGGCTCATGCTTTCCAAGCCTTAAGGGTACTTAAACAGTTCTTCAGGTTGAATTAATTTTGCTTTTTCAATATACTAGAGACATTTTAGGTCATGAATCTACCTGGATCCCAGTCCTACACACTAGAACCACACAGAAACAGGTAATTGAATTGAGGAGGTTCTTTTTTTCCCTCACTTTTAGAAAAATCTCTGGAGAAGAGATTCAGGTCTACTTATGACACTCCGAAAAGGTATGCAGGTAGAAACAGGTTTTTGACATCTACCTGTGCCTGCTGGAATGCTGAACTGCTGTCAGAAATTGTCCTCTTCTTCACTAACACAGTACAGTCTCTGTATAAGCTGTGCAGTGTTTTTGTCTGTATCCACGTGGAAGCACATAACCCTGAGTTAGAATTTTTATTTGCACTGCCTTACAGAAATTTTAATTTCTCTCCACCAAGTCCTGGTTATCTCCTCAGACATCACTGAAATCAAATCCGTTTTCACTCTCTGGAGTAAACTAGCTGTAACTACTCTTCCCCAGGACACAGGTTCCCAACCGCTTTGGGGTGTTTTGTAGCTTTCAGTGCAACTGCATCACTTGCTCTCATCCAAGCATTCATCCCACAGTCCAGAGAGCACCTTTAGAGAGGTGGTAAAGTGATAGGTTATTTCCAGGTTGTTCATGTTTATAGACGAGAAGATTTCTCCCTCCCTCTCTCTCTCTCTCAGACACCTTTCAGACACATCACAGAGCAGATTTTGGGGAAGCAGCACTGAAGGCACGTAGGTGTTGGCGGCTGAACGAAAGCTTTGCTGCCGCCAGGAGTGTGAGAGAGCAGAGTAGTGGGTGGCATCATCCTGTTAATAATCTGTCTTCCCTTTCTGGCATTTCAACATAGTCTTGTGATTATTTGTGGTCAGCAAAATGCTGGAAGACCCTCCAAGAAAGCACCATAAAGGTGTTGCTTTTAGAGCTCATACAGAACCCCATTTGCCCCTTCAGCCGAGTCCCCCCGTTTCTTTTTTCCTTGGTTTTCTACATCCACATCAGAAGTTGGATTTGTTTTGCACTGGTTTTAGCACCAATTTTGTCACCAGGTGCTGCTCTGTGAGAACATTCCCTTTTTATATCCCATGGCCCCTGCACGAGCTCTCACACCTGCTCTGCTCTCCCAGGAGGGACTTTACCAGCACTTTCCAGCAGCGTAACTTATGCCCTGACCTCCAGAAAAATTTCCACTGCCAAACCTACAGCAACAGAAGATGTATAGCCTGTTGTGAGCCAGTAACCTCTCCAGAGAGTTAAACCATCAAATACAGAGAGTTAGCTGGTTTGCCAAAAATCCAGTGATACTAAATAAGTTTACCCTCGAGTGATTTAATCTGGTATGAGATAAGGTACATCCAGTAAAAAGGCTGCCACTACAGAAAGTCTGGTGACTTCCTGTTGATAAGATGACTTAATTAAAAACTATTTTCTCCTGCATTCCTGAGGCAATTGAGATGGTTAAAGGGTTTTACAGCCATGTCCAGAGAGCACAGTGCCTGCAAACTCCAAAGGCTGAGTCCTCACTAAAATACAGTCATCTTGTGATGTTGATGTGCTCCACATTGTGCCTGTCTCCTGAAAACTCATCAGCCAAGTGTGAGAAGTTCTGGCTTCATGGGGATCTCACCTCCCTACTCACTGGGGCAAAAAATTGCCATAGCATGCCTGCAGGAAAGGAGGAAAATCATGGTAGTCTACTGTAAAAAGCAGAAATCTAATACAAACTAGCTTTTAAAGACAGATTACAGCTGTGATTACCTCCTCCTTCCTCTGCACAGAAACTCTTGGTATTCTACCCTTCAGGAAAAGCCATGTATAAGTTAATAGTCAGGAATTATCTTTCCATATAGTTTAAGACTCACCTGCAAGATTGCTCTCACAGGGGTATTTGTTCCTGCAGCCCACAACCCCCAAAGGGTCTGGGTATAGAATGCTTTTACATTTTACCAAAATCCCACAAATTTCCATGTTTTGTTTAAAAAAAATTAAATATATATATCCCACAAAAAATTGATCTAAAAGTGGTGTCAAAAGGATGAGTCTGGAGCAGTCCTACCTTTTTTTGGCCAGCCTTTGTTATTCTAGGGATGTCAAACAACTGTCCCGTGTAGTACTGCACCCCACTGAACAGAATGACAGCAATAGAGTCCCCTTCCTTCTCAATTACAGCAAGGATATCTTCAGTCCTCAAGGTCTTCTCCCCCTAAAACAAAGTTAAAGCACACATTTTACATCAACTCTGGCAGTAATGAAACTGTCAGTCCTTATTTCATAATCTATATTTTACCATGAGCCACGCTGCTCGCATAAGGAGATCAAAAGCAAATCCTTAGCATGGTAATGATGTACAAAGGTAGTGCTATGAAGTAGCCTATGAGCAAGTAACCTCAAAAAAAAATCATTAGCAAATGAGTCTTGAAGGTGCCAGTTATAAAAAGTCTATTCACTTTATGCTCTAACATGTTTCATACTCTCTAATATTTCCAGCAGTTTTAATTTACAGCAAAAAATTCCTGGTGCAAACAGAATATCTAATGAGTTTTAAGTGGCATCTGAAATTTGTGACACCTACAAGTTGCCTCTCAGTTTCACTCTGTACTTTTCTGATAAACCTGGTATCCCATAGGAAGCTATTATAAACCTGCCATATTTATATTTCAAAAACATTGTCTCACATCATCAAAAGCACAAAACTCCCCAAACCTGCAGTCATTAAATATAGAAAAATTTCAACCACAAGGAAAAAAAAAAAATCAAACTAATTTTTGATTCTTTATAGGAAAATTCCTGCCCCATCCTCCTCCTGTCTTCCTAGCAAGGGATCTTGTAAAACATACCACCACCTAGGGATCAATTAGGCAGTGAAAACCTAGAATTAAATTAGACTTGTTACTGAAAAGAGCTTGGGCAAGATGGTTGAATTGCAAGGGACTGTTATTATCTCAACAATCTCTGCAAATCTATCAAGCGTTCAGGAGTGGGCTCTTTACTCACAAGATGACTCAGATTTCAGAAGCAAAAGGTCACCCTCGGTTTATAGTTAGGTGACAAAGTTCTTAATGCTGCAGAAGTGAAGCGAGTCAGCCTTTCAAATTAATCTGAATTGCATATTACTCAGAGCAGACCTTTCCTTTATCCTGTGCTGATACAGACAGTGGTGCTCGTGTTATGGCAATCTCGTGCCTTAGGACATCCAGAGGACATTGGGTTTTCTCAATGAGTTACTGTATTTTGCAGGTGACTCAGGGTGCTGTCAGTTTTTGCACACAGGAAAAAAATAGGGGAAACAACCTTTTCCTTCTTGTCGTTCCAGGAAAATTAACTCTTGAGCCAGCAATTACAAAATGGGTAAAAATGTCAAAAAAATACCTGCTGAAATAGACTACACAATTAACAAATTTTACTTTAAAAGTTTTAATAAAAACACATTGTAAGTTCTGCAGGCAGACAGCAGAAAATTTGAGGATATATACCCTACTTTCACATGAAATATGTTCCTGCCCTCAGTGACAGCAAGCAGAACTGACACATTCCTCACCAACCTGCCGTGGCTGCAGCATGAGCATGCTTTTCTCCACGTCCAGCCCGTGCAGGCGAAGCTGGGACTCAACAGCATACTGGAAGAGAATTCCATGCAGACAATATTAGCACAAATGCATGATAAACAACTAAACAGGAAATTAAAAAAAAAAACTATAAGAAAAAAGGACAAATGTTTGAGAACTTCAAAAAGGAATTCAGATGCTTTGCCTCTCAATGAAAGTGATGCTTTGAAAGCATAATCCAACTCCACTGAAAAAGTCGCATTTTCTTTTGGTTCAAAAAAAGAGCCGAATTTAATTTCTGGAGAACTGAAAGGACTTTTAACTGCAAAGTCAAAGCCTGAATTCTACAGGATAAGTTCAAGGAGCAGAATGAGGGTGGAGATGGTGGAGGCCCTGAGCAGCCTGATTTAGTGAGTGGCATCCCTAACCACAGGCGGGGGTGCTGGAACAAGATGATCTTTAAGATCTGTTCCAACCTAAACCATTCTATGGTTCTACAATGTGATGGAGAATGTGCTTTACCAGATGCCAGAGAGCCAAGCCTGCATGGGGACGAGCCAAGGAGAAGACTGAGCATCCCTTCTGCAGGAGCCCTGGGTCCCCCCTCTGCTTGGTCACGCACACTCCATCCCAACTGCACTGCTGCCAACACAAACGAGGCTTGGCCAGCACATGCACACTGTCCCCTGCTGGTCTCACCTCCTCTCTTTGCTGCACAGCTGGGAGGAAATGAGAGCTTTGAACTCTCATAGTATTTTGAAAATCCTATCAGCTGATTTTATCGATAAATAATGATTCTGGAGATCAAATAGCAATCATCAAATAACGGTATAAAATAGTTTTAAATTTCACCACAGGAACTGAAGTAGTGGCAGCTGCAGAGATTATTACTGAGGTGCCATAGAAATTTAAGAAGATGGAGTTCAAATGTGCAAGTGTGCCTGGAACAAATGTGGGATTAATATAAACATTACTTAGAATAGAAGCAATTTGAGGTTTATACATGTGTGCCACCATCTTCATTACAAATAAACCCATTAGAAGCTTGAGTCACTTTTATCACACCTTACAGACCAAATTTCTTATCAATTTCTACAAGCTGATGGCACTGATGATAAAGTAGCAGTGGGCCACAAACCCAAAGATTAATTTGCTTGAAGTTCTCATCCACGGGCTATTGTCTCCTATTTTATAGCAGACAAATGATGTTTGAACTAGTAATGTAAAGTGCTAAGAACAAACATTTCCATCTCTGTCTGGGGATATATAAGTGTTAATGTTGTGAGTTTGTATTGATTTGGTTTCATAAAGTAAAACAGCAACAAGAATTAATAAAACATTTACAACTTTAGTTGATTTAGGCCAGTAGTTTGCTCAATGTCTTAAAAAAGACTAATAAATCAATGCACCCATTCAATCTTTTCCTCTTGTAACATTTTATATTTGAACAAAAAGAATAAAGCTACGATCTGTAAAATATGCTGAGCTCAAAAGCTTCTGACAGATTTTTTTTATTGTAATGTTACTTGGACAAGATGAGCTAATAAATATTCAAATCATACTACTTACATTCTTTGGAAAAATATGATTAATAATACAAATATGGTGAAATATTAATTTCTTACATGGTCAGAGGGAAAGGCTTTTGCTTCTAGAAGAATTTTATAGCGTCTTGGAGTTGGCTTAAAGAAAGATAGCTGTTAAAGAAAAAGAAATAAGTTGAAATGTATCTATGCAGAGATAAGAGAGATATTCCCAGCATATAACTTAGTGAAGACTGCTTTACTTTCATGTAGAGAGAATCCCCCAGAAATTACAAATATTTCTTTGTCCATATAACATTTATCAAAGTAGGAAAGTGTTGTAATACTTTATTTCATATCTCCATAACAAAGGCCACAAAAACCCAGCAGTGAAAACTTGCACTTAACAGGAATCAACAGCAAAGCCTTGACTGCAGTCAGGGAAGCTGGGATTTCACCCAGTTCCATCCTGCAAGCAAAAGAAGCAGCTGATAGCAAACAGTGGAAAAAGAGCTGGATTTTCACTTCTCCACTGAAATATTAGTCATTGAATCGTCCTTTACTCTGAAACAACCCTGACCAAAGGACTAAGCCTCCTGCAAAGACCTGATCTCAACACCTTTGGGATGGTCTTTCCTTCTCAGTTCCTCATGGGAAGTAAAACTGGGCTGGTCAACATGGTGAGAGGACCAGTAGAAGACTTACAAGCCCTCCTGCTCAAGCTTGGGTTACACAAAACACTCCATGGACTTTGTACTCGAGAAATTTGGGACAGGTCTGACTACACTGCACCTAATTCATGGCAGAGTAGCCCTGTGAGTTGGCTTGTACTTGCTCCCATCCTGCCCTGCTTCAGGTTTCTCAGCAAAGGTCGGAGACGTTATGGAGGGGGAGATTCCAGGGATAAACCATTTTGTGTGTGACTCACACAAAATGAAGCTTCATGTCTACACTCAGTTGAACCAAATCTTTGCAAATAACTAGAGAACCTGTATGTAGCCACAGAGGCACCTGAGCATAAATAAAACACATTTATGGCCACTCTGCCATACAAATCAAAGTGCTTTACCACATTTTAGACATATATAAAACAGCTTAACTCTAAGTGCCATTTCTTGTGAGCAACTGCATTTTAAGCTTGACTGAAATTACAGCTTTATTTTGCTCACAGCTGAGCTCCTCTTTCCTAAACTTTGAAATTTGGTGTGAAATTGAAGTGTGAGAAGTTTCTTGTAAATGTTTCTTAAATAATAAGGTCTCATTTGGCAAGTGACATACAGGACATGTGAGAACAGCTCAAACTTCTCCTGTAGAGTCCTTGAAAATATTTCTCTGTCCAGCTCTTCTGCTTAGTATTGAGTGAGTCCAGGTCTTGCACATACATTATTCAAGATACAACTCCCAAGGCTTAGAAAAAGTTAGTCTGTCACCCAGGGCTGTCTCTGTGAGGTCTTCAGAAAGCACTTTGCTTCCATACACAAAGAAAGGAGAAAAATACTTGTCAACACAACATCAAATATACATCATAAAGACATACCATCTGGAGGTGCAAGTTAACAGTCAGCCCATTCATTAAGGCTACTTCTTGTCTTTGGGCTCCTGAAAAATAAAAAGATAAAAATAAAAAAAATACCACTTGGAGGTTTTCTTTGAATTTTCAGAGAAATCTAGTACAGTGGTGAGAAAGCAAAAGTACATGTTCAGTCAATGTCTCTCTAAAGACTGGAAAGGAAACGAACATTTGAGGTGTCATCAGAGTGAAATAAAAAGATTTCTTGTCTGACTCACTGCACTACACTGGCAGGAAAATATTTATTTTTTCAGGTCAGCCACAGAAAGCAACAAACAATGAAATATTTCCATTTCCCAGCAAACCACCAGTGGATTTATTATCATTAGTACCTCAGACAAATCAGGTCAGAAGTCTACACATAAAGCAAGACTTGAAGGCTTGTTTTTTCCAGAAGTTTATATGTAACACAAGTGAGAAAACACTAAGACAATCACCTATTGTGAGTGGTTACTGTAATGTCAAGCTAAATCTCAGTCCCAATAAAAAACCCAAGCAAATCTGACCTATTGAATACAGCAGACCATCATTAATGTAACAGCTTCACTAGAAGCCATACCCCCATCACTCCCAGGAGACTAATAATAGAGGCCTTTTGACTACAGCTAATCACAGGCAGAGATAATGAAGCAACCACTAATTGTTATTACAAAGTATTTAGTACAACATTCTCCAGTCCTTAGGAACCTCCTGGTGAAAAGCTTTAGGCAAGTCAGGGGACTGTGCCTTGGGCAGGGCACCACTGAGATATGGAGAAAATGAATTCGTGTTTCTTTCCGGTTTGCCTGATGTTTGTTGTTGAAAAGCAGTAACTCACCCTTGAGACAAATTGGTGTTTTGGGAGTTTTCTTCAGCTGGGAGATGGGCTCGTGCACCTTGCCCTAATCATCAGCCAGCCATGGAGAAATGGAGGTGGGAAGAAGCTGTGGGCAGAGAGGGATGAAGGCAAGGCTAAGCAGGCAGGGAGGGCAGCAGCCACCCTGGAGACAGATGAAGGGAAAGGAAAAACATGATGGTGGGGTAAAAAGGGTAAGGGGAGCCACAAGAATTAGAGAGGCGAATCCTGGGTTTCTCCTGTCCCTGCTTTGGAGCGTGCACAAGGTCCCAGCTAACACAGGAAAAGGTAGGAGGAACAGAGACACACTCTCACCATATCCCACAGAGTTTAGGTTCATACTCTGCCAACTCTGGAAAAAGGCATAACCATGGGTTGACATCAATACAAGCAAATATAGTCAAAGAAGGTGGAAATCTATAGTTAGGAAGTGTTTATTAATAAATCCTTCCCAAGCAGGTCTCAGCTTCTACCAGCACAGGAAAAGCCAAGAATCATTGTCTTTGAGGTGTCCAGGGATCTTTATATGTGTTGCTGAAATCTCCAAGTTTTGGACAGAAATCTTCGGCAACAGTTGTCAGTGACTCTGGAGAGCCATGAGGAAAAAGAGATGCCATTAATAAGTTCCCTCCTTCAGATACTGGGAACATCATCAAGTTTGTGTAAAGAAATATATAAAGGATAAGTTCTTCATAGGCAAAAATAAGCCCTTTTCCTCACAAACTCCTCTGCTTTTCTTTTCTTCCCTCTGATAGCAATGCATCTGCAGGCTCCATGCTGCTGAAAGAGGTCACCTTGTGGCTGTTCTCTTGCATGCACAGAAGACAGCTAGTGAGAGTGATTGCAGCTCAAAACAGTATTATTTGCAGTCTTAATACTTCTGTGGAACTCTTGAGGCTGAAAAAAGGGACAGCATCTAGAAATGGTATTGTTCTTGTTTCTCCCTCTGCTCCTTCCTTGAAATCTATGGCTTTCCCAGCAAATTCTGCAGAAGCAATCCTCTGCCTGCTCTACCATGTCTGTATAAAACAAATGGTTAACCTGTAGATCACTTTTTGCTGCATGCTAGCATCCCAAATTAAATATGACACTACATTTGTCATGTAAGTCTTGGTCTCCTGTAAATTATATATTTATTAAAAGCTTTCCATTATTGAATTTCATGCCCACAAAACAAACCTCATCCGTGTCATTGGAAAACTGTTATCCTTTATAACCTGCACTGCGTTTTGGAAAACAACCTTTCCATGATCCAATTAACCTATTAGAATATTCAAAGACCCGGCACACAGGAGACAAAATTATGTTTGCTTTCCTTATTTCCTAACTTTATACCGTATCTCCAAGAGAGGCTAAAACCTGTATGTTCTGCGTGATAAATCTCCTCCTTAATAAAAGGAAGCAGCATTTGCAAAGTACAACTTCAGAGACAATTATGATTGTGTTAGGCAGACACTGCCATCCCTCTCCTCTCTGACTGCGGTGGAGGGCTGATCCTCGACGGAGAAAGTAAAAAGCATTTTGTAAAATGACTAGGAAAAGGCTAAGGGCCCCAATTTCAAAAACATTTTGGTTATTTCAAATAATTCTTATCACTCAAAGTCACTCCAAATCTGCGCAGCGTTCAGTCTTCCCTCAACAGAGACCTGCCCGAGCACATCGTGCAGCAGCAGCCACACAGTTAATCTTGTTCCATCAGAAGGTGATCCTGCCAAGGTTGTAATGTTTTAATAAAGTCTAGTAGGAGAAGCAGAGATTGCCTTCACTGCGTTGTGCCACTCGGTGTGAGCACAGAAAAAAAAGCTGTGGCCTCCATTGACCTTGACTCTTCATTTCACAATGTATTTACTACTGTAACTTTCACTGAACAAGAAAATGTGACTGCATTTAATAAGCAAGGTGTTCAAGCTCTATAAACCATTAAGCAGGCAAAGGTGTTTTACAGTCTCTGGTCCATTCCTGAATAAATCTCACCAAATAGTTTTAGTTCCCACTACTACTTGGAGTGAGAAATGACAATTCTTCCTCCTCTTCCATAATGTATTCAATATTGAGTAAAAACACAGTGAAATTCTATTACTGTTCTTATTTAAAATTCACTTAAAACAAAGGAAATTCAGAATTCACTCAACTCAAAACTACACCTCGTTGGAAAACAGCACTTAAAATGGGGGATTGGAACTAGATGATCTTTAAGGTCTCCTCCAACCCAAATCATTCTGTGATTCTATGAAATAACACTTTGGAAGAGAGCATTTTGCTTTCACATTGTTCCCTGCATTTATTCTCTCAACCTTTTCACCATTACCTACAATTTTAAAAATCAGAATTTATTACAATGCATCCATTATTCAGGAAATATTAATTCATTTGCATTCTAAGAATCACTCGCCTACCTCATGAAAAAAGCTATGTAGATATTATCTAAATACAACCCTGCACATAAATTTGAAGGCCAGATCTGAGCCCAAACCGTGTTTTATAGTCCAATTAAACAACACCCTCAAAATGCAAACCGATAATGCTGATGTTCCATTTACTTCTGAGGAAAACAACAGAACTCTGAAACACTTCCCAGGAAAAAGAAAATTACAAACAAAAAATAGGCTGGTGGTAGTGTGACCTCAGTCAAAATTTTTATCGAGAATTTTACGACATTTTTTTACAATGAAGAAAATTGTACTAAATTCAGTGTGGTTTGGCCATCGGGATATAAAAACACTGACGTCACGTAGCTTGGAAAAGAACAGGAAAATAAGGAAAGAGACAAACAATAATAAGAAATTTAAGCAAAATTCTCATTTTCCCCTCCTTACACCTAGAACACATCCTTTAGTTAAATTATTGTTAAAATAGAAACACCGCTGGCAGCCTCTGCAAGGCAGATGGTCGAGGGACAAAGGCTCCCAGGCTGAGTCCCCACGTTCTGCAGTGACTCTTAACCCGGAGCTGAGGCCAAATGGACCCTGGCACCAGTTGTGGCAGCAGGTCAGGGCTCAGCCTGCCCCAACACCCTGAGGGGAGCCCACAGGGGTCCAAGTTCTGCAAACAAAGCAGTGGAAAACATCCACAGAAGGTGATGCAGAGACAAATGATAATTTGTGTGCTTCCAGCTGCCCTTTGGGGGATCTTTCTCTCTCCTGGTTGTCTGAAGAGCATCGATGGTCTTACCTTGTTGCTTTACTAATTTAGGTGCAGGAAAGTATGTAGTGGGGCTACTCACCCATTCTCATAAGACATAAGAGTATGTCATAGGTTTCTGGGGCTGGAGTTTGGTAATAAATTTAAGTATTTAGCCACTCTATGTTTGCTTTGACATTATCTCTCAGCTGTTTTTTGCCTTTTCTCCTTTTTCTTTCCCCCTGGGAAAGGGCGGGGGGGGCGTGGAGGTTTGGATAGACACTGGGTGAAAACTGCCACAGAGGAGTTCCCCACACCTCAGTTTCACAAATTCAAGGTTTTCAATTTAAAATTCCAAGTCATAGCTTCCCAGTTATACCTTACCAGAACAAGAACATCCAGGGGCCAAGGGAGATGGCCCATACAATAGAATTCCCTAAACCACTGGGTTCAGCATTTCGACACCCTCCACCCCTTTATATTCTCACACATTTATGTTCTATGATAACTAATGGGTGAAGGTGCAGAGTTGTCCTTGAAGATAAGGAAAACAAGAGAGGCAATTCCTTAGCCTCTTGTTCAAGACCAGATACAACAGCAGCAACTTAAAAAACCAGAACCCCCAGCCTGCATTTTGGGTTTTGTTTCATTCTACAGATGGGATTTTTCTGCATAGTCCAGTGATGCCCAGTGTAGCCACACTCATATTCATGTTATCTATAACATGGACAGACCATATACAACAAAAATTTATTGCATTTGCTCTGCACCAATAATTACACACAGTATTTTAGCTATTTGGAAACTTCATAGAGAATTCAGAAAATGATTTTATTGATGCATATATAAATATACTTGCCATGAAACATTCTTTAATGTCTCTGTTTTCAATTGTTGTGACCTCATTTGTTTTTCCTGAAGGAGAAAACCCCTAATTTTCTCATTGAACACTTGTCTATGAGGAGAAATGACAATACAATATCTAGCATAGAGTAGGTCAACTTAATTGTAATATTTTTCCCTTAGTGATGGCACAAATGAACACCTGATAATTCAGTGCTGACAGTCACTATTCACAGTTGCCTTCAACATCCAAAGTAAAATACAGGCCAAATCTCTCTAAAATCTACTAACCCAGCCTTGACAGCAGCTGTGAGAGTGGGGGAGAAAAAGACCCTGCCAAGACAATTTTTCTTCCCCCTTGTGACAGCAACAACTCTGAGGGAAATCCCAGTGAAAAATTATTTCGACTACACAGAGTTAGATGCAACAGAGGAATTTCGCATTCAGACTCAGCCAGCTGCTTTCCTGGCTGGCAAATTCACCAGGAGAAGCCTCCAGAGCTGCTTTTCAAGCCCTAGAATAACCAGAAGCATTTCCTGCCAAGGCCCTGCAGCACTGCGGGCCCTTGAAGGGGTACAGCAGGGTAATGGGAACTCATCGATACAGGTCCTGCCCCAATTATCTGCTTCACTGGCATTTCAAACGCCTCAGTTCTCAAATATGAGGCTGGATTTAGTGGTTGGAAGAGGAGGAATAGCAGAAAAATGCCAAATAGAGATCATTTTTCAAAGGGGAGAGTTCATCGTTTTACTTTTAGGAGAGTGACTGAGAATCTGTAATCCCAAGTGCCCTTTAGAAGGGCTTCATGTGTTAATCCAAATGGTTTATGATGCTCCAAGAAACTCTTTGCTGCAATTAGTTCCATGATATGCATATGTTCATATATTATCACAGACATTCATGTATTAAATCACTCCAGTCTTTAAAAAGTGTTCGTCCATACACAAGGCACTCAGAAAAACTACTTTAAAAATGAAAGAATTAAAGGAACTAAATTCTGCTTACAGAGTTTCAGGGGTTTCAGCCTTAAAAGAAACCAAATCTGTTTTTAATTTCTGGAGGAAGATTTTTGCCTGCAGTTCACACCTACCAACCAGCTCAGCCATGAGGTCCAGGATACACTCATCTGCCAAAGCCCACGGGCGCCGACCACTGAAATGGCCATGAACACCTCTGGAAAGGAAGAGAGAGATGATGAAAACGTGAGCTGTTCCCTTTGGGTCGATCTTCAGGAACATACCTGACTTGGAGATCCCACATTTGGAGAAGGAGGCTTGCCTAGGCTGATAATTTTCTCAGGCCATTAAAGTCTTTAGCAAATGCAGTTCATTTGTTGGTTCCTGACAGGTTCTCAGCTGCTTGAAAATTATTTATTTTGCCTTACTACGAAGCCTATAGAAATTCCTCAGAATTAAAGGTGAAAGCTGTTTCACAAACCCTCTGGAAGTGGCTGCAGGAGTACCAGAAGCCTCTGGGAAGGAGCATCCCAGTGTGGGATGACACGTACTAACCCAGGCTCACATCAGCTGCCCGGGGAGCAGAGACCACCCCACAGAACTGCCCCACCTGCATTTCTAGCTGAACACTGCACAGTGCAGAGGATGATAGGCTTGAACACTGCCTTGCTCCCAGACAGAAATAGTTCTTGTCAGAAACAATTTCCATCCTCCTGCATCTCCTGTCTGAGCTCACCCTCCCGCATAAACCAGCAGGTACTTCATGTCTACCTGCCCCAGCTGAGCTGCATGCTAACTTTTATTGCTTCTCCTCTCCCTGACAAATCATTCCAGATCTGGAATTGACAACAGGTATTTAAGAGCTTTGTATGGCAACCTACTCTTGTGGATCACATGGTCACCTTAAACCCAAGTGACCCACTATTCTGAAGTGACAGATATGTACATTCACTTCTGGATTAAGTGCTCTGAACTAATTTTTCCTTCCACCACCAGAGAGAAGAAATCTTCTAAGGTAGCCACCATGCATATATAAATAAAAAGTTGCCAAGTTTCTTAAACGTGCAGGGAGTAGAGTACAGATTTAAATGCAAATGGAGGCAGATTGAGAAAAGTAATAATGATGCTAATCCAGGGGAACATTGCTCTGGGCTCCCATCTCATACTGGATGATTTTCATATTTGCTGAGCACCACGGGGTACTTGTGGAGTCAGAAACACCAGGCTGCATGAGGCTGAGTATAAAGCTGTTGCAAAATAGGGACAAAGCCAGTAGGAAGCTGGGTAGAGAGCAAAAAAACCTTTGATGTGGGGAAAAAGAGAAAGGAAAAAAATAAAGTAATAAACGTTTTAAAGAAGAACAGGGCCACAATGTTCACATAAAATCATGAGAGGACAGCTGGCAGATTAAGACATGAGAAAGGAAGGTGCATGAGACACTACCCCATCCTCAAGGCTATTTAAAAGATTGGTTTTCCCTACCCACCTTGTACTTTCCCTTCTCAGGGAGAATTTAATTCTGTCTCCCACACAAATTATCCAGGCATATTACAGTCAGACCCTTTCTGATTGACTTGGGTCTAATTCACACCTCCTAGGAATATTTAAAAAACCAAAAAACAACAAAACCCTACAATCCTAGAGAATAGAAGTGCTTCAAAAGGCACAATTGTATTAACCATTTCGAGTTACCATCCTTGCAAAATACCATTTACTTTTGGACTAGATTAAGTCAACAACTAAGAAGGGCACAGCTACAACTGATCGTCTCTTACAGATAAAATAATGTCACTGTGTTTGAGAAGTGCAATCCCCCACAGATGCCGAGGAGGGCCCCATCCCCAGCTTGGATAAGGTCATGGAACACCAGCTGACTGCTTTTCTCCATTTTGGAATTGCTCTCTGATGAGACCTGGATAGCAGAGAGCAGGCAGTGTGAAATAGCTCTTATTTACAAGAGCATTTCATAGATGAGGAATAAAGGCAGTGGGTGGGTAGGGGAGAAAATGCTGTAAGGGGCAGGATTGGTGTTAAAAACCAGTGCTAAAATTCCCTCCCTTCTATCAGACCATAGTGCAGCTGTGTTCCCTGAAGACAGGGGTATGTGTTTCACAAACAGCAAGACAGTTATTGGTAATTTCCCTTCCTATTCTTAACTGTAATATAGTGATCAAGGGACTTTAGGATAATAGGGACTGTTAAAATAAAACCCCCAAAGATTTTCAGTGGCTCTCAGCCCAAGGGGAATCTGTATTTCTGAAAGAGGATAGCAAACATAATAAGATGGGAAAAATAAGTCCTAACTACCTATGGGATTCTCTTTCATTAGCTTTCTCTGATTTTATAGCCATTAGTGTCTTCCTAATGGGAATTTACTAATGACAGTTCTCTCTGTCAGCACACAGGACTAACAAAATTTCAGAATAAATTTCCAAATTATCAAGAAAACAGATAGGAGATTTTGGGCATGAGACTATTTCATTTTGAGACGAAAACATGGACATTTAAGTACATTGAAAGAGGGGAGAGGCAGCATTTATTATTATTCATATTATTATTATTATTATTACAGCACAGCCTACAGCTTGCCTCCCTCTTGATGGCCAATATAAATGCCAGGAGACAAAAATTATTGCTGTTAAAATGGTAGTTAAAGGCATATTCTTGGACCCTTTTTTTATTTTAATCACATGAAATTCTGTAGACTTTGCTGATGGCACAATACATCCTATTACACTTAGGTTGTAAAATTCTACGCTCTGCCTCAGAGAATTTATCTCTCTGTATATTATGCCACCCCTCTCAGCTCTGGTAGGCACTGGGGGTAATAATCTTTAAGGATACAAGTGCTGTGTTTCTGGAATTTCCTTCAGACATGGAGAGCCTACATCCCTTTTCTTTTTCCCGCTGCACCCGTGGTTGGAAAAGAGATTTAAATCAAGGTATACCCAAATTAATGAACACAAAATGTCGCCCATCAAATCATAAAGCATCACACAGACTATTTCTTCAACCACTGTGACAGTTTCTCATTGCCCAAATTAATTTTTAGTTGGTTACCATTTTATTTTCAATTTGGCAGGAAATCACAATGCCACGTTTTATTCGCTGAGGTCTGGCTGATTTAAAGCTTGCTAGGGGAGCTAGAAACACATTTTCTGAGATGATCCCAGGGTTTCAAAGGCAGTGGGAAAAGGGATTTAAATTAATTGCCAGCTTCAGGAATCTTCTGTGCTCATCCAAATCTTGTTTAAGTGTAAATTTCCTTCTTGCTTCCTTGCCAAAAATGATGTAAGATATTTAATGAGCCAGTTCAGACTCTGAAGTTGGACCATGGTTTCAAGCAAAGAAATAGCCAGAAAAAGAAGACAAATCCAAAGAAAAAGAACTGCATGGATCAGTAGATAAAAGGCAAACCTAAAAATCCCAGGGAATTACAAGAGGCAGCTCTAACACAGAACCTGCTGAGAGGCACAGGGCTGAGCTGACTCCTGGGAGTGGCAGGAGAGGGGGGGTCTGTCCAACAGGACATGCCCAAGCCCCTCCAAGCTGCACTCCTGTTTCCAGGGCTGCTGCATTTTGCAGATTTAGTTCAGCACCAAACACATCTTTTGACTCACTGAAAATAGTCTTTGCTCCTGCAGGTGTTATATTATAAAGCCTTCCACAGACTACGAGGTAGTTAATCTCCTGTATTCATGTCAGAAGCCTGTTGCCAGACTGTTTCAATGCTTAGAAGGGTGTGTATATATACATGTTTTATTTCCAGCCTCAATTTATTAATTCCTAGTTTACATTTGCTGTGCCAGAATACTATTTCACATAAGTGGCTCCATTTCCCCCCTACATTTACCCATTGATACATCCACAGAGAACAATATTTTTTTTTCCTTTCAGTCTTAATTTTGCTCGTCCTTACAACTCCAATCCTCAAGACTTCCACACAGCAGGTTCACCACTCTCCAGTCCCCCTGCCAGCCCTTCACAAGAGAATAACAACTGGTTGCAGCAGGTTCCCTTCTCTTTTAATACTTCCACTTTAATGAGTTGCTTGGACATGAGAGACATTGCCTGCTGCACTGAGTATGCTCACATGCAGTAATGATTCTATAACATATTTTAATTACTTAACCCATTCTGATGGGGCAAAGTAAAACTAGACACTGGAAAGAACCTCTCAACCTTTCTCCAACCAGACAATTCCCTTGAAGTTTGGACTTGATTTCAAAATATTGGTATATTGGCTACTCTAGGCTAAGTACTGGGGAAGAACAATTTTCCCCCCACATTCAGTAAGTCTTGGATTTAGCTGAAACAATAACAGAAATAGGCAGTCTTAAAGGTTCTTTTTAAATCGGTACTAAGAATGGCAGTGGCTCCGATTTGTAATCTTTATACATTAGCATAAACAAAAGAAAGAAAAAAACAGGACTGAGGAACATGGAGAGGAAGAAAACAAAACCAGAGAAGGTATGTGGGAGGAAGTCTGAGAGGAGCAAGCCATAACCCACCACTGAACATGGGGGTGGACAAAAGGGACTAAGTCCTGAATGGGAACACAACAAGAAAAGCATGAAAAAACCCTTTCTATCCCAGCTTTGCCCTAATGAGTTGCCATCACCAAAAGAAGACAAAGCTATGAGCTTCCCTGTCCTTGACCACCACTGTTGGGTAATCTTCCTTTCCACTCTTGCCATTAACTATAAGCAGTGAAACCATTTAAATAGACTCGTAGCTATTTGAGATGGGTCCCAAGACAAAACAAACAGAAAATGCGATAAACCAATTTAGAAGCAAGCCAGGATCTATACCATTGCTGACTTGATGGATGTACCTAATTTGCATGCCATTGCTTAGATTCTCTCTGTTTATTCATCTAAGCCACAGCCACCAAGTTCCACACTGCCAGCTATTGAACAGGCTTTTCTGGGAACAGCTTCCACCTTAGACTGGATTTTGCTAAGCTGCCCTTGGTGACTGAAACAAAAATACCCATTTCTGTACCTCCAACCACCTATTCTTCTGGAGCCTCCAGCACATCATCCCACCCACCAGCTTCTTTAAGTATATATTGTTCTCTTTAAAATTAGCTTGACCTTACCCTGACTTTCTCATTTGCTTTAGGTACATCTGCTGCTAGCAAGATTTTATTTTGAGATTTTTGTTGATTTTAATTTGGGTTTGAGGGTGGGCTTTTTGCTTGGGTTTTTTGTTTGGGTTTTTTTGTTGTGTTGTTATTGTTCTTTGAATCTTTGGTGGGTTTTTATTAGTTTTTAAACTTCCTGATTTATTCTGGGTAAGGCTTTTGGGGCTAAACTGTATTTTTGGCAAAAAGTCTTTCTAGTTTTGTTCCTTCTCTTCCAATGGCTTGAAATCATGTTCAGCCATAATTCCCCCTTAGATACAGTTACTGAAGGCACTTTTGATCTGAACATGCTGCCAACCTTTTTCTTATGGGTTTTTATTGTCATTGAGGGAAAAGCTATCCTTCACTGCAGCAAAGGTAAACATAAGAATAGAAGCGAGCCAGTGAAAAGATACAGTGGAGGAGCTGAAATGTGTTTGCACTCCCAGTGCATCACTCTAACAGATAAGAGTGCTATCTGACTTTTACCTTTTGAAGGAGCTCAGCTGTTCCCCTGATAAAGTAGGATAAACAGTACAGAAATGGACAGGGTTGCAATTTTTTCAAGCCACTGGAGAAACTGCATTGCTGTGCGGACTGAATAACCAGCAGGAACAAACGCCTCCTGAAATTCACACTCATCCCCATTCATTCTTGACTTCTTACTTACAAGAATTCAGATGATAAATAGGAAAAAAGTAAACCATATTTATGAACTCACAGCATTCATATATTAACAAGTGAAAGAGCAGCCACAGAGTTTTCCCATTCGTATTGTGAAGCCTCCATCCTACTGAAAGCCTCCATTCCTACTGAAACAAGGCTGCCCAGTTAGCAAATACATTTTTCCTCTTCTGCTTCTCCATATTTCCTCTGCTCTCTCAACATGAAATCACATCTGTTCCACTCATATTCTGAACCCTATAAAAAAAAAAAAGTACATCTCTCTCACAGCTCACTTACTCATCTGGTTGTTATTTTCTTTTCCCACCTTCAGGTCCTGGGTTTTTACTTATCTTTTTCCTTACTTATCCCTGGTCCAGCTGCTCAGGTAGGTGCTGGATACCTCCAAGCACAATGTCTCAATGGAAATAGAGTATAATATTAATAAAAGTAAAATAAAGAGTAAAAAGAGTTTTATCTTTTCCCTATATATATTAATATGTTTCCCTTTTTTTTTATGATGACAGTGTCCCTTTCCTGAAATGTGTCCTTCTTTTGTCCTCCTGTCTCTCTTACATCAGGTTCATTCAGCAAAGCTTGCTGCAATCCACTCTCAGCAACTTGCTGAGATGCTACTGAGGTGACAGGAATGTTTCCTTCTAAATAAGATGAACTTGTCAGGCAGAGACCTGGTTTGAGAGTAGCCAAAAACCTGCCAGCGCTGGCAGCAGCATCACCTATGTTAAGTTCAGTTTCAAGGGCAGCTGCCCACTGGAAGGCCTGCAGGGTGAATCACACACAGTTAGAAACACTAATTAGAAAATCACAGGGCCTGGAACCAAAACCACACACACCAGCAAGCAGCAGAAACCAAATGAGTTTGTGTGCCTTGTGTGTAAACACTGTTCATAAAAGATGTTGAATGGGAGTGATTAAACTGTGCAGGTCCTCCAGATGAGCCAAAGCAGAGACTCTATGCACAGCATGAGTTGTCACAGCTGGAAGGGTCTCTTTGCCTGTTTTACTGCTCATACCTTTAGAAGAGATTTAAACAGTGCTAGGGAAACACTGGACAGGTTTTACTCCTTGACTGTAGTGGTTTTAACACTGCAATGGAGGCGTTTCCAAGGAAGATCCCAAAATAAAGTGCTCCTCTGAAGCACAGGTCAGCATCTCCCACACCCCACAGTGTACTCACGTTCGAGCCCACTTGTCCAGTTCTTCATCCAAGTAAGTTCTAACTTTTCTTGGTTGGAGCCCAAGAGAATTCCCAGCAAAGTATAGACAGTTCTCCTCTCCATTCACCAGGCTCAGATCAGCTGTGGAGGGAAACCACAGAAATGACACGGATGTGGAGGCGAGCACAGGAGGGTCAGCACATGTGCACCCACAGCCCAGGCACACCCATGTCACCACTCAGAGCTCTGTCCATTCCTCATCTCCCTGGGACACCGTGGTTGCCACACACAAACAGAGATGTCCTGACCTCTCTCCAAGAGCATCATTCAGGTGACCCTGCAAGGCACCTGAGGAGGAGGACAGCGAGCACTTTGCAAGCCTGCATTTTGTCCTCCTACAATGTTTGTACCTAACGTGAGTTCAGACATCACTAAACCCTCAGCAATCTGGGTCTATGTGAGAAGGAGCCACTGACAATTTTAGCAGGTCTATAACCAAATGTGAGCAAAGAGGAAGCATTTTCCCAACCAGGCTATCCACTTTTCCTCCACCATCAGTATATGCTTTCTCTGAGTCATAAAGATACTTGAATCACACATTTAATAAAAGTTAAGACTAGGGAAATCTGTGTCTTTCATATAAGTTCTCCTTGTATGATTCAAACTCTATTTAGAAAAATGTAGTCACTGCACAGAATATTTTAAGGCAGTTTCAAAAGTTCTTGTCAGCATATACTGTGGGCTGTGCTTCATGTCATCATCTAAGGAGGAGGAGGAAATCTATGTTGACAAATCCTTTCAATGATTAGGAGAAAAGCAAGGCGGTAGAAATTTATAAATAATAGGCTCTAGTGAGGTTCTGAACAATCTAATTACCCTGTGTCATCATCTATCAATCCAAACACAGCCTTTTTCTAGTATTGCTCGTGTTGGAGATTCTTGGAGGGACATGCAATGGTGACCTTCTAGAAGTAGGAATTTACATTTGTCTATACCGATACTTACAATACCCCAAAAGATAATATTATATATAATTTTGGTAAATTTAATTGATAGACTTCAGAATAAAGATAAAAATGTGTTAAGATACTTGCTGAAAAGGAAAAATAAGATTCCAAGTCAGTCTGTGAAAAGTTTCTAAGGACTGTAGTAAAACAGCCTGGAAAAGGTCTCTTACTACCTCCTGCAAGAACAGTTACCAACTACATTGAACTTCACCAGAAAGACATTTTTCAGGACTATAGACAACTTGGGTAATTTCTTAATTAAAGCTTTAGAAGCTTTTAAAAAACATCAGTCAGAGAGCAGTTTCAGCCTAATCTGTTTTACAGATACTATGTCTGTTTTTCATCTCCTTTCTAATTTGAATGAAAACAGAGAGGCATAAACATTATCCATGCTCCCAAGTTGATTCTATTAACAGTTCTTGTCCTATCAAGAAACACAATAACTCTGACCCATCAGGATTAGAGAGAAGGATCTTTGCTCAAGAATTTGGAACTCAGTCTCAGTGATACTCTCTAGGTTCCAGTCAAGCAGTAAAACAGGTAAGGAATTATAAGCAAGCCAGCTTTTCTTACACCACAGTCCTTTCTAAACAAAAACACCTCTTGTTCACTGTTGGAGAAACATGACATTACCTGTTTGATAAAGTGTGTTTTTCTTCTCTTACACCTGCTATTTTGGGTACTCTTTTTTTGGCATGTTATCAACTCTGCATCCAGCTGCACATTTTTCCTTTGGAGAAAAAGATGTTTATTTATCCCTCTCTGACTTCATTAAAAGACTCATTTTGGACCACTGCTACTTGGTTTTAGCAGCATCTTTGTCATTTCATAACTTCTAACCAGCACATCCTTGTGCTCCAATACTTCCACAGTCACTGTGATATTCTTTACAGTACATTTTTTTTCTTAAGACTAACACTTGACTTTTCCCAAATTACCTGCCTTTATTTCTCACAGTATTGGCCCTCTTTATTTCTGGAGGGGCTGCAGCTAATATGCAATATATATTGAAATATTCAAACAGCAAATAAGCACGATTGAGAAATTAAAGGCAAAGCAAAAAAGAATTATTAAAATGTGTTCTTAGTGTAGCCTGAATTAAAAAAAAATACACTTACATTAAGATTTATTAAATATATAATATATTTGCACACCTACTCAGATTCATGCAAAAATTATTTTGCATACTAACTATACCCATTTGTCTACGTTAATAAAGCATTTCTGTACCTTTTAAATTTAAAAGAAAAAGCAAGTCTATTGTCAAAAATATTCAGTAAAAAAAAAAAAAAAAAAGGAGAGAAATGCAATGTCTTTGCTAACTAGAGAGGAAGGACTAAATCTGTTTATACACCTCTGAGCTCTGTCCCTTGTTGAAGGAGGAACGATCACCTCTTTCACATCTGCCTGTACCCCCTTCACAAGCCTTCCAAACAAAGAGCCAAATTTATATGATTAACAACTACCTTTAGCCATTTCTTCTGGGAAATACAACTCAATGCTTTCACTCTGGGGCATTTTTTTGTTCCCAAGAAACCCAAATGATGCTCTGCTCCTTTATAAGATGACAAAGCACTGGCCATAGCCTTAATCAGATGGGTGATTTGGTGGCAGCTGCAGTACCAGGCATTCCTTCCTCCTCCCTGTGGGGCTCTGAGAAGCGCTGAAGAGACTTTGTTGTCAGCTTGGAGAAGAGTGGGGAGATCCAAACATTTCTCTAAATCTGCTATAATCTCCTCCTATTTGCTCACCTGAGCCTCATCCCTTGCACATAAAACCCCAGAGACTTGCAGGGAGTTGGGCTGCTGTTGGTTTCCAGCTGATTGATGTGACAAAAACCAGCTGTGACAGTTTATAACTTGATAACCAAATTAAATTATTATAATGACTTCCTAAATTTTTTTTTCTGTACGTCATCTTACAGTTGTCTCCTATGGATATTCTCATCTGCTTCTTGTAAGGTTTCATTTTAAAACCTCATTGTAATGTTTTATGTAAATGTATAAAGAATATTTGATGGCTAATATCTCTACTGACATTTATCTTTAGGCATATATTATCTGGGATCCGCTCCAGGGTGCAGATAAATGTCATGGGAGATCTGGCTCTGTGGTATAGACACACAATATAAATAAATAAATATATATATATATTTACATTCCAGCTGTTTTTCAGCAGGGAAGCTGTTCCTGATGACAGCCAAAGCACAGAAAAGAGGGACAGGGCAAAAAGAGAAGGAAAAAAAAAATCATCAATTTTGAAACTGAGGAATGATGGGTTCTCTGTGCTGTACTAGTACTACTTTGTATGTTGCTTATCTTCACTAAAACATACATACCCACAGTCTCAGGACTAAATATTATTGTAAATGCAGGGTAAAATTGCCCACAGCAGCAGTCTTAGGGTCTAAATATTATGGTGATTGAAAAATAAACAATAATGAAAGCTGGAAGGGAAGAAATCAAAACTGTCACAGGGGTACCAAAACCTCTCCATATCTCTCAGAAGATTCTTTAACATGAGGTTGCTACAACATTGTACTGAAAAGTGACCCTTGATATTTTGGAGAGACTTTTGGCATGTTGCAGTTGAAGATCCAGCAGCTGTTCTACTTGAGCTGGATTTCAATAGCACAGCAGGTGAAGAGCAGCAGCACCATGGCCATGGGAGTTGTCTCCCAGCATCTTTCCAGCTTTAGAGGCACATTTTGCAGCACCAAGGTGGAACCTGAAGGAGTTTTGAGCACAGAATAGTCACACCCAAACAAACAGATGGGGTTTGGGAAACTCTCACAAGTGACCAGGGTAAAAAAAAAAGAAAAAGAAAAATATTGCTTCCTGGTAGACCAGCTGAGAACACCTTCTCCATGTGGAGAAAACACCTAGTTTAAATATTTGCAAAGTGTCCAGGTCTGCTCTGAATAATAGAAACAGCAAAACTCAAACCAATAACATCAGCACATAAAGAATTGAGAAAGCACTGAGATTATTTATCATCAAAGAATTGAGAAAGAACTGAGATTATTTATCATCCCTGTGTCCTGAGAGAGAGGGCAGACAGCATCCTCAACACTCATCATTGCTCAGCAGGAAGATACTAAAGACAGAGATAGTTTCGAAAGATGTCCAGGAATTCAGACTATTGATACCACTTTCTATCACAGATCCTTACTGTACAAAATTTGGGGAATGCACTGGTAATTTCTCTTTTGCCATCACTATTGTGCTTTTCAGAAAAAAAAAAAATCTGCAGAAAATTCTATCTGCATTTACTGGAAAACAACAAAAGAATTATGAAAGTTCTATCATATTTTCTTCCTTTAATTTCCAATAGATGCATTTTGCCAAGGCAGGAAAGGCAGAGAGTGACTATGCCTAGGCATGTTCATCAGCTAAAGAAATAATATGCCATTTCTCCAGTTCCCGGTGTGCAATGACCCGGGTCTGCAGAAACACCACAGATTTTGCTTCCAATGTATCTGAGCTGAAAATAAACCCAGACAGGACTTGGCAAGCAGGAGAAGTGCCCAGGACCCTGCTGCCTCCATGGGTGGGTGTTCCCACCAGGTTGCCCTGCATGATTTTGGATAAACACAGCAGCAATTGTGGGAAGAAAAAAAAAACAAAAAAGAAAGAAAAAAGAAAAACAAAAGCGGAGTTGTGGGGGGTTTTTTGTTTGTTTGGGGGTTTTTTTGGTTGGTTGGTTGTTTTTTTGTATGTGTTTTTTTTTTTGTTTGGTTGGGTTTTTTTGTGGGTTTTTTTGTGTTTTGGTTTTGTGGTTTTTTTTGTTTGTTTGTTTTCCTTTTGATTATTTGGGAGTGATAATCTGAAGCAAACGCTCCTCTCTCAGCTTGCCAGCCCTCCTACCTCCCCACCAGGCTCTCTCCGTGCCTGGGCACAGCACAGGCTCCTCAAAACACCCTACAGACCAGAAAAGAAGCAGAAAAACTTCCAGACTCATTTTGCATGGCTACATTGAAGCCATGTGCACTTCTCTATTTGTAGGCAATTCATGAGGAAAGCGGGAAATATCCTCAGATAAAAGGTTTCATTATGAATTATTTGCTCAGATCAATTATTTGTTCTAAGGCGCAGTCTTGCATTTGGCCTCGGGAAGAGAATATCTCTACTACCAGCAATAAGACATGAATGTTAATATAATACATGTGCCATCTCTTTCATTAACTAAAATAATTGTAACCAGACAGATAATACCAAAGTGTATTACACCAAGGAAACAACTGCTCTGAACTATTGTAGGCGACTTTGCCGTTTCGAACCATTACACAGAAATGCTTCTGCCTATAATTTTCAATCAGTCACTATATTGTTCAAAGCTGCTGACTGACAGCATAAGCACCATGTAAGTACTGTATCCTCACATTTTATTCAGGATGGGAACGAGAGCATAAAGCTTTTGGTGCTAGAATAAGCTGACAGATTGATTTAGCGACAGCGGGGACATTCTGTGCTAGTGTATGACTACAATTGCTCAATTATCTCATAAGTGATGATGATTTCCAAAGATTTGTTATAAACACACGCAGAAGATGTGAAGCCCAGCCCTTTCCCCCTCCTGCTCCCTCACAGCAATTATAATTCTCACTTGGAGGCAGATCCTTGACTTTTGGGATATAGAAACATTCACGAAGATGCTTTAACTCATCTTCTTCGTCTAAGTGAGCAGCGAGTTCTCTGTCTGTGGGACCGCAGCCGAGCCGCAAGGCAGTCTGTTCCAAAATGGTTGCTGGTAGAACAGGAGACAGATCCATTTTCAGGTCATTCGATTTCACCTGAAAACCAAAAATGCCAGTTCAGCTTCTGCAGTTCGCATATTCATGAGCGGCTGATAAGCAGCCGCTAAAGCTGCATCATTCAAGACCCGAACTTACTTGATTTAAAGCTTTTAAAAAGTGAAGTGTCTGAAGAGAATGGTAAAACTGGTCAAATATTTCCAAGGCAACGTATTTCAGTAACCCCAAAGGCTTTTTTGATTTCTCTTCTACAGATACAATGCTCTTCCCTTTTCAAGCTGTATCATCCACTTCTAAGTTCTCCCATCAGACCAACAGCAGTTTCAAATGCCAAAATGTCATTCACAATTTTGAGATGTCAAAGCCAGAGGCAGCATTATTGTTTCTGCAGTCTGAGCTCCTAAGAATAGCAGATGCACAGCTACACTGAGGTTGTTTCCAGGCTGTGCAATGCTCAGCCTCTTTCTGCTTTTCTGCCTCAAGAACTGGAGGGGGTGTTTGTGCACAGCCGTGCTCATGCACAAGGGCACAGCAAGGCAGGGCACAGGCGACAGGCAAAGGCATCGTTAGAAATGTTGCTTTCAAGGCCAGGACCTTGAATTATTATTTCCTTTAAGCTCCACCGAATATCCTGGTGGTTTACCTCTGCACGTCCTGGGAAAAGAGAGAGCGTAGATTCTAAGAGACCATCCAAAGCTAACTGCAAAATTCACAAGCTCGTTGATGTTGATAAGGAAAACAGTCCTGCAACTGCCATGCTCAGAGACACCACTGTGTTCAAGACAATGTTTGTGCTCTTGGCTTTTCGGATCTCCTGGCAAAGAAAAGTTACCACGCGCACTCTGTGCTTTGGGGCAAGGCTTCACTGGCACTGCCTGCTGTGTTCTGTGGCAGCAGGCAGTCAAGAGGGTCATCGAGGGGCTTGGTGGTTGCCCCAGTTTAGGGAACTGTGCAGTTACACCACACGATATTCTCACCCTTTTCAACATCCCCAAGGGTATTAGTGCAAAGGAACACTCGAGGGGATAGGCTGGAATAGGGCAGATTAGCACATAACAAGCAGCATAGAGCCACTGGAGAACATTGCTTTTTCTCTCTGTTTCAGAAACTCTTTAAGCACACATCTTCCATAAGAACCAGCTTTCACTTCTTAAAGCCAAAAGTGTCCTACGGGTAGTTATCAGGAAACAAGCTGCGGATAGAACAACAGATGATTCTCGAGAAGAGCTTTGTCAACACATATGGGAAGGACAACGGTTGGTATTTAAATATAAACCCCTAAACAGCACAGACTCCTTAGTGCCAATTAATCCAAACCTGTTTATGGTCTAGGCAAAAGTCCAACATGATGCTGCTTACCTGCTTTAATCTGCTATCATTTGATTTATGATGAGAACATATTCTTTTTCCCGCTCCAGAATTAATACCTTACACAGTAACAATTTGTCCTCTCCCTCCAGCATGCAGAGAAAAAACATAAAAAATACCAGGCAGAGCTCTGAGACAGTAGTTTTCATTTAGCTAATATTCACCCTCTCCTGGGAGTTATTGGAGATATCCTGTTTTTGTGCTGTCTCCACACAGGTTGTTCACACCTCCTCATTGTTGCCAAATTTATCATTCCCACTCATCCATGCTAACCATCTCTTAGGTGGTAAAAAAGAAAATAAAATTGCAAAAGTGGTTGGGGGGGGGGAGGGGCAGTTTCTTAGCATTTTGGTTCTTGGAGTGCTTTTCAAGTTTTCGAGGAGGCTGAGATCCGCACCTAGACTAGTAGCTGGCTGTGATGCTCAAGAGGCCAAGCTGGCCAAGATCAATGTACCCCACTGGGCACTTCCCAAAGAGCTGCCACCCCACTGAAAGCCCTGACGGAGGTGTGACCAGGTTCCCTATTCCCCAAGGAACTGCTTCTCAGTTCCTCCAAAGCTGAGCAGCAGATCCAAAACCTTGCCTCTGACAGCTTCCCTGCTGGAGCCTCAGCTACATATGTGCTTTTCTGCAGATCAGAAGACCATTGACCTTCTGGCTTTCATTTGGTAGATAACAGGGAGGATGCTTAGGGATCTTTGTTTCCTCCAGGAGGTGTTGTGAAGCAACAAGAAAAGCAAGCTCTGTTCACAGGCATTGTAGCCATGACTAATACAGGCACCTCATAATAACCTACAGACACTGTAAAGGAACTGAAGCTTCACTTCTCCAACTTACAAATTTTAAGAACCCACAGTCCTAATCAAGAAATGAGGTCTTATTTCCAAGCAATATTTGGATTAGCACCTGGAAAGCAAAACTACTTTTTTGTTTCCAAAGGCTTTTTTATTTGATTTATGACATGAGCATGAGTGTTCTGGTCCCATTATCAAAGCACGCCCAGCACATACACAAATAAGCAAGATATAACCCTCTGATTTTAATAATGAGTATTTAATGAAAATTATGTAAGAAATCCTTGGAGAGGGAGCTTAAAACCAGCACAGCACCCTATGTAGCATTTTCCATGCAATCTCCTTCCCACTCAATGCCTGGATTTTTGTGCTCCCCAGTGACATAGCTCCTGAAGTAAGGGAAGGAGCCTTTTCAGCTCTCTAAACAGATCTCTCACTGGAGTTCAGGAGATTTGCACAGTGATGCTCAGCTCCCCCAGTCCCTAGAGGGACCCACGCAGCATTGGTATTGCCATCGTCCGTGTCCTCTCCTAAATACAGCCAATGAAGGTTTGGGAGTCTCCAACATTCCTCTCCCGAGCCCACAAAGGCCCTGCCAGCCCATTCGCCTGAAGTTTATGACCAGGAGATGGATGATAAGGGAGCTTGAAGGAGAGTTTGGTATTATAACCAGGCCCTTTTTCTCTGGCCTGTAGGTTCTCTGCTTTGCACCGTGTGAACACAGCACAGCACCCTGCTCTTTATCTTACCAGCCCTCATTTCACAGTAAGGACACCCAGTTATTACAGTGGATTAATGACCATCATATTCCAGGTCATCTGCTGACCTGGCTGGCAAGCATAGATGGGTTTTGTTTCCATTTGAGGCCTGACCCAAAACTCACTGAAGTCAATAGGTCTCTCTATTACAGACAATGATTTCTGGGTCAGGTTTTTTGCTCCCTGTCATTGCTGTAGTTTGCTGCATCTGATCAATGACTTACATTTAGTGTGATTCTTATTGATATTAAATTTTGACAGCAAATATAATATAAAAGCTGAGGCTTAGAAGTTAAAAATTAAGTGCTCAGAGGTATCTGATTTAATACAAACATTATGAAATAAGATAAAACTACTAAAAATAAAATCAATCAAAATCCTATTGAGGGATGAAATCCTAGAGATCCAGTTCTAAGAGCAGAAGATGAAAGTGGTTTTGTCTTTTGAATGGGAATTAGGCTGCATAGATAGGAATCCCAGAATTGTTTAGGGGGTTTTTTTTGTTGATTTTTTTTTTTTACTCTAACTGGCATTATTTCAGTTTTTTCATCACAGAATAGAGCTCTGTGTAATTACTTCACAATAACTCATGAGTCATTTGTTGTTTTCTACATGTAGGGAAAACTCATTTGTATAAGAACAGCACAACTTTATTCCAATTATCCAATTATCTTCATTTAACTGAAAATAATATTCTGTAACCTCTTCAAATTAAAATTCACACCCATCAGTGCAAAATGCATTTCCCAACTTGATAGAAATGGTTTCTTGCCATGATTTTTTTTTTTAATACAGCATAGAGTAAAAATATTCAATATTTTAAGAGAAACAATTTGCCTTTACCACTTCTGCTGAAAAAAAAAAATGCATTCAGGTGTTTCCATAGAGTCCCAGAATGGTCTGGGTTGGAAGGGGCCTTAAGGGGCATCCTGTTCCAACCCCCCTTCCATGGGCAGGGACACCTTCCACTGGACAAGATTTTCTTCTTCCTTTCCTTGAAAATTTTATTACCTTTGTGTTTCCCGCTTAACAGATGACATGAAGTGAATATATTTTTATTTTTTCCCCTTTCTTTACTCTTTGGACTCCTTCATGAGTCTTGGCTGTACTACATTCTGATTCAGTGTCAAGAACTCAGCACTGACTGTAGGCAAGTTCTCATATTCAAAAAGAGCATATGCAACTTAAATTAAGAAAAGAGTCATTATTCCATACTTTATCAGTGCAGACATTGCCTCCCACTACTTCATCTCCCATTTTAAATCTATAAAAGACAATGGATGAGAATTAGTCAGACAAAAGTGACATCAATGTCTGGGTGATTATTTCTGTTTTGTCCTTTATGCATAATTTACTGACTAAATATTAAAAAAAAAGTGAATATTAGCAAGTCATCTTATAAAATTTACTCAGGAAGGTCCATTAGGCTTAATTATAAGAACGATAATTTGTTCTATTTTTAGAACCGCTTATGATATTTTTATGGATGTACCCTCTGTCTTGAGGTCTTCTTTTTAAAATAGTAAAGTTTCCTTCCCCTCTCCCCCCACCAAACATTTTCTTTAAATACTCCAAGATGTTACTCACAGTCTACCCAGCACAGTGCTGACAGGCACAGAGTCAATCCCTACTTTAGGGTGAGTATCCTCAGAGAAGTGTTTCTCATGGAAATAGCCTGTCCTGCACTTTCTGCCCTCCAATAGCTGTTCACCAGGTTGCCAAACACAGCTCAGCCCACAGACCTTTGATATTTTGAGCGTGGCGTCCCAATGAACTCTTGGGAAGGAACCCTGGGGGTGTGCACTTGTGTGAGCAGGAAAGTTTACAGCATAGGTCCAGGCTGTCAAAATACACCCACTGAAAGCACCAATAGCACCGTAATTGAAGTGGTTTCAGAAAACAAACAAAGAGAGAAATGACAGAACTGCACAGTGTCTGAGGGGCTGATTCTCCTCCTGCCTTTACACCAAAGAAACTGCTTTGGTGAATATGATTTCACAGAAGGAGGTTTCTAAAAAAGCACAGCCCAAAGCAGCACGCAGTCTAGATTACTTCAGGTTAAATACACTTCGGTGAATTTGTTTAAATTACAGAACTGGGGAAAATTCTAAATATTCATAACATCCCCAACAACAGACACAGAGCGGCAGCCACCACTGTATAATTAAATAAGTTACATGCACAGTGTCACAGCTGCAGCAAGGGAATGTGACAGAGGAATTATAATAAACTCAGTTACTTAGAGTAATTTAGGCACTTATTGACCTTCATGTCAAGAAGCGTTATGGTGTTGGAAGTAATTTTACATAGAAAACTCATCTTTTCCCCTCTACAGAGAAATCACATTACCCTGTGGTCGGCAGTGGTTCCTGAGAGAGGGTGATGAAACTCTTGTGCAAATACTTGTCACTGCATGAAGAAACAACCCCAGTCACGTGCAGGGTTCTCCAGACTCTGACCCTCACAGCAACCAGACACATGACCTTGGAGAGTTAACAGAAAACCAGCTGTGCTTATCTATACAATTATTTCCTTTATTATTGTTTTCTTTTCCATTGTCACCATTTCATAGCTCTCATTAAATTAAGAAGGCACCTTTTCCCAATACAGGCAAAAAAACACACACATAGTTACAATGAAAATGGTTTTAAACCAAACACTTTCGCTTTCATGAAGGAGACAATCGATAGCATAATAGCCAGAAGTCAGCAATGTTTGCAATCACATGGCAGAGAGAGTGGTGGGACTTGGAACAGGGATTTCCAAGAGCAGAAAACAGAAGAAGAATTAAAGGTGAAGCAAGGGCAGAACAGGGTTGATATCTCTTTTACTCTCTCTAAACATCATCTCAAACCAGCCATGTGTTAGCCCAATCCCCTCCATTCCAACTTGAATTACATCCTTCCTGTGTAAGTTGTCTGGCACAGGGAAAATAGCTTCTTTCTAGACAACCTCTGAAGAGGAATAGGGGGGGAAAAAAAAAAACACCCAACCAAAACCCAAAAAATACCACAAGGAAACCCAACACACAACAACAACCTGAGACAGTGAGGAGAGAGAGAAGGGCAAAGGGGTCAGAACTGCGGACTAACAATGTCGTTCAGAGACCCATCTCCATCCCGGTGTTCTGTGTGCCCAGACCCCTGCAGTAATGCTTTTTTATTATCTGGTTTTCCATTTTCAGTAAGCACCAATAGATGTGACACTCTTGAACTGTAATGTTTTTTCATCTTTGCCAGAAAAAAAAACCAAAACAGACAACAAAAAAACCACACAGAACACTTAGTATTGACCCAAAACAGAGCTGACCTCTATCCATCAGTTCCTGCAGTATCCTTGCCCTGTTTTGAATGGCCAAATAATTTTGTGAACTTCCCACTAACTTGTCTTGTTTACTCCACCAGGAAGAAAATGGGACTGAGAAAATTTTCTTGAGAAACTTTGTCCCACCAGGAATCTAGTCTGACAAAGAAGTAGATTGAGACACTTCATCTACTGAAGCAAGAGGGATTCAAACTTGGCCCAAAAGGGTATTTATTTCTTGTTTCGTTGGCCATTTAGGTCAAACCAAGCTGAAATACACTGCAACTTTTCAAATTTGCCCTTGGAAATAAAACTACACAAAGAGTGAAAATTTTCCCACTGCATTTCCCTTTGAATAAGCATCATGTGTTTTAACCTTGATTGTCAATGGTGGCAGGAAAGCAGCTGTGCTGGCAAAGGCCATATGTTTGTAGACTTTCATGAGAACATGAATATTGACCCCTTCTTCACAGCTATTCTGCTCAACTCTTCTGATAGAATGAAGGAATAACAGAGACAAAAACCTTTGCCCTTAAACTTCAGACTAAAAAAAAAAAATAAAAAAAAATCAGCAAACATGTAGCCTAGATCTCTCTTTTAACTGCAAAACTAGTATAATAGTCTGCGTACATTTTCCCCTGTGTTGCTGTGAAGTAACCAGAGGACAGGAAGAGAAGGAGCTCTTGCAAGTTATAGCAAGAACAACCTACAAGGGGGTGAGTCCACATGAGATGGGCAAAGTCCCAGCAGGCACGAGAGACAGAGAGCAGGCAGAAAATGTAGTGGAGGGCAGCCCTGCCATCACCCTCTCAAAGGAGCTGTTAGGAGAGTGATGGGAAGGCAGTGACATTTGACAGACAGTTTAGAGAAGGAAAAAAGGGAATAAAAAGGAGCTCTGAATATCTGTACCTGAGTGCTGTGTGTGGTACATGGGGCAGAGAAGGGATTAAGGGGTGGGCAAGTAAACACATTTTTCAAGCTAACGGTTTCGCTGCCTTGTTTGCAGGAGCTTAACCACATTAAGTCACACACTGCCAACCACAACCACGAGTGTGCTGATACTGGTTCATCTCTTCCAACACCACCAGCCCCAGACTCACCAGAGCCCCCTCAAGCCCCTGTCACAGGAGCCTTGTCTCTTAACTGGAAGAAACTATGTGAGTTTTTCAACAGAAATGCCTATGAAAGTTGTAAGACATTAATTTGACAAAACATATGCCTTCTTCTCAGGACATGTGACAACAACAAATAACCAAGGGCACTCTAAAGCAAACTCACCCCGTGCCAGATGGGATGCCAGGACACTGGGTGCATCAGGTCATGAAAGCTTGCCTTGGCAGGGCTAGCCCAGAGCCTTCTTGCCGTCAAGAGGGTAAAATGATCCAGCAAACAAAGAAGGATTCTCTTTAACAGGAATAGGCAGGTCTTACGCAGAATGAGATGGCCTGGAAGACCTTCAGGTAGGAAAACCCCATTGTTCTTACAGTCAGAAAAGGAGCAGCAAAGCAGTGATGTGTCCAAGCAGCACACTCTGCACCTGCAGCACTGAGCTCTGCTCCATGCACAGATGCTTAGAAAAACTGAGACTGTCTGTATTTACAAGGCAAGCCCCACAGCTATTTTTAAAGTATGCCATCTGCACCTTATGATGGCAGGATGCAATTCACCTCGGGCCTCACAGCAATCACTCAGTAAACAACAACTTAGAACCTTTGGTCTCCTTCCTGCTGAGCTTGCTACAACAACTTTTTTTTTTATCACTTTTGCTCTCTCTCTACCCCATCAACACACCTGCTCTGCCTGAAAAGCTCCCCTGTTATCCCAGGTCACATTTAAACCCTATTGAGGAGACTGCCCTGCACCTGCCCTCACTTACCTTGTTCTGCTCCTTCCCTCCCTCCCAGACCCCCAGGGAGTTACCTGTTCCTTCTGGAGTGATTTGAAGAGAATGTGCACACTTGGCCTATTTGCAACAGTGGATTGCTTTGGTTGTGTGATTCTGACTTTTGGTTGCTTGTTAGGACTCAAAAAGCCTCACTCAGTCCATTTAGTTTTATCATATAGGGGGTTAACTCCTTATAATGACAATCCAGAGGTTTTAATTTTTTTTTAAATTACTTATAAAGCAGTTATTAGTAGCTGTTGTTACATAACTGACTGCCCTTTGGGTGGCCAAAGTGAGCTCCTGAAATCTTCTTGCTTGTCTGAACCAATTTTCCCTATTTTCTTTTCAGTCAGACTGCTAGGCACACCTCCCAACATACTAATGGATTTCTCCTGTTATGTGACCTGTTCCTAATATCGTTCTTCTTCAGCCCCTGTATCAGCTATCGTTTTCATTTCTCTCTGAGTCACTAAACATAGTATTTGCCCTTTAAATCTATTCTTAAAGTAGTGTCTCTATGAAAAAGAAAAACAAATCTAGAAATAAGAAATTATTTACTTTTCCACAGCAACATTTAAGGAGACATTTTGCACCACTGTACTAATGATAATAATACCCAGAGAGGGACAATAAGGGGCTCAGAAACAAGTGATTTCCACATGAAGAAAACAAGATCAGTAACTCCCCCCTGGCTTTGATAAATCTGTAGTGGCTGCAAACAGCAGGAGAACATATTTTGAATGGATGAAATTTCCTTGCATCACTCTGAGTTAGCTGCTACTAATAAAAGATGACTGTACCTCTGATGCCCTCACCTGCACTTCCAGGATGGATGCACACATACATATGTTTTAAAAGCCTCTTGCTATAAGCAATGGGTTATCACTGTTGTTTATATTGTTTTGCAAAGAATAAGAGCTTTCCCTATCATGTGGCCAAATATTTGACCTCAATGTTTGCTGTGGACAGCAAGGATGTTTGAAGAGGTTTTTACCCAGTGTGGTGACAGCAGGTAGGATGTGTCTGCCTGTTCCAAGGGAACATAGTATGAAGGTCGGGGGGGCATCTGAGAGACTGAAAGCAAAATGGGGGACAAGGCACTCACTTTTCTCAAGGCAGCTGCTTGCTGTCTTTTATAAAATCTTCTTAAAAATCAATGTGAGTGCTTTAGGAATGGATGTACAGCAAACTTCCCAAGTACTCTTTCTCCAAGGTCCTCTCAAAGACAGGTAAAGGTGTCCGTGTTTCAGATACAGCCTCTGTCTGACCACTCTTTCTTCACCCTCCAGATGACCAAGTGTGTGTCTGGACTCTCACAGTACAACACAACTGTTACCCTCTTTATCTCCTTGGAGCACATTTCCTGCTATGCTCACAGAGCTTCTGGGGAAGGGGAAATCAGAAACCAGCTGCAGGCCAGATGCAATGGGATAATAACAAGACCTTATTGAGAGGCTGCCCACAACACCAGAGCTTGCTTTCTGTCCTAAATATTTCGTACCATATCTTTTATGATGCTCTTCACACCATTTCAGGCTGGCTAACAGCTGAGGACATGAACTGAACTGAGGTAGACAAACCACCTCGGTGCTTTTTCGCTCCCTCCCTGCCCCCTGTTTACAGGTCCATAAAAGTGAATGCACTTCACACTTTCACTGTTATTTTTAAGCTCTTGCAGCAGTTGCCATCTGGAACAAGGCTCAGGGAGGGAAGAGAGAAGAAAAGGCAGGCTAGAAAATAACAAGCTGAGCTTGTATTACATGTATGCTGTATGGCAAAAATAAAAATACCAAAATGCCCCACAAAACACAGTACGGAGTAGTGAGGAATCACGTGGATGTGGAGCTTCCAAAAGCTGAAATTGCAAGGATGGGCTCTGCCCTGCCTGATTTAAATAGTGTGCTACTGTTCTGAAAGGCCTTGCATTGGTAGAGGAAGCAACAGGACACAAAGATGGTGAGAGGCAGAAAATGGGATGTGACACCTGTGGGGTGACAGTCCTATGCTAAGAAACTCATTCTGCACCTTTCTATCCCAGGGAGTTTAACAGAACACACACTCACAAGCAGTGGTAGATCTCAGCAAAACTTAACTTCCAGGAAAATAATGCCAAATAACACAAGAAAAGCAACAAGTGAATTAAGGCCACCAGGGCACTGCACGGCTCTTGCAGGGGGTCAGAGGTGAGGGGAGAACCTTGTCCTTTATTCACAAACCCAGCAGGTTCCACATGAATGACACATCAGTTTCAAACTCTGTCCAGAAGAACAAATGGAGGTTCTTGTGCCACTCAGAGGAGGCTTCACCTACCAACACACTCATTCTTTCCTTCCCCAGCCTGAGCTGAACTCCCCAGACCTTCCTAACCACAGATTTTATCTTCCTTTGGCTCACTAATAAACTGATTATGCAGCAATTCAGACCACAAACTGGCCAATGTCTAAATGAAGCTTTTGCCAATGCTCAGCTTCCTCCTAATATTTATAATCCCCAAATAACCCTGTGTTTGCCCCCTCCCTGATTGCAGGAGGTGACTCAGCAGTTGCAGGGCTCTGTTTAGTATTCCCGGAGTGTTCCTCAAGCATTTTCCACTGACTGTCTCCCTTGTGCTGTGATCAGATCTATCAGATTGTGGTGAATTGCTCTGAGGAAGGTTACAGGTCTCCATAGGGACTGTTCATGATCTTTGAAAAGTGCATTTCCCTCCAGCAAGCTATAAATGCTCAGGAGGGTTGCTAAAGATCACCCCAAATAGATTATTGAATACTTTGAAGCCATATTCTCATTCTGTGTTATCATACACTTAAAGTACATTAAAAGATTCCCTAAATACCAAGTGCCTTTGCGTGGAAGAGAATTGTGTTTTCCAAAGCCAGAAGAAAATAGCTTTGTATCATTCCAGGATATATAATGCTGCTTCTGCAATTCTGCACAATGGGTTATAAGTGTTTGACAGTGCTGCTTTCTTTTTTTCCCTTTCCCCAGCACCACTGACTGTTGTGACAGACTTTAGTTAACTTCCTTGGCTTGTTTTTTTCCTTGCTAACAGTCCGCAGTCAAAATGAAAAATAAGAACCTTCTGGAACCTGTCTTGATAAGGTCAGACTGTAGAATTTTTCTTTCCAGCAATTTAGCCAAGCTCTCTCCTTCCAGAATACATTTACTCGGTAATAAACATCTCCAGACAGCCAGGTTGTACAGACTGGAAACAATTAAGCCAAAATTGGGGAAAACAGTACATGAATAACTATTTCACTTTTAATGAAATTAGACTGAAAAACTCAAGAGCAAAGAAAGTAAAAAACCATTTTCAAATTGTATAAATTAGACATATTTGTAGAAACCTGTGCTCATTCAAGTACCTTATGCATATTTTAATATCAAACTATGAAGAAAATGTACTGGGTAATCACAAGCCTTTGATGCTGTTGTGCTGCGGTCAAGCACCAGGGACACACCAACATTTGGGGCACACAATTTAATATCTAGTAGGAAAAACAAAGAACTTTAGCCATTTTTCTCTTACCAAAGAAAGTCTGCTAAGCAAGAGGTTAAAAGCGTTTGTCTAACTCAAGTAGAATAAGATGCAGCTTATTCCAGAAATGAGTTAACAACTTCTGAAGAAGCCTCATCTTTCAGGCACACAATGAAAGAAATGTTTTGCTGTCCCAACTTGGAGATCCAAGTACATTTTCTCTGTAACAACCCAGAGTTTTTCTACCATCAAAGGTAGAAACATTTTACCACATCCTAAATTCCATTGTTGTCCAATTTTTGCATAAATACACTTACTACTTAGACATCATTTAATTGCAAATCCATCACCTGTTTATGTGCAGCAAGAGAATAAAAAGCATCTGTGCCATTATTTTTAATTAGGTTATCCTCCTACCCCTCCTCTGTCCAACATCCTCAAACAGTTTAGTTGTAAATTCTAAAACAATTCAGAACTGAATAATTACACATCATATTTATGACGTCTCTTGGTTTTCTCAAGAGACTCAAAACTGGTTCAAAACTCAACTTGGTTTTATAAAGCACTATTTCAATTTGGAAAGTTCACAGCATTTTCCAGAGGAATTAATGAATATTGCTAATAGCTGGATCCGAGTTATAAGGCATTAGGAGGACACAATCAGGAGGAAAGGCAATATATAACCTTTAGATGGGACAATTAGAGATCAATTATTAGAGCCAGAGAAGAGCATTCGAAAGCAGCTTCTTCATTAATCAAAGATTATCTCAAATTAGAATGTCTAATTATTTGCCACCGTTTGTATGTTCTGTGGCACAAAAAAAAAGGAAAAAAAAAAAAGCCACCAGGGGCTTTTTGAAGCTGGTTTTGAACACTTCATTTTAACGTGATTTGAAAGCTAAAATACCAAATATTTTAAAGAATATGTAATAGTGTTAAAGCAGCATAACTCATAAGATGCACAACTGCTGAGTTTATTATGTTGAATCCTGTGGGATTTGGCTTAGGGTTTGGATGCCCAGATACATGGAAAGACTGTTCTATTATAAATGGTAAGAAAGGAAAAGTTGTGAGTTTCCTGGGCAGTGTAATGATTACAGGCTGAGGCCTTGGGTCTGATGTTAGATTTCGATCAAACTTCTAGGAATCTGAGCTTTATATTCACAAATGTCTGAACACTTCCAAAACCTGGATGGGAGGCAACATCAGGAACAGGCACAGAAAGGGTGATTAGACCAGCTGGAGGGTAGAAGATGCTGAGCACCGGTGTGTGCTCCTTGTCAGAGGCACTGCTCCAAATGGGAGCTGCAAAACATGCTGGAGGTTTGCTCAGCATCACCTTCTCTGGGCCAGGAGCCACCACTGACCAAACCATCAGGAGATTTGGATGTTCTGACAGTTCAGATGAGAGGTGGGAGGAGATACACCTGGAGCTCAGGAAAGGCCTTTTGTAAAGAGAAATTTTGGACTAACACAGGGGAAAGACGGCTTTGCTGAGATCATGTTGCAGTTTAGGCAGGTGCAAATTATGAAACAAAAACTCCTACTCATCCTTTTATGAGCTGAAATACTGGGGCCCTTTGAAATGGCCCTAAAACCCCCCAGCTCCAAGGAGCACATCTTACAGCCATCCCAGAGCCCAGTTCTCACACCCTGTGGGAAGGCCATCCACTGGTTGCTGGCGATGTAAAGTGTTCAGCCTGCGCTTGACACACTCACCATTTGTCTCCTGAAGGGAGATAAATGCTCAGCGACCGCAACACGACCTGTCCATGAGGCTCTGGCCACCTGATACCTGCTCATGGATCTTCTTAGGAAGTGTGTCCCTGCACGATGCCTGGGCAGTTATTCTTCTCTGACAGTCAGACACAGATATAGATGTAGTCTGGGTAACCAAGCTGTTCCCTTTATGAGATACTTCTCTTACATTAATATGTTTTTCCTCTAGGACAGCCCTATACTCAAGCCACAATAAAACTATTTTAGGTCTTTATTCCTCTGTAAGGTGTATCCTGAAATTGGGAACAGAATTTCTTCTTCTCCTGTATGACCTTTTCTCCTTGCAAGGCCCCATTCTTTGTTGGCTAGGTCAGGATTAGAGTCATTTAAGCTAGACTTTTAGAATCACTGAATCATTTAGGTTGGAAAAGACCTTTAAGATCAGTGAGTCCAGCTGTTAACCCAGCATTGCCAAGTCCACCACTGACCCACGTCCCCAAGTGCCACATCTACATGTCTTTTAAATAATCATGATCAGTTGCAATATTGAGTTTAAGATAAACTTTTTCCAGCAGGGTGCTGCATCTTTTCGTTATGAAAGCTGAGAACCTGCTATAGAAGGAACCCAGTATCTCCCCACGACCCCTTTGAGCTCTGCCAAAAAATAAAAGATAATGAGATAATGATTTCATTAACACAGGCACTGGAGCACTGGTCAGCATTTCAAATAGCCCCAGTCTGGTAAATGTATTAAACTACCTTTGAAAGTAAAATACCCGCCTGGTGCAATTCTCAGTGAATTTCCCATTGAAACAAAAGAAAACAAACAAACACCAAGTAAGTACAACTACCTGAAAATTGGTTGCATACTGGATGAGGTATTTCTACCGTGTGCCAGGCTTAGCCCAAAAATGCCCTCAGACATTCCTCTGCGCTCCATGACAAAAGCCTGAAAACAGGGTTTATTACAGCTTTCCTAAAGGCAGCACCGTAATTTTGAGGTCTCAGGAGTGATCGGAAAAACACCTCACTGCAGGTTATCCCAAACTCTTATCAGTCAATACCTAATTTTGTTCTGTATCACACAGAAGTATTATTATTTTCAAGGCCCTCAGAGCTGAGATAAGATGCAGCATCCACCAGGTAGGGGCCAGGCCTCCTAGACAAGCTCTCAGCTTCACCACAGGCTTTTTCTACGGTTCTTGTAGTGCAAAAGATCTATAAATACCACCAATAAAACCTCTTACATGTATTCCAAGTATAAGTCCTAGAGATTTCACTGCTGGAGTAATACCCTGCCTCCCCTGGAGGGTTATTTTTATGGGAAAAAAAAATATATATAAAATATATATATGTTGCACTAAAACCCCTCAGTTGCACAGCAAGCACTACTCATGAAATCAGAAACTACTGAGAGCACAGCGACACCGCTCCTGATTGTGCTGGGGGTGAAGTGGCTGCTCATCACAAAGCACAGCAGAAATACCAAGCCAGGCTCCCTCTCCTGCAGAAGACACTGCCCTGCAGAGGGGCAGGTTCCCATCAGGAAGCAGAAGTGACCCTCTGCACAAACCTCTGCATCGTGGGGTCCATAGGAAAATGGGTGCTGAAGTAAAATCTCGGTAATCATTTAAAAAAATGAATGATTTCTGGGAGAATGTTCTTGATATTCTGCACACATACATGTGCAGAAAAATTGATTTTTGTTTTTATTTTTTTTTTAATAAATCACTGTTTTAGCACCATCTCAGTAATAAGCAGGGGGTCAGTTTGAAAAGTCTGATGTCAAATGCTGGGGTAATTAGCAGTGTGTTGTGAAAATCTCATTCTCTAATCCACTGTTTCCACTCATTGTAGGACAAATGTGATTAGCAGAGAACACATACACCTGCATAAGAACATTTTCTAATTATTCATGTGCCTATAAATGATTTCTGGCAGCTCGTAACGTGATGAAAACTGAAGATGAACAGTACTTGCCATTGGGAAAAGAGAGCCAATTATTCCCTATTTCCCTTGAAATTAAACTTTTGGCCTTGCTATGACAAAGAAATAAAATTGAACACACAGTTTTATGAAGCTTTAAGATCCTCTCTGGTCTTGGCTACAAAGTTCCAGCACCAGCAATCAAATTGTTTAGAAATTACTTTTTTCCTTTTTTTTTTTTCCCTTAATCTACATTAATTTTCAGATTATCATCCAGCTCACTAAAAAGTCATTCAGAATTAGGAGTGATGGTTTACATGGGAGGCACCTGGATGTCTGCACAGACAGAAGAGGCATACAGGAATGACATATTCAGTGCTAACTTGGACCTTTCAAACTAGTTGCAAACTTGCAGTCTGATTTATCCTCATCTGAGGTAACACAGATGTCCATATTACACAGAGCCCCATACAATCCTTCATGGTGTGTTTGTACCTGTTAACTCCAGTGAAAAAGCACACAATATAATAAAACAAATTGGTTCTGTCTGAAAATGGGTGAGACAAACTTGTTAGAGAAGATGAAAGTCTCTGCATTTCACTCAGAAACAAGTTTTACAGCTCAGTCATAAATACCTAAAAATCTTGTTTTCTAATAGAACTGTGATACAAGTTAATATATTTCATTTCTGGGTGACACATGGAGCAGTAGAAAATGTGATGTGTCCCCATGGCAAACCTACAACTGGAAGATGCAATGTTTGTTTTTCCACGCACTTTTACCTACACAGGAATCAAACTCAATCCAGCCCCAGCTGAGAGTTAACTCAGCCACTGTGTTTATTACAGCAGCCCACAAAATAAATTATATCATACCAGTATTGCCATTAAATTCTGGTTTATAGTTTTGAGGTGGCAGTGCTAAATAAATATTTATGAATTTCTTAATGTAGTGATGTTGAATAGCAGTTATTTCACAATTTGTTTTGTCCAATAATCAGATTAATTTGCAGATGGAAATATTAAATTTCTTTCCCTGTTATTTCTGTTTCATAGAAGAATATCCTTATTGTCCTATTCCATTTCAAATAATTAGCCTATACTGAGGTAGCTTTAACATTTCTGTAGACACTTGTTTAAAAAAATGTCCCAAATGTATGCAGTTATTAAAGTAACATTAAGTGCTTTAATGATCATTTTTGGTCAGGGCACACAAGTTATAAATAAATTCAAATGCTGTATTAACCTTAAATTAAAAACCAGAGTCAGCAAGAAAATGAGTTACCTTTCCAAACTGCATTGCAACTTTTAAATTCCCTGAAAAGATTTTCCTGGAAGCGATACTTAACCTTTATATGTCGTGATCTTGGAATGGCAAGGGCTACACTTCCATGGCCAGGCCAATTACCTGCAATTAGGTAATAAATGTTCAAGGCTTGTTCAGTGCCAGCTTTAGAGTGTACCTCCAAGAAATACAGGGAGAGTTAAAATACAGAATCTCCTTCCAGTAAGATTTTAAGGAAACACATCTTTATGCAACTTCACCATTTAATATCTTTCATTTAGTTTATTTTTGGGGGTTTTTTTGTTGATTGGTTGGTTTGGGTTTTGCCTTTTTTTTTTTTGTTTTGTTTTTGGTTTGAGTTTTTTTGTTGTTGTTTGTTTTTTTGGTTTTTTTTTGTTTGATTTGTTTTTTTTTCCTTTTTAGGTTTTGCAGCAGTTTTTAAGAAGAAAACTGCTTGGATACCCTAATTTGAAAAAGAAAGCATGTTGCTCTAGTACCTTGCAGGGGTGTCTTAACTACCCACCATAAATATTTCTTCTACACAATGACCACATGGAAGATTAACATGCTGAGTGTATTCATTGTAAAACACAAAATTTATTGAAGAAGTTCATTATTTTTAATTTTACTATAAAAGATTACAAGCACCTACCCTGCAGGAACAATAGGAATATATCTGCAATACATGTTATTCACACAGTTCTTTTGGGTTTGTTATTGAAGAGGTAGATGAAATAGCCCTAACAGAGACACATGCTGAGAGTTTTTTCAAGATGCATCAAAGATGTTATTTAATTTTTCTCAGAAGTAGCATATTCTGCTGAAGTGATGTCATTGAACAAAAGACATTAGTTACAAAGGTATAAAATAAGGACTGCCAGGCTACTCTGGACACAAAACGTCCAACAGGTGGGAGGAAAGGGAGATACAGTGTTCTCACTGATCTTCACTGGGTGTGTATGGGCCATTTATACACCTTCTGTTCATAACTTGATCCCAGTGTGCACAGAAGTTTTGGGATACCCAAAAATGTTGTTATGCTTTCCTTGACCCCCAAACAATTTTTGGTGTGTAGGGAGAGAAAGCAATACCTGCAAAATAAACCACAAACGTATTGACAAGATGCTGCATGGCATTTACTGCCATCTGATGCGTCTTTTAAGTACACTTATTCACTTATTCCTCCAATATTTTTCCCAAGGTGAGTTTTGCAAAAACTAATAATGTAAAAGACAATAGTAACTATGTCCTTTCCTTACTAACTGGTGAGTTCTATCACTTTTAGTGTCACTTTTTATACGTAGATCTTTTAACCAACACATCCCTTTACCAAGTTGCAGGATCAGATCAGTCCTGCTTTATTAATATCCCAGTCACTGGAGTTCACCTGGGTGATGTTTCCAAGCCCAAAGACACCAAATTAAATTATCAAAGGCTTTAAGGCAAGACAGGCCACAACAGCACCACAAAAGACACCAAGGGCTGTTAAGAGAAGCCCAAAGCTATTTGCTAGTGAGTAGGAAAAACCTCACACAAGGAGTCTGAGGAAATCTGTCTTGGTACAAAGACAGACCTGGGTAGGTCCAACATCCAAGAAATGTCATCAGCTGACAGGAGGCAGAGAGGAAATCATGGAATCATAGGATAGCTGAGGTCGGAAAAGACCTTTAAGACCATCAAGTCCAACCATCAACCCAGCACCACCAGCATGTTCACCACTAAACCACATCCTCAAAACCATGATGCAGAAGACAAATCAGAGCCCCAGCTCACCACTGGGATACATTGAGCTCAGAGCAAACAACCCAGATTTCAAACTCACAGGGTCAGTGACAGGGACTGAGTCTCACCAAACATATTCTGAGAAATCTTGGTCTGCCAAACGTGCAGGAGGCAATGTTAAAATACTCAAAATATTTAGTTCTACTTCTGCATGTATGTCCTGGATTGCTCCTTGAAGTGTTTTCTGTGTTTTATATTGCTCTCTGTGCGTGAAATTGAGTGAATGTTGACTGGCACCAAGAAATCTGGGTTTAATCACCCGAAACAAGCAGAAAACATTCCAGAGCATCAGACAGCTGGGCGAGGGATAACACAGATTGTGGGATGGAGCCCCAAGCCACGTTTCCCTGCCCTCCATCTTACTGACACGAGACAACTCACTGGACTTAACAATAACCAAATAAATAGAAAATAATAGTACCAGCTGCCAGCAGCCTCAGAGAAAATACCTCATTATTTACTGCAGGGAGAAATTGTTGATTTCATCTTTCAATATTTTCAAACATTTTAGGATTCAGTCTTTAAATTTTATTAAACAAGGCTGTGAGGTTGTAAGTCTTTGTTGTTCTGTATTTAAAAAGCCTTTACTGACATGACTGTATTGTGCCGCAATTTTCCAAAGCACTGTGCCTTATTCACATGTAGTGTATTCATAGATGTGTGTTAAGAGTATCTCATAGAATCAGGCTTTAATATGACCTTAAAATATTCTCTGTTTGTTTACTGGGCTCTCCAAAGCCCAGAAACTCTTGTTTTACCTCTCAGTCAGAAATCCACTGGCAAAGTAATGTTCAAAAGATGTGGTTGTCAGATCCCTCATTCTCAGTTCTGTCCTTGGTTTCTGAGAGGAGAAATTGCTGAAATTCATGCTCACCCAGGTCCCCCATAACCAGAGGGATGCACATACTCTGATGCAGCCTTCCCAGCAGACAATTTCGTGGTGGATCACTGGGAAAGGAAGGGCTCACACCGGTGCAACAGCTTTACTACACATACTGTAACTCTCCTCCTACCTCCACTTCTCAGTTTGGATGATGAGCCTGAGATACTCACACTCTTCTCAGTGGAAACTTTTTGCAGAGTTTCAAAAGCAGCCCTTGAACATGCCTAAGAACCACACTCCCCTCAGAGTCTCTGAACCCTTCCAACAAATTGCTTTGCCTGGCACTCAGTAGAGATAAAAAGGATTTTGACTAAAAATCTCACACCTCCTCTACCCTGTTGCCTTCTCTGGCTGTGGACTTCAGAAACGAAGCTGGTGCTGTAGCACAGGGGTGAACCTGTGATGGAAACGTGGGCCTTTATTTCTGAATGAAGGAAACAGAAGTGCTTCCTTCAGCATAATTTAAGATCAAGCACAAGAACCACAAAGGAACCCATTTTGCAGGTTTGGCCTTCTTTGGCTCTCCCCAAAAGAATTTGACAGGCATTTTTCTTAAACTTTGTAACGAAACTGAAGAAACACAATATCCGTACATTTAAATCAGAACCTTCTATATAATCTAAGTGATACAAGTTAGGACACAGGGAGGGAGCTGCACTTGTAATGTGGCCTTTATTTCATAGGTGGTATGTCATGATGGGGTGTTATTTTACAATGCAGTGCTTTTATTGCTGTGGCACTGGTAATTATGGTGACACTTCTTATTACCTAAATAACACATCCTAAATACATATTTTTGAAATCTTTGTTGAAAACCCAATCATAATGTCAGCATGTCCATTGGGAAGTGGTTGGAAGCTTCCCATTTCACTGTTTTCTCTGCCAAATATAATTTCTGTACAGTTATGTTTTCCTTGTTCCTGGCCACCACATGTAACATAGCCTACAGCTGAATCACATCTACAAGTCACAGTGACATCGCTGCTCCATCAGAGCATCAGGAGAATTTAAAGTGCTGTGAGCTGACATTTTACACACTTCTGCTCCCTTTCTTAAACTAGCAGGAACACTCCTCCCTTCCCAACATGAGTTGATGTAAGAAATCATAAAACAACTCCAATGTAAGTCTCATATGCATCTAAACATACCCATCTTGTGCCAGGGGAGGTTTAGATTGGATATTTAGGAACAGTTTCTTCACCAAAGGGGTTGTTAAGCACTGGAAAAAGCTGCCCAGGGCAGTGGTGGAGGCCCCATCCCTGGAAGGATTTGAAAAATGTGTGCACATGGCACTTGGGGACATGGTTGAGTGGTGGCCCTGGCAGTGCCAGGTTGGACTTGATGGTCTTAGAGGTCTTTTCCAACCTGAAGGATTCTGTGGTTCTTTGGTTCTAACACACCCACTGAGAAGAGCAGCTGGTTCACAGAGGATTTACTGGGCGTACAGCACTTCAAGAAAATGTGGTAAAAAAAAAGATAAAAACCCTGGCAACTTGGTGTAATTTAGTGTTCTTCACAGAGTAGGACCTGAACATCAACAGAAGAGTTGCAGATCTCTCACTGCCACCTCCTTTCTAGACTGAGCAGGAGGCATGCAAAAGCAGAAAGCTGAAAAATCAGACATGAGTGCTTCTAAAGAGGAGTTATCAGCACCACTTGAAATGCTGAAATTAAGAAAAAGTCTCAAATCTGAAGTTTAAACACTCTGACCACTGCTGCTGCCCCACAGCAACACCCAGGGGAGCTATTATAGGACAGATAGGACAAAAATAAAACTACAGACAATTACACACTTGACATTTCTTAACTCTGAATTGTTTGCCCTCACAATTAAAATATTGCTTTGCCAATAGAGTTACTTTGTGTATAACATATGCTTTATGAATATATATGGAGCTGTGGTACTAAAATCAATGCAAACCTCTCAAAAATACTTTGTTTCTTTTATGAAGCAAGTTGATCTGCTAATCTCTATGTGTATAGTTATTCATCTTACTTTAATGACCCCCATGGTTATTTCTAATTTCTTTGTCCTGCTTTGATCAGGCTCATGACTGATTCCAAATCATGAAGACCCTCCTTGCAAAGTGCCTGTGATGTGATGTTCTGAGTCTATGTTTGAGAATATTAGCATTAATGAGGATTTGAAGTTTTTTGCATGTATCTAAGGCAGTTAAATTGGGATTATTTTCAGCAACTCCAGAACTAATTTTTACCTCTGTGATGAATATCGATTTCTTTTTCAATATGAGATTTCTTATAGAATGCCTCCAAGTGTAACATTTTTTATAGCAATTTGCCATTGATAATATTTATAAATTTCAAGGGCATTCCAGACTTGTCAGCACAAGGCCGCCAGTATTCTGTCACTCCAGCTGAAGTCCTTTCTGACAACACAGCATTTCCCCCTAATATTACTGACAGATGTCTCAAGAGCAAGTCACCTGTTCCATTCATTGCTTGGTAGCTGGCACTTTTCTGATTTTATATGCTAGAACATTACTCCATAATAATTTAAAATGATTTCTCTCTTCAATGGCTTTGAAACAGATAAAGCCATTTGTAACACAAGCCAGACAATTTTTACACTGAGGCAGAGCATCACACATCCCACATTTTTCTCTTCTGCAAGGGTTTTACTCACAGCAGGAACAAGACACCTACTTAGTATCAGCCAGGGTAAAACTCACAGATTTTTATTTTTTTTTTGTGTTCAATTTGCCAAGAAATGCAGTGAGGTCCTAAACATTTAAAGTAAATGCACCCCACGTGGCTCTGTGTCTTGCTGAGGAGTTTGCCAATTCAAAGGGATGTCAGGAAGAAGCAACATTAAACTAGCAGTGCTGTGCATTGATTTTATGAACGATTAAGCATTGCAAAATTGCAGGAAGAAAAATTTAGGCTTCAGAAATTTGCTTGACATAAGGGAATGAGTGGTGAGGATTCATTAATCAAAGTCTACAAGGACTTTATTAATAACCTTGTCTGAGAGTTATAAAGGAAAACAATGATATTTTAAAACATTTTGAACGTTTAGGGTACCTGCAGGAATTGCCTTTGTTAGAAACTGTGTTCAGACTAAAGCTCCACTAATAAGATGAAAATTGCTGATATCAGTTTGAGGAAAATAGAAGAGTAATTTGGGCAAGAATGCACTTGCAAGAATGCATAGGTAATGAAGGCATCTGAGAGTAGTTGTTTGGAGACTTCCTGGGCCATATCCATGACTCAACAGCATTTCAAAACACCAGACCACACTAAAATGGTGTAAAAGTTAAAAAAAGGAGACTAGCTGAAGTTCATCTTGTTTACTGCCTTCAATGACTTGTCATAGACAACTCTTTAGGTTTTGGTACATGGGGTGCAAGCCAATTCTTTAGATTTTTTTTTCATAGTAAACCTATTAATTTTTATAATTAGTCAGTGAAGTTCTTGCAGTTAAACCTGTCTGTCTCATCTGTACTAATCTTAGCATTGAAACCCAATATTTTTGGGACAACATCAGGTTCTAGTTACAGATGAAATCTGTTCTAATTCTTAAATGTACCAAAATATTACTTAGAAAGCATTTGAAGAAAAAAAAAAAAAAAAAAGTCATTCCCAGGTATAAAAGGATTCAGGGGGGAAAAAATCTGGGGGAAAAGAATTCAGAGGAAAATATACAATATTGGTAATTAGGTTAATAGAGGAATGAATCAACCGAAGTTCATGTAGTAGAATTCTTATCCTGAATCTTGATGCATATTATATAAACTTATTTTTTATGTTAAATAAATATATAAATTAACATGGAGTATTCCACCAAATAGAAAAGAAATGCTCTTCCAATTTAAACAATGTTTATTTTTCAACTGCATGGTCCCATTCCTTTTAAATTTTATTTTCAATTTTCCTTATTCTCTGCAAGATTATTCTGCAGAGCATTTGGTGAGGAACTCCACAAAGCATACTGTTTAAAAAAAAATTAATAAATATCCTCCACTTCAGATTTTTCCTGGTGAATTTGTAAAAACGCCTTTAAAAATATGCCTCTTTATTTGTGTTTTTTTTTCTTTGTTTATTTTGTTTTGTGTGTGTTTTTTTTCTTAGTGTTTCCCCCCCCCCTTCCCCTTAAACGACTTTAGTGTAGAACCTCTAAATTATCTTTACTGTGTGCACCTCTACAACACTGTTCAGTAAGAGCAAGCAGGCCACATTTTCCACTCATGCTTATGTAAATCACACATAAATCATTTGCAGCCAGCAGGCGTGACCCAGTGAGAACAGGTTCCCAGCTGTTAAGCACAGGCTTAGTCAGGAAAGATTTGATGGATTCTGTGCTTTACGCTAAATGCAAGTAAAGAGGAGATTTATCTTCTCTCCTGGTTTAGAGAATACGCCTCGAATTTGGGGTTTTGTAACAGGCTTTATCACTTTGTTCTTCCCTGGATGTACGCAGTGAGCTAATTACTGAAAGTAGGAGCTGCGATCCCATTCACACTCTGATTCAGTCCTCGATTCTCCCCGGCATCCTCCCTTTGCTTGAGCATCCTCTTCTTTACCCTTATCACACACAAGAGTAACAACATACTGACAAACTGCAGAGCCAGGGGGAGAAATAATGTATCCTCATCTGGCCATTCTTCTGGATTCCTTTCATGGTCCTTTTTTCCCCCCCCATTGCAGTTCTCTTACCATCTGTCTCAGAGCTTCCTTTTGCAGGTTGTCCCAGGAATTGGCAGGGTTTGGAGAAGAGCCACAAGATGTTGTGCCACAGGGTTGAAGGGCAGTATCAAAAAACACTTTACATTTCTTATGTCTTATTTATCCAATAAATATATCTTGTGGCTATTCTAAACATTCTACACTTTGAGAAAAGACAAACAAACCTGGACTGGGTGAGGTCAGAGTTGACAGTCTCCCCACATGGTGACAGGTGAATGCACACCCAACCTTGTGCAGCCAGAGTGCATGCAAACATCAAATTTGATTTCTTCTCAATCAAATAAGACAGAGCATGCTGTATTCTTCAAGTAATCAGTGTTATCTACTCAAGCACTGATGTATCTGATCTCCTAAACTCTGTTAGCTTGGCCTTTGGAAGATCTTTCTCTGTGATTAGATAGTGGGTATAATGTGGTCAAATGAATGGTCCTATCAGTGCATGTACACAACTGCCCGGGCACTGATACTGGGAAAACAGGATCCCTCTGGGTCTGCATGCTAAAATCTGGGGAGAAGGTAGTAGTCTGTTAAATAAAGTAACATCAAATGAAAGCGGACAGGTTCTGCTGTCCCAGCTTTAAATTTACCAAAGTTTATCTAAAATTATTCAGTAGAAAAGGAAATGGCAATATTGTATCCCACATATGAAAGAAAAGTCTCCCCAGAACCTGTTGAATCACTGTATTAATAAAGTTATAGACTGAATAAAACTAAAGCATGATTCTTTTTTTTCCTGCTTGTAACTTTCTAGGGAAAAAAAGAAAACAAACAACCAACAATAGTTTGTTTTGTTTGGGTTTTTTTTCCCAAAAAACATATCTTCTTAAGCTCATATTTCCATTTAATAAAGCAGATGCATTAAGGGACCAAGGACTTATTCAATCTAAACATTTAAGTTACTTAATGGAATGTAAAACAGAAGCAAAACTTGAAAGCCCTGAGCTGCCATGTGCTCGGGGCACTCCTCTGTGGACAATCCTCCTGAGCCAAACCCCACCCTGGAGGGCTCCACACCTGAACAGCTGATGGCAAAGGCCGGGGCTGATGGAGTGCTGAGCTCCAGCTCTGATGGTCCCACACAGACTTCAGGGCTCAGTCCCTCCCCTGTTTTTACAAGCTGCCAGGTGTAATTACATCTGATATAACTGAGGCAGTCTTCATGCTCCCTGTGCCCTCTTGGCCTCCAAAGATCCCCCTTAAGCACATGGGAACATTTCAGTAGCCATCGTGCAGACTCAGGGCTTGGGTCTTGCTTCCACCACTATCAGCTTCGCAGTTTTACAGACTGGCTTAGTTTAAAACCCAATTAATTAAGTTTTAGTGTCTCTATTAGCAGGCAATTGAATATGTTTGGTTTGTAATATTAAAGCGTTATAATTTTCAGTAAAACAATAACTTTTTTTTTAGTTTCTTTATATGACTAATTCTATTTTTAAGCAGACATAGCAGCAGCAAGAATAGTGAGAGTTCAGCACTTCTTGACTCCTGGAATCAGGAATCATTCAAGCAAATAAACTCAAAACAGCTGTGGTAATCGGCTGAAATTGCCACTTTTAATGACACAAATGATACCAGAGTGACGTCTAATGAAAGCTACAATTCCCAGCTTCTATATGCAAAATCTAAGACATTCTCCTAAATTGTGTTGACCTCTTCTTGTTTAATACCCTGCTAATCTTTGAAAATTGGAAACAAATGCTTCAATTAAGAGACAATTAATTGACAATTAATTCAACAATAAGCAGATGGCCAGAAAGAGCATCCTGCTATTAAATGAATCAAATGTGAGAGGGAACACTTGACCTTTCTTATGTAAAACTCCCCTCCTTGAGAAAAAAAAAATAACAAACAACACTTTTCTTGAAAAAAAGAAAGTGTGTGGAATTTTTTTGTGTCATAGTGTGCCGAGCTATAACTTTGAAAAATGAAAATAAAAAGCTTATTTACATCAGTATTTTGGTCTAGGGGATAGGAATTGTGAATTAGGAGAGGGATAAGGAGCAAAAGCATGCACAAGTGCAGGAGGATTTACAATAGCTCTTGCACCCCAAGGCCTAATAGGAGAAAATAAAGCCTCCATTATCATCAAAACTGCAGATGATCTCATAAAGGGCTTGTCTGCACGGGGAGGTCAGCACAGAACAAGCTCTGCTATGAATTTCAAGTGCAGCTGAAACTTTGCCTGGTTCCCCGTGCAGGAGCCACGGCTGCTTTTCCATGGTTACCATGGATGAGGCTCATTAAGGGGCTGGGGGCAGGAGTGCCCCCTCTGATCCCTCTGTGTTAACCAGGACTGGGCAAAGGCGCTGGGACCACAAAGCCAAGGGCAGGCAGGTGCTTCCAGAGGGTGGAGCCAGGGACATGGATGATTTGCATCCTGTCACCCCCTTTCAGCTGCTCTGCAGGTGGGATGGGGCTGTTCAGCATCCTACAAGGGAAAGTATCCTTTATGTTCATCTTTCTACACTTTCCCTTATAACATCCTCATGCAGATTAGCCTAAGGGTTTATTTTCCCAATTATATCTTAATATATATATCATAGAATCATGAAATGGTTTGAGTTCAAAGGGACCATAAAGGTCATCTTCTTCCAATCCCCTGTAGGGACACCTTCCACCAGCCCAGGTTGCTCCAAACCCCACCCAACCTGGCCTTGGACACTTCCAAGGATGGGGCAGCCACAGCTTCTCTGGGCAACCTATGCCAGGGCTTCCCCCCATCTCAGTAAAGTGTTTCTTCCCAATATCCCACCTAACCCTGCCCTCTGGCAGTGGGAAGCCATTCTCCTTTTCTTGTAACTCCAGGCCCTTGTCCAAAGTCCCTCTTCACCTCTCCTGGAGCCCCTTTAGGCACTGAAAGAGGCTCTGATGTCTCCCTGGAGTCTCCTGTCATCCAGGCTGAACACCCTCAGCTCTCTCATCCTTTCGCAGGGGCGTATGAGATCACTTGAATTTCAAAGTAAAGCTCCCTTGGGCAAGTCAAGGCTTCCCTCTACATATCTCAAAAGACCAAAGATAAATTCTCAGTGGCACTGGGGATGTTTTCAGAAAATAGCCCTTTTTCCAGATCTTTGCTCCTTTGAGGAAATGGCTAACATTCTAATTTTTCTCAGAGAACCACTGCATGTATAAATAAAAACTTATGCTGATCTTCTAATACAGTGCATAAAACAGAGAAGCCATTTGTGCCACACAGAAAGATCAGTGCTTATGGGACACTAAGAAACTTATTTTACTAGGAAAAAAAAAACCCTCAAATAAATTACAAAAGATAAATTGTTGGGAAAAAGAACTTACCTACTGATAAGTTGATGTCACTGTTCTCCAAATTTTTATTTAACCCATAGCTAAAGCATGACATGGCTAATTATTGAGACTTATAAATAAATCATTTCTATCCTCCTACATATATTGCTGCAGGAGCTCTTACTGTGCTTCACTGGTTGGTGTATTTTATGCGGTTGGGCTGTGATTTCATTGGTAATTTATACTGCATAAACCTTGACACCTGGGTGGCAGAAGCTGTAAGCTCAGCTTTTTAGGCCTTTGGCATAGGTAAAGCAAGGAGGTTAATCATTGCTTATACCTGGAGCTGCCTGAGTTTTAATATTCATCAGGTGCTCCTGCCCTTTAATTCACTGTGTGTCTCTTAATCCCACCGTGAGAACAACCTAATCCAAAAGCCAGAGGAGCAGAACCATTAAGCAAATTCATGAATACTTTCCTCATAATACTCATCTTTCCTATGTCAACATAATGGTGATTTTTCTCCTTTAATATTAATAATACATTTGTACTTGAAAAAAAATGTTTTTTAAAAGTATTGCAGAAGTTAAACAACAAAATAGAAGTAGTTGTATAAAATCGGTTGTATTCTGTGGGTTGTGCTTGGACACAGTGTTGTGCTCTGGGAAGTATCTCCTAGTGTAGTGAGACTCTGCAGAAACTCTTGCATGGTTTGGTCAAGAAATGTGCAGACAGAAATAAGGGAGCTGGGTTTCTCCGGGTGCTTCATGGAAAGTGGAAGACATCAATGGAACTGGAAATACAAACAGAAGGAGGAGAGGAAAAACAATAATTTCAATGTTAGTAGAACCAGACTCCTTAAATGGATTGTTAATTGCCACAATTCCAAGAAGGAACCGGACAGAAAGCAATGTGACAACCCCGAGAGATGGCCCTCGGTGGAGCCTACAGGAGTGGCAGAGCCTGGATGGGCCAGCTCAGAACTGGGCACTGGGAAACAATCCCAGAGTTTCCTTGCACAGACTGTTCATTTAGTTAGGATAAACGAGACCTCTCAGATCTTAAATATTAATGAATATGTCTGATTCCTGTTCAGTTTTCTCCTGCTTAGAGAGTCACAAGGGACTGTGAAATAACAAAGGACATGAGATTGTGAAGTAATAATGACATATTGTAAATAAATGTATAAAGTTCAGAACCAAAAAGGACAAATTTTTTTCTCTGATAAAGATATTTTTACAGTTGAATGGTGAAGTTTTGATTACCTGAGTCACCATCTCAGTTGTCATTTTCAAGTAGAGAGGTCTTGTTACTGATTACTGGGTTATTTTGCCTCTTGCTAGTGTTTAGGTAAACTTCCCGAGTTAGTGAATTCTAAAAACTGCTTTAAAATTTCAGCACTGGTTGCAGTTTCCTTCTTTAATTAAACTTTAAAGAGTCCCCCAGCAGTTTTGTGCCTGTGTCCTCTGGGGATGCCTCAATCAGTTCCCAGTTGTCCTGCTGGGCCTGCACACTCATTAGCACATGCCAAGTGGGTGGCAAAACAATCAAAACCCCCCACAAACAAACAAAACCACCCCAAAACAAAACAAGCAAAAAAGGAGGAAAATACAGAATATGACTTAGGTAAATTCATACATAAATATGTGTCGAGTTTTTCTTCACAGATCATTGGAGTTTTAAAATATTTTACATTGTTCTCTGATATCAAAACTGAAAACTTTTTTTAAAAGTTTAAAAAGGAGCCATTTCTTGTTAAAAATATAACATTGGTTTTAAACTTGAAATAAAAAGATATTTTTTTTTATTTTTTTTATTTTCAGCTTTTTCTTTCAAAATACCTTTTCAAACTTTACATGGTAACAAAGGAGTCTAAAAAGTGAAAAGCAATCAAGAACACAAAAACCCAACCTCCAAACAAATATATTTAAAAACATGAAAGTAAAAGGTTTAGTTTAGTATGAAGTAAAAATTTTTGGGACATTAGTTATTTATAATTTACATCCCTAAAAAATAATTAGGAAAAAATTATAATTGAGCTCAACTTCCACTCATAGTCAGGTTGTATAACGTGAATTTTAATAGACTTTTTTTTCTGAAATAAATAATTCCGTTTTCTGACAATCATTAAAAGAGCTTTTGTTCTTAGTGCTGTAATTTTGTCTGCTGTTGCTAAGATTAATATGTCCTTTGATTTTCTGAAAATTATTTGTCAATTGTTTAATTCCTGTAGTAATCAAGACAATTAGGGAAAAGGAGGGTTTATTAGTTCCACAAGGAATTTCCAAATCTCTGACCTGGGAGCTATCATAACCATTAATATATCTTATAATTGGAAATATTCATTACTATATTAGTATAATATACTACTGGAATAATCCAGAGATATTCCAAATGATCAGAAGACACCCGAAAAAAAGCCCCCATTTGTGACTATTTTAACAGAGTGTGCAAGAAGATCTGATTGATCACATTCCTTATCCTTTGGTTCCAGGTTCAATGTGCTTCTCTAATGACACAAAAAGTGAAAGCTTAACTAATAAAATCCACCATCCCTCTACAGCAGCCTGTGAACAAACTGATGGATGCTCCTCAGCACTGCACTGAGATCCAATAATCAGATACCTAAACTGGCAAATTCAAGTGTGGTTGATTTCCTTTTTCAGGGAAGGTAATCGAAATAACAAAATGCATAAATAAGAGTGTGTTCACTATTGCAGCTTTAAAATCTGAAGGTGCCTTGTTTCTCTACAGTTATGTGAGTTGCAAGCGAAGTGACAGACATGAGACCAGAGATCTAAAAGGATCCACACTCAGAGATGGGTTGCATTCAGTTTTGCAAATTAAAAAAGAGAGAAACAAATTAACGGGTTTTTTAGTCTTTTGCCCTCGTTTTCCTTTGTTGCTACTGGAACATAGGCTTATAGAGGTTTTTTGTAGCCCTTCAAGTCTTGGCAGCTTATCTCCAGCTCCAAGGCAGGAGGTTAGCAGGGTATTAGCTCTGTGTCGTCTTCACTTGAGACCGAAAAAACATTCAGTCAGCTAATGAAAGATAGAGTAGGCCTGGTAGTTTATTATAAATCCTGTGCACTCATCAGTGGTCCCAGCAAGCAGGTACACTGGCTCAATTCAAGGGTGTGCAGAGGATAATATTCCCTTTAGATCCAACTCTGCTCTTTGTTAATCTCCTGTCAGCCAAATTCTCTTTGGTCTTCTGCATTTTGCACCATGGTTCAGTTTGGAAATCCTTAATAAGCCACTGAGACAGGTTGGTTTTTTTTTAAAAAAAAAAAAGTAGCACCACTGATGAGTCAGCATTTCAGCTAACAATTGCCAAAGTTTTTTATTCTCATTTTTTGTAAGCCCCAAACTCCAGAAGTATCTGGCTCTGCAGCTCACTTTCTGAGTCTTTGAAATGCAAATCAGTAAGTCCAGTAGACTGAAACTCAATCTGAATTACTCAAAGGTGTCAGAACAACAAAGACTTTGCAAGTTCAGTGCCCTATTTAACAAACCTGTTTAAAGAGATCATGGTGGAAAGCGTAGAGTTCGTCACTGGAAAGTCTTTAAAAAGTGGTCTGCCCAATCACAGCTACCAGACCTTTGTGGGAAAGGTTTAGAACACACAGATGTAAAAGTGTCATTGCATCCAGTTTACCAAAGACCCTCCTACTGGTTTTATAAACAGGGTGGTGTAAGAGTGGCAGTGCACAGGGTGCTGGGCTCAACAAGTCAGGGTTCAAATTCTCAAAACCAGCTTTATTCAGTCACGATTTCTGCATTTCATATTATGCTTCAGTGAAGTGCATGGAAAGTGCCATCCAACCCAGTCAAGTTCCACCTCTGCAAGGAGAGGTGAGGAAATGTATGAAATTCCCCTTGCCTGGATGCCTCCTGACAGACTGCTTCCTCCTGTGCCATAATTAGCAGTAGTTAATTCACCATAAGAACTTGTTCCTGTAATACTTTGTAGAAGCATGGGCCCTCAAAGCCCACACCAACCAGAAGCATCCTACGCAATCATTAACTGTGATTCACCAGATTTAAACGCTGTATAAAAATATCCATGTGGACACCCATTCCCAGGCGTGAGATCTGATTTCCTCCTTTTCCAGAGTGTTAATTTAAATACATCCATGAAATTCCCTTATTTGCAATGTGGTTGCCTTGTTTCCTTGCAGATATTTCATCCCCTTTCCCCAGCTGCTTGTGCTCATTCTTCCTCTCCAGCTCTTGTCCCCGGTGCAGTGCCCTAAGCCTTCATGCTGGTTGTCAGCTGCAGCAGCCTACAAATAAAACACATCACGGGAGAGACACCTTTCCTTAGGTGAAGAGAATAAAGAGGCAGAAAAGAAGCACTGGCAACTTCTTATGATTTACTCAACATTATGCTTATAAATTTACAAGACAAATAGCCCAGATTGTGCTAAGAAGGCTTTTCAGAACAGATATTAAGGTTCACCTCAAGGAGAATGTTTTGCAATATGGCTGTAAAACCCTGTTAGTTTTCTAACCCACTGAAAACATCTGGAGAGTTAAGCTTTAGAACGTGGTGGCTGCTTCCATCTGGGCTTGGAAGATGCTTAGCAGACACCTATCCATCCTCCTGCCCCGCCTGGGGAATGGTATATAGGCAAAGGTAGTTTGCCTTGCAAACAGAGCCCCTTTGTATTTCCAGGTGGATTCACTTCAGAGAATTGATGCAATCAGAACCTACAGCAGCTCCTTGCAGCACTGAGGTGATGGTCCCACCAAGCTCTTCCACCTTGCAGTGCACAGATCAGTAAAGGCTGCTGGGTCCCATCTGGTTTCCCACCTAATTATGCCCATCTGGGATGTCTAAATACAAAAGTTTTTCTACTAAAACAGGCAGAAACCCATTTTCAGATAAGAGCAACTCCCCGCTTTACTCTGAGGTGAAGCCTTATGTCAGCCTTTTGCCGCTATAAGACACAGATGAGCTCAGAAAAGGTCTTTAAGCAAACAGACCTTCTCAGACCTAATTTCAGCCACCAGTGAACAGTCTGTGCCATCATTCTTTCTCACCAGTCTGTGAGCTCAGCCATTTCACCTCACCCAGTAAGTTACTTCAGATCAGCACTGTCAACACTATAAATAATTTCTTCATTTCATCACCATTCCTCCTCCTCCTCCGATGGGTACTGAACTTGAGCATCCTGCTGGAATAGCAGACAGAAATTCATCTCCTTGTGTGAGCCCCAACACCTGTGCACCATCTCGCTTGCAGGTGATCACTGTGCTGCTGCTGCAACCTCTGCATCTTCCGTGTCATTTGGCAGTTTATAAACATAGCTGAGAAACTAATGCCTGTGTGCTCTATGGCTGCCTGTTTACCCCCAGCTTCTGCTTGGCATCTCCCATCCATCTGGAGAAAAAAACACCCCAAAAACCAAACCAAAACAAATTATAGGAATAATGAAAGGCTATACCATGAGATACCTGGCCAGGACAGAGCAATTAATTCAAATTAGCATGGGGACTTTAGTGGGCCACAGGGACACGATGATTAATGTGAAAGATGCTTCATGCTAGAATAACAAAGGAGACTTACTCAGTTCCATATATTACAGCAATTAGAGAAAAAAAAACACCACCCACTGCAATATTTCCGTGGAGGTTAAGCCAAAGATACATCTATATCAAACCTTAATGTCCATGGTTGCATCCCAAAATTCACCCTCAGCACTTCCTAGACCTTCCCAGTGAGGGCCCTGCCATGCCAAGCTCCCAGTGCCCTCCTGCTCCATCCCTGCAGACACACGCCAGTCTCTCCTCTCTCCAGAAGGTTTCACTTGGCTCTGTCACACCTTCTCAAAAGAATGTGAAACAACTGTGGAGAGAATGCAAACAAACAGAAGCTGCCATATTCGTGTTCTGGAAGAGCTTATTCCTGTGTGGGAAGTGCTACAGTCACTAAGGAACTTTTCTATCTGTGCAGGGGTAATGCCGAAGGATTGTGCCAGCAGTGCCAAAGAGTGAGATTGTCACATCCCTGGTTAATCTGGCTACGAAATCTTTGTGCAGGCCAAAATTAGATTTAATTGACATTATTCGCTGCTCTCAGAGTGTCCTGGTGGATAACACTGAAGTGGGATGAAAAGTGTCCTGCTTCCTTTGCTTGCCCTGATAAACCACTGAAATAGCAGTTTGCATGAGTGCATGTCCAGTTGTACATCCTCAGGAGGAGACCTTCGTCTGTCACACCTGAGGTCCAAGCCTGCTTTGACCTCCAAAATGATCCATCCACAAAATGATCAAATATTCCATGAAAGCTTTTGCCTGGTCTATATCTGGAAAGACTCTGATTTGAAGTACCATATGCCATTGGTGGGTTTTTTTTTTCACCATTCATTTTTAATGAATGTGAAAATGCCCTGACTAAAACCTAGAAATGTATATTAATAAGGATCAATCAGTAAATAAAAGCATTCAAATGCACTGTTGTCCCCTATGGCCAAAGACAATACCTTGTATTTGCCTTAGCACAGTGGAGTTACTGAACTGATAAATAAATAATAATAGCTAGCACTGAGACTATTGTCGATTGGATGTGCCAGAGAAAACAACACACACCTGTGCCAGGAACAAAGACAAAAACAATACTTGGCGTAAGACTGTTTGCAAAGTAAAATTTAACCATCCTCTGAAGTAATTAGCAAGTGCATGAACCACGTAAAGAGAGAAAAAGGGACATCTCCTGTTCTGTGTCTCAGACCGTCAGCCCCGGCTCAGGAGTGAGAACCTGCCTGGCAGCGACAAGGGGCGGTGGAAAGCGCAGCAGCGCTGGGCTGGCACGATTCCACCACGCCACAGCTCCTCCAGGAGGGCACATCACCTCGTCTTGTTCTCCTTTCTGCCCCTCCTAAAATATGCTCTGTGTGTCCAAAGAGAGACACGGGGACATGAGGCAGCTGCGCTGTCGGGGATGCTGCTAACCCAGATCTGTCAAGGGGAACATGTGAAAGGCTTCAATTTTCCAGAGATCAGCTGGAGGGGGAATGGTCCGCGCTGACCGTGCTAAGCTGCTGCTGTCAGGGAGTAGGGAAGGTTTCAGCAACACTGCCCCGTGTCTGGACACATCACTCACTCAACTTTTTGTGTGGTGTGAGGGTGCAGCCACCAGGAACCTGCAGGGAGGGGCTCTTGGTAAGGCAAGACAAGGGGGAAAAAAGAATCATGGCTTGCTTTGTAGGGTTGAAGGAAGAGCCAGGATTGTTTTGATGCCTAAGGACTTCAGTGTGTGTTGTAGATTTTTAGAATTATATGAGTAGAATGGATTTTCCTAGGTTGCTCTCATTTTAGGTGGTGTTTAGAGATCACTGGACACTTTCTCACACATTTCTGAGTCTTGCCAAGGACACTGTTTGGAAGAAGAAGCACCCGCAAGGTGGCTTGAAGACAAAAGAGAAAAGAAGGCCCAGAGCCCCTGGAGAGTTTCCCCAGGAATTTAGGCATCAGTTTCATACCCCTCAGGTTTTCTTTATCTGGAGCTCAGGCACCCACATCACCATTGTGATGAAAATATCAGACGACATGAACAAAAAAGTCTGCAGTTTCAGGAGTTACTCTGGTTTTAACCTTCCTGCAGCAGAAATTCCTTTATTGCTGGGTACTACAGGTGCTGGCATCCCTTGGGGTGAAATGTTAAAATAGGCAATCACGGCTGTTCCACTTGGGCATTTAAAGAGCTGGTGGCACTTTGGTTACAAGCTGGAGTACACCACAATCTTCCTGGCTTCCCACAGAGATGTTACTTCAAATTCTGTCACTGTTTTCTAAGGGTTGTTGTGGAAGTTCAAGTTTTGCACGTTTTTCTACGAAAAGAAAAGAAAAAAAGAATTTCACTAAAATAAGACTCAGAGAGCATCCCGAGAAGAAATGTCTACAAGTGGTAAGTGGTGTTGTGACAGAACACGCAGCAGATGTCTTTTCCCGATAAACATGGTCAATACTAGCATGAGTTAAGAGAATACTTAGAGAAAGCTATAGGTGTTTTCAAAATGGATGGGCCATTAACAGCAGATAATTGAATACTTGTGGTTAGGAAATGCCACTGAATTCAATAGGAGCTGCACATACATCTGAAGCCAACAGAGGCTTTTGACAGACACCAGATAAGGTGATGAGAGAGCAGCACATTTCTGAACAACAGGGGGAAAAAACTTTCATGTACAATAAAAAATTAAAACAAACAAACAAATTGAGTCTAAAATATTTTTACCGTGGACAAACTTTTTTCCAAAGCAATGGAAAGCTTGAGTGGAAATTTGTCTTTCACTCCCGTCGGTGCTGCTTCATAAACAGATAAAGTTTCCCCTCCCTCAGGAGTCGTCTAGGGGAAAACAAAGCACTAGGATGTGTCACCAGATGGGGGAGTTGTAGTCCTTTGCCGTCTACCAGTTATGGTGGGAAGAATACAGGTATAAACATAGATAGATACTCATTCATAAAGAATTTGGGTTCGAATTCAGTGTCTTTTGGGTCACTTAACTTCCCTCCCCTACAAGGAGCAAGAAAACTGTTCATACATCAAGATATTCCTGCGTGTTCAAGAGTTTTGGCACTCTCCAGACCAATAAATGAGGTCTGTCAAGGATTTTATACAGTTTAATAATCTGCCACAGGGAAATGAGAGAATTCACATGATAACCTGACCAAAGTTGTTGCTGGAACACACACCTCAGGCACACACAGGCAGACAGACACCCGAAGATCAGCTTCCAGCTGTTTGCAAATCCAGCCAGTGTTGTAGGTCCATTTTTGCTGCCTTGACATGATCTTATGGCCTGTGAGCAAAGGCCAAGTCAGGTCTGGATGGTATCTGAAGGCAGTAATTATCCATCTATCTGTAAGGAACCAGCAGAATGATGGGTCACAGGCACCACAGGGCTTATTCCAGCTTCTCATTGATTTATAGGAGAACAGTCGATCTGGTGCAGACCTGTTTGTGCCTGCAGGATCATAGCAGTAGATAAAGTCAAAACCAAAATTTCACAGACTTCCTTCATGCTGTGAGCCTGCCTTCCCTCATACTGAGCTCTCAGAGCTGACCTGAGCTCTCTGGCTACTTCTCTTTGACCCTACCCCGTACCTTAGCTCTTTGCTACATTGCTAAATACACATTGGCACCCTAACCTAGTTCCTTTTCTTTGGCTTCAGCGTCATATATTTGATTTTCTCCCCACTCAACTGAAAAAGACACTCCAAATATTCCTGTTACCTCCAAGTTCACTTTGGAATAAATTTTGTCCCGTTTTCATCTTTAATTTAGATTATGGCCGCACATTTGCAAAAATGCTTTGCTGGGAATGCACGCAGCATCATTTGTCAGCATCTCCTCTCCAGACTTGTCTACTCAAGAAGCTCCTGTGCCAGAAAAAAAAAAAAAATCTGCAAAGTTCAAAAGAGCTGCACAGAATTTACAATACTTTCTCTTAATTAAAACTCTAATTTTTGCATTAAGCATTTGAAATATGAGGTGAATATTATTTTCCAGTACATTTTGTCAGCCTGCAAAGGTATTTCTTTGCTGTTTCCCAATATTTCTCCAGAATTTCTACATATCTGTTGATTATAGTTGTAAAATACAGATCAGCTCACAATTTTCTTGAAGACAGTGTTAGGACTAAATCTATAAAGTTCTTCCCAATACATTTGAAAAAGACAAGTGATGAATTCAGAGGCATAAAGCATACTAATGTCTGTGTTGTGTGATACTTCACAGACACTTTTCCCAAAATGAAATTATTAATTTAGTCAGACCTTGGATTTTGAATCTGTTATCTTTGGTTGTACTTCACCCATTTCGGTTTAAGTAGCTACTTTCAAGAGGTCAAATGATTGTAAATGGAAGCTGATTTTCAGTGTGTTCTTCAGATGAATCAGACACCTGATATTTTTTTGCCAATTCCATTGGTTATGCATGTGGGCCAGAAGAAGAAGGGGAGTCTCCACTGCACAAACTATCCAGCAATCTTAAAACTAAATATATTGAGGCAATTCCAGAATGATGTATAGGTCTGCCAAAGGTGGTTTACAGTCATAGTTTCGTTTACAGATTATTCCTCTATAATCCCTAGATATTGTTCTGGTACTTTTCTCTAAAACTGATGATGTTATATTTTATGTCTTGAAAGATGTTGAATATAAAACTGCAACCTGAATGATTAGGCTTTGTGAGAAGTCTACCAGCACCAAAATGCCCTCTTTAGCCTGATAAATACCTGTGGAAGGCTCCATTTGTAGCAGGAATTAAATAGAGAATGAGGAACATGACCACTTGAAAATAATTTGTGTCTCCCTCCCAGCTTCCACTTTCTCTTAGTCTTTTCCTAAGAAATATTTAGCTATTGTGAAAAATGCTCACAGAAGTTCTGCACATTAAAAGGAAAAGTAAAAAAAAAAAAAAAAAAATCACAGATTTTTATCCTTGCAGCTGACAAGGAAGAAATTACTGCAAGCCATTATGTTTTTCAGAACTGGGGAACACCTTGTGCAAGGATAATGGTGCTGATCCTTTTGGAAAAGTCACCTTTACGAAGAGCATCAGCACGGAGCACTCTCCTTCCCTACGTAATCTGGAAAGAGAGGAGGGATGCACAGAGTCCTGGAACCCGTTGCAAAGAAAGTAGCCCATGAATATGAATATCCAGTTTGTGGAGTGCCAGGCAGCTCTCTGGCAGGCAGTGTCACAAGAGCTGTGCCCTTCCACTACAGAGCGCATGTATTTATATTTATATATATATATATACACATATTTTCTTTTTTTTCAGGCCATCAGAATTTATATTTGTGCTCTGTGAATCCATCAGCCAGCTCCAATGGCACAACTTTAGCTGGTCAAGGACAGAGCATACAATGTCTTTTCACAAGGGGCAAAGGCAATCAAGAGATTTCACACGTATTTGTGCTGCCTGAGAAACACCCTTAATGTGTGGGGACACAGACAAGGGTAAGAGCAAGAAAGATAAATGATCTTGCTCCTAGCTACAGTCAGCATGTGGATAGAAGCAGATTGACACAGTTGAGTACGAGCACCACGAGCCAGAGACTGTAAATACCTGTTAGAGTGCAAGCTGGGCTGAGCCAGGAAAAATGTCTCTCTCCTTCCTCCTAACCCTTCTGTTCCTCTTTATCTGTCTCTCCTGGTAATTTTATCATCCTTCGCAGAGAGCAGAAAGGGGATGGAAAGGGTAAGTGGCATTTCTAACCCCAGTGCTGGATACTAAGGGTGAGGTATTTAAATCTGCAAGATGGATTTAAGAGTCATCAGACTCGGGAGACGAGCTCTTAGATTAGCAGCTCAAAAAACTCTTCGGGAATTATAGCTAAAGAAACTCATGCAAAGCCTCCCAGTAATCCCATTTTTCACATTTGCAAAAATGGATTGAGGAGGTTGAGAAATATTCAGTCCTCTGATACTCCATGGCTTAAGTGGCTATTGCTGCAGACTTTGGCTAATTACACTGCCAGGTGCAGATCCTACGGAAAGATTTAGACCTGAAAAGAAAAACATAAGAAAACGATGCAAATTTATTGGAAATATTCCTATTTGCCCTCCTTCTAAATCCTTCTGTGTTCTGCATGTCTTATGAAGCTTCTTCTGCCTTGTGATGGCTGAGGCTTGTACAGAAAATGCTGCATACTGGGACAACATCTCACTCAGTGGATTCGTGTCTGGAACTGCACCATCATTCCTGAGCAGATTAGGATAGCAGGAATTGGCCAATTACAGCCAAGAGCAGGGCCAAGCTCGAGGTTTCTTTGTGTCTTTAGCATGCCAATATATTGTAAGCCTCTATTTTGGATCTGACCTAGGACAAAGCTCACAGTGCTGCTTTGGGATGATGATCCTGGCAGAGCACCCCTTTATGGAGCACAGAGAGCTTTAGGATTGCCTTGTGGAAACCCAAAAGTAACAAAAGGTCACCAACAAGCTGACAGAGCTGCTGTGCCCAGGCATACCCGAACACCTGGCTTTGCTCATCATTTAAACTACAGAATGAGATACTCCTTTCCAAACTGTGTGTGTGCAGGTTTCCCTTCATGGAAATCAGGTCAGGGGCAGGAAAACTGCTGAGTGTCTCAGCCTTGTCCTGTCATTTGCTGGACACAGGTAGGGCATGGAAACCTGGAAATATTTCCACTAATGTATATGTAACTGAAGGGAGGTTCAGCTGTAGCTGTGCCTAACCTAATTAGGGGCTGCATCTGGGAATATCCCAGAGAATCCTTCAGGAGAGCCCCAGCTCCACAGGCAGATGTGGTCCACAGCTTACTGCAAACGTGTGTAATGGAGAGGAAAAGTGGGAGTCTTGCCGGTCGCTTTGTCTTCTGACATCCCTGCACTGGGAAAGACATGGGAGAGAGCTTTGTACTGAGAAACTGATATCCTGAAATCCTGACTGTGCCCAGGAACAGCACAGTGATCATCCGGACACATGACCATATGGCAGGTCGGATGTGCCAGGTGAAGCTCCCAGGAGAGGAGTTTCCACCTTCAGAATATTACTGCTAGTCACTGTCCTCCAGATTGCAACAGGCACAATGCAGAGGACCCCATCAAGCTCAGAGAGAGGTTTGGAAAAGAATTCAGATGTTCTGTATGTAGGAAATTCAGTACAATATTGAAACATGAATAAAATAGAATACATTGGAATAACATTATTGATGCATCTTGAAATGCAGCAGCAATACTGTTTGATGACCCTCAGCTGAATATTCTTGTTTTGTTTCTCTTCAACTTCTGCATTTTGTTTTCTCTCTTTGATTTGGAACTTATTTCAAGTACAAAGAATTTATCACAAAACAGGGAAAAAAAAAGGGGGGAAAAAGCTGCTCATCGGTCAAAAGCAAACACTTTGCACTTAACATGGAAACCCAGCTCCTTAGAACAGCACGAATCCCTGATCAGAAGAGAAATGCCATTGTTTTTCAAACATCAAATATTAGTGATTACTGTAAGGATCACTGCGTGAGAGCTGGAGGAGCCCACTGAACTCAGGATCCAAACAACCATGCTAATAACCCTAAAGGAGACTATAGTTTACTGAATATTAAGATTGCTGAATATTAAACAGGAAACTTGCAAATTCCAACACATCCCCTAGATGAGTAAAATCATCCCTGAAGTGTTCAAATTCATGTACTGTTGAATCACATTTTTCATCTCTGGTTGAAGAGCAGAATGATTCTGTGTTTTCTTAGTTTTATCTCCACAGAGAGCTGAAAACAGCGACTGTCATCTTGTATGCCAGGTCTGTCACACTTGGGACATCTTGCATTGGGACCTTAAGAGTATTCAATTTTTAAGTATAGTCTTCTAAAATGCAAGATAAGCCCTGAAAAAAAATCTCAGCAAAGGAGGTAATAAGAAATTAATTCCTGAAGTTACAAGTCTGATGAAAAGGCACACTTCTTTGCTGTTTCATTTTCAGAGAGAAATAAAACAAACAAAAAAATCATAATCAAATGCAACTGTTCACGATTAAAACCACAATTAAATCAAAACACCACAAAAAATGTCTGTTTGCTGTAATTAAACTAAGGGCACAGGACTAAGTGCCTTGGAGGCAGATCTCAATGCCTGCTAGAACCCATATCCTTGCTTAGGTACTGTCTTGATAACTGGTTAAGAAATGCTCACAGGCATATTCAGTTGAAATACTGGTGGACTAACTGTAAAATATCAATTAAAAAAAATTTCCTTAAGAGATAAGACAATGACATTTTTTCTGTATGTATATGTGTGTATATATATATAATATTTATATATAAAATTTTCTTTATTACAATGAAGTGTGACCTGGAGTCAAGGCCCATAAATAAGATAAAAAGGAAGTTGTAGCACATCTGAAAACCCATCACGCCACCCTTGCTCTTCTTTTGTTGTTCTCTGTAAAGAAAAGAGCCCCAACCTTCACCTTAAGACTTTGAGTGAACAATTTCATCAGCTTGGGTTTGACTGCCCAGCAAGAGGTGCCTTCAGGAATTTCCCCATCCCCCTGCAATACGACTCAGCCCACCTGGAGAAAGACCTTCAAGTGTTTTTGGGGTGATGAACCAAAATACTTGTGCATTACCCAAACAATTATTTACAGCCCAACACAGAACAGGATTGGTTGTGCTGAGTGAGCCCATAAGTAAAAAGGCCTGAGCCAGAGAAATCTTCATTTTTATGCTGGAGGAAGTGTGTCAAAAGCAATGCCTTTGCTAATAAAAATTAATTGTCTTAAGCAGTGTGTGACATTAAAACTTAAATTTACAGCTCACTCTTTTAAGGTGCTGAACTGCATGGCTTTAATCCCCTGAGGCATTAATGCAGGTGCTTAAACTTTGTATGTATGGAGTCTTATTGATGTAAGCACTTCGTTAAAGGGGGCCAGATTACAAAGCCTCTTTGAGGATCTAGCCCTCAGCAGTGAAAAGAAGAGTTTAGGCCAAAGACATCAGAGTGGGCTGGAGCCCACATGTGTTATTTGCATTTGCAATGAGAGCATTTTAATAATTTAATCACTTTTGAAAAGCATTGTGCAGAGACGATCCCCAGTCATTTCGAGGAACTAAGTCCTCTTAAATTCTAATTCTCACCCTTCTGCTTATGCACGAAACAGCTTTAAGAAATATCTTGCCATGCCTCAGCTTTTCCACCTCTACAATACGTACCTCAAAGGGCCATTGTGCCTGTCATTAAATAACGCTGGTAAAGCACTCTGAAGATCTGCACTGGTATATATACTCCAAGAGAAATCGTTATTGTAGTGTTAGTACCATATGAAGTTTGATACAAATCCATGAACTATACCATTGGTTACAATTCTTTAAACACAATCTCCAGCATAATGATATTAAATGTAAGAAATAGTTGACTACTTTAGAACATAGTTCTCTAAAACCTTTATTCTTATAGCTATATTATATTCAAATGTCAGAATATATCCAAACCCCTATTTTTATTTTAAGCTTGGCTGATTTATTGATGGCTGTGCTTAATTTTTAAAATATTTTCTCCTTTGGAAATTAGTCTTCTGTCAAGCTTTCTAATGTACACAATCTGGAGTCACAGCATTCATCTTAAGCAGCTTAGCATTAATGTTTAATTCTGCAGACTTTACCCTGGCTGTGCAGAACAGTTTGATAGTTTATGCCTTTTGCAATCAGTAGCTAAAAAATTTCCTGTGTTCTTGACTGTACCGATAGTAAGTTGCCATGGTCTCCCACTCTATTTTCCCTGAGTTCTTCTTCCTTGTAATTTCTACCTGGTTTGAGACCATGATTTTTCAATAACAGGTAATTTTGAAAGCCAGCAATCAAAATTCTGAAAGACACAGGCTCTCTGGCCCCTCTGTGGGTGATGGAGTTTATGAGATGTTTTTGGATCAGGTTGTCTGAGCATCCATAGACTTATTCGCTTCTATGGGTCATAGAATCCTACAATAGTTTGGGTTTGAAGGGAACATGAAGTTAATCTAGTTCCAACATCCTGCCTTGGGCAAGAACACATTCAACTAGACCACTTTGCTCCAAACCCCATCCAGCCTGGCCTTGGATCATCCCTTTGGCATCATGGGTTTTGGCCACACCAGTCCTTAGTGTTGTGAACAGCCTCTATCCCACGGAGGAGACCTTCACACCCGGGGGTTTCTTTCTTTAACAAGCAGAAACTATTCATTAACCCTCTCTCACAATTCATACAAGACAAAAAAACTCATGGGGTGCCCTCTGCACTGACCCACACTCCCCAGGGGAATTTGAGCCAGCTTAAGTGCACTGCTTCTCTTCATTTCTCTTATTTCTGTCTGCATTTGTATGTTATATGCCTACATTTCTTACACAACCCAGATTTTGCAAACCACTACAATCCACACCAGAGCAAGCCCCTCTGGAGGGGGTTTGAGCCTGTTTTGAGGCTGCTGCTCTGAAGTACATGGAGGGTAGGTAAGTGTATGCTTAACATTGCTGTGCTTATCTTCTATTAAACCTAATAGGACTCGGCACTTGTTTAATGTTAATTATACCCTTATGTGGTTTATGGATTGGGGCCTGGATTACTTATTTGATTACAATTAGGCCTGTGATTGCATGTTCACTGAGTTGAGACCATTCAGCAATGAGCCTGAGTGCTGTCCTACTCCCCACCTCCCCTCATCCCGAGCAACAGGAGTTGCTACATCGACAGTGCTGAGGAGTTTCTCTTTGTCTTGTGGTAATGATGGATTTGTAAATAAAAATACCGTGACTCCTTTTCTCAGTGACTTGTAACCACGTACAGAGACAGAGCTCTCTCTCAATGAGAGAGCTAGCAAACCATCCCCAAAACACAAAGCTTTTACATCTCTACATGAATATACACATGCATTACCTCCATCCAGAGAAGCTGTAAACAAGATGAACTCTCCTAACCTCAGTCAAAACTGTCAAAGTTAAAACAAGAGAATAAATGCTCTAGGGAAAAGGAAGAGGTAGAGCAACCTTTAGCAGAGCAGCAAGATCTCACCCCTTCCGCTGTAAAAGCAGAAAATCAAGGGAAGAAACTCCTGTCCTGTTAAACACTAACAAGCTTAGAGCTTAGTGTGACTGCAGCAATTTAGCAGTGACCTTGCAGAGTCAAAACCCACCATCAGCTGGAAATCATATTAATTATAATGGTACAAAATGATGCATTTAAAACTCATTTTACAGAGGGTAATGCTTCCAAAGTTTTTAAATAGTTCATTTCTTTATGCAAAGTGCCTTCCCTAGACAAACACATTAAGAAAAACTGATATCCTCATCAGAATGATCTTGTGGTTAAGGTAACAGATTGAGAGTCATTCCCGAGGTCTGTGTCCTTTCCGTGTCTTATCTTTGAGAGACAGATTGTGAACCAGTTATTCTCATTGATGAGTAGCACTGGCACTGGTTGTCCCATACACAATAATGATACAGCTCATGCAGGCAGTCATCCATCACTGCAAAAAAGAAGTTCTCAATGTAACCTTTAGATTGAATGAGATGTTCAGGGAAGTTCCTATCTCCTCCCGCATTTAGCACAAAGGTCTCCCTGCAGCTGGTGTGTCAAAGGATCTGCAGTACAAGTAAAGACAGCCTCAATTGTGGTCAAAAATATATTTCTAGAATATTTAAGTACAGGCTATTACAGGCAAAATATCAAATTCTTAATATTTTCCCCTGTAAATTCATTATAATCCACACTCCTACATCTCAGTGATCTTAGAGGTATTTTCCAACTTAAACTGTTCTATTTGAGACCTCAAGGATAAATTTGAGATAAAGTAGTAGTTAAATTTGAGAAAAGGAGTAGTTAAATACTGATTCATATACAAAAGCTTAGTTTGTGGGTTTTTTCCCCCCATAAATGGCAATCACTCAAACTATCAATCATCTGGAGAGGAAGAATCAGCAGGCAATCTAATTCAAGGAATTAGATTGTAATGTCTGATGTAGATCTACCAGTTAATTTAAATAATGAGTCACCTGGTAGGCAATCAAATCTAGGTCAGGACATTTAGCAGGCTGAGAATAATGAGTCTAACAGCAACAGAGCTAACAAAACAATCCAGATAATAATGACAGCACAGAATGACAGTCCTAACATAATCAGACAGTGTGCACAAACTGTAAATAGACAGAGTAAAGAGAATGAACTTGTGTAGGGAGGCAGAACATATTCTCCAATGAAACTATTATAGAAGAATTATGTTTGGTTAAAAGGAAGCATAGTGACAATCACAGTGAGGACATGCAATATTTATGTGCTCTGACTGCACCTACCATATCTGTGAAAGCTTTCCTTTCCAGCTTTTTTTGTTTGTTTTGCTTTGTATGTAAAGCAAACAGTAAAAGTTGATTGCTGTTTGGTTTTGGAAGTGAGGTAGAAAAAAGCCTTCTTCCTACTTTCTTTTCCTGACTTTTGCTTGCATTAATTCATGGTCTTGATTTTAGAAATTGTTTCTTGGTTTGAGAACATGAGTAGGAGGGTGAAAGAAAGGAAATGTTCAAAAGGAGCTGCCCCTGCAGTCCCCTCTGTCTCAGTGTCCAAATGGATCAGGATATTTGAAGCACAACTAGCAGGGACAGGGATTTTCATGCCAGCATCCTCTGCCAGCCCCTCGTTAAACCCATGTTGTGGAGCCTCACACCTTGTGCTCCCCAAGCAGCCCAGGGGTTGTGAGCACACACAGGCACCTCTGCTGCTGAAGAGCACAAGCAGGAGATTTGTTTGAGTAGGAAACACTAGATGTCAGCAGCTCTCCTCGCTCTCCAAAGGGCCCTCCCTGCTCAAGAACAGTTTGTAGTTAATCCACCTGCTCCTGTCTGGGGGCACAGTTCCCATTTTATGGGATTTTTATCTCCATGCTCTTCTGCCTGCATCCAGCTGCCACGAAGGGTTTTCTCCTCGTATTTGATTTCTGTCTTGTTCATTCACACAAGCAGAGGGCAACTCATTCAGCTGGTGTGTTGGGGAGCTGGAGTCTGAAAATGTTCTTGCACATAGTCCACTGGGTAAAGAACATCACCAATAGTGTGGGAGACCAGTCCTTCCTTCCACAGTGCTCTGCTCCAGCAAGTTTGGAATTGAAGAATCAATAAGGTTGGAAAAGACCTCTAAGATCACTGAGTCCAACTGTTAATGAAGCACTGCCAAACCCTCCGCTAACCCATATCCCCAAATGCCATATCCAAGGATGGTGACTCCATCCTCCATCACTGCCTAAGTCTTCTCTTCCTCTTTTCCAGCCCAGTGCTTCCTTTTTTTTTTTTTTTTTTTTTTTAAGAGGTCAGCTCTATTTGACCAACAACATTATCGAGGTTCTTGGATAAAATGGGAAATGGCAACAGATTTACCTATTGAGATGAATTTTATAATCCATTACCATAAAATGCCCCAGGCAACTGGTCCTTTGCCAGCTTGTTACTAATGCTGGTCTTTTGAGTTTATTCAGTTTAAGCAAGTAGGGAAGCAGGTAGGAGATGACTACCAGATAAATAGTCTTCAACTTCAGCATCTCATTATGCCTTCAAATTTGGTATCTCATTATGTTTCAAAATGAATGATGGCATTCCTTTCCATAACTCCAGGTAGCCAGAAAATGCTGAGCAGCCCATTTTTTTCCCCTTTGTGAGCAGTTTATTTAGTTTATAATTACAATTTCAGTTTTAAAAACATTGCTAAATTACATCAACAGATTTTTAAAAGGACAGGGCTTTGTAGCTCAGCTTTATGTTCCCAAGCATGTCACAGACTCCTTCAAGAGAAGCTGTGGGGGTTCTGATGATTCCTAACATCATGCTTTTTTCCTTTGAAAAGTCAAAATGGAATGATCAGGCTTTATTCTTACCTATATCTGTCTGAATTGTTTTTGCCTGTGAACTGGACCTACTGTGGTGATAAAGCAGTTTGTTGTACTACTTGTAAAAGTTTCATCAGGTTTCAGTTAATGCAGAATGGGTGAAGAGCTTAAAATGGGTGTTATAGAGGCATTGAAATGTCATCTTCTAAGACAATCTTAGCCATTAAGAACTAACCATAATATTGCAGTTTTGTTTACCTTTTCATTTCATCTTTGCACACACTAAAAGACAGTGAAAGCAATTTCTTGAAGCATCCAGTATCAGAAGAGCAACAACTCTGCATTCCTGCAGCAGCACAAGTTGAGTCATCATAATATCCATGACCAAAGGGGTCTGACACCATGCCCAGGGCAAGGGATGCTGAATCAAGAGTTTCCAGCTACTCCTTCAGCTCTGCTAATGATCTTCTGTTTTCTCCTGCTGAAATCACTGTGTATTTTTGTGACAGTTCCTGTCTCACCATCGGTTTATACTGCAGATTTCTTTTAGGGCTTCTGAGCTCTGCTGCGACTTAAGTTAGGGGAGGAAGAGCCTGCAGAGTCACTTCTTTGTATTCCCTATTCTGTGCTAAAGTAGGGATTCTCTGTATTGCAAAATCAAATGTATTTGGTGTTATTTAATTCTGTTAATCTCTTTTATGTATTCTCAGAGTTAAGAAGAAGTTTTTAATACATCAGAAAATCAGAGCTCATTGCACAAAGACAGTTGTGGTGTGTTTTGGGGTCCACTTAAATAAAGGGAGTCTTGTAAATGGGAATTGAAGAGTGGACTGAAGATTTTAAAATACACAAGAAAGCACCAGCCTTCATGGGAATGATGGGAATCATGACCTTATCCTTTCTTCCCATATTTGATTTCTGGTTGTTTTTTTCACATATATTGGAACCTGTCACAACTGGAATCTTTGTCACAACCAGAGAATAGCACATTTATGTTACAACTACTAAAAACATTTGGCTACCTGGCCTAGAGTTTTAACTCTAATCCTGGCCATAGTAATTTCCCTCCCTTTACACATATTTTACAGTTTTTAGGTGCCTGAAATAGTAATGCCATATGTAATTCTCTTTCTAGCCAAGCCTACTTAAAATGCTCGCTCAGGAGTAATAAGTGCAATATTTTTTCTGATCAGGTCCCCTTGGAATGAAATAATGGAAAAACTGTTCCTGCCAGTTCATGCTGATTACCTGTGTGTCTCATTACTCTAAACCCTATCTGACAGCAGCACAGTCATAACTGTCTTTCAATAAGAGCTACCACTGAGTCTTTTAAAAATAATTTTATTTCAATTTCTAGCTGGTTCTAGCTTAAACAGCACATTTAATTGCCTAATAAGCAGTTCATAAGAAGAACATAATTTCAAAGTAAAATGTTGGACCTACCCAGTCTTTGACAGCGACAGAAATTAGAGATGCAAGCGCAAGTTACTGTGCAACACAGGAAGCAGCAACCTGGAAACTTGTTAGAATACTGATTAAGCTTTCAAAGCATGCACAGAATTAAAAAAAAAATAATAAAAATTATTGTGAATATTAAGCAATTACTGAAGATAAAAGGTAAAATATTTTAACTGTTTCAGAAGTAGCAGTAAGTTCTGAGTTACTAAAACCCCAACAGGTCTGGCATGTGTACAGGGAAAACTTTCCACTGAAAACTACTGTTATTTTATTACCACATGAAATGTCTGTAGAAATGTACAATGTACCATATGCAGGGTCTAATTTTGTCTGACATCCAGTGCAACAAAGACCACAGAACTTAACCCATATCCTTTCCACTTTTGCTCAGTTATATGTGCCTGGTGAACTTCCAAGTTATCTTGGAGAGTCCCAGAGATGTTGGACTCGACCAACTCCTGTTAAACCCATGAATTTAACAGGAAAATTTCCTAAGGACTTAGAGAAGGCAGGGCAGACTTCAGTCAGCAGTGCCAGAATGTGTCACCTCCATTGCTCTGTCCGCACAGAGTGTCCCTGAGTCTGTGCATGTGATGGATCCTCTTGACCACTTGCAAGCCCATGTCTGGCAGGGGAAATCCAGGTTGGAATGGAAAACCAGCAGGGAAGAGGATGGGAGGACCAGGGTCCTTCAGTGTGGAGCTGAGGTTGACTGCAAAATACCTTGGAGTTAGTCATATCCAAACAAGGCATGGCCACAGATCCGAAATCTCGGTTCACCAGGTCACAGATGAGCAAGTCCTTCACCTTCTGGATTTTTGTCATGTCTTGATTCCCCAAATAATTAAAGTCCAACCTGGGCATTTCTTTAACATCCAGGAGTGTTCTCTGTATCTGGAACACAATAAAGCCAGTTACTACAGCAAATAACCTATAGGAAGGAAGGCAGTAAAATCAGTTGAGATTTTCAATGGAAATGCTTTCCATTGGAAAAAAAAAAGTATTCAGTTTTGGAAACTGATACGTTTTGTCAGAATGTCTTGATTGATGAAACTGTACAAATATAATAGAAAGAAAATAATTAAACTCCAATGATTTTCATAAGATCAAAGGCACTGGCATTTCTCTGTTCACTATTTTAAATTACTTTTTCTGGTTTTATGATAACAGTAAATACTGGAAGACCAAGAAGTAAAAAATTATAAAATTGCTATGTTCTCCTTTTATCTGAATGAGATGGGAGACTTTTGGCCTCGTTTGAAATGAAATGTGCTATTAAAATGCAACAAATATTTCATCAGGTCACTTTTATAAGAAACAAACCTGAAGAATTTGTAACTGTATAGAAAAAACACTGTAAAAAGTGAAATAAAATTGCATAATCAAAATTGAGGAGATATTAGTTAACACAAGAAATATTTCTGAAGAAAAATAAATTTCCTTCGTCCATCAGCTCAAGATAGAATTGCCTGGTCTTTACTCCCAGAAAATAATTTTGTCTATGAGCATAACAAAACTCATAAAATAAGTGTAAAGTATAGATTCATAAATCAAATATAAAACAAATTTCAGAAGTTATCAAATAATAACCCATTTTCTGCTATAGATCTGTCTGTAACTCTGCCTTTGGGATAGATGTTTAACTTTCTTTTAGCTATGATTTTTTAAAAGTATGGTATAATCAGCTCCTCAACAAAATTCTTACAAGTTAAAGCATTAATCACTGGTTAATTGCAATTACTTAGCCTGTGGAAAATTTGGGAATAGAATTAGACTGTGACTACAAGTCAAATAAAGTTTGCCTTCCCTATTGATTTAAACATTTTTGAGACAGATGTTCAATATGGTTTGCTTAGTAATTTTTTTTTTTTTTTTAATGCTTGGTCAATGTGCTGAATAATAATTGAACTCCCTCTTTACACAATTTTTGTATCACATCGAAGTTACCTTGTAATCATCAATTTTCCTAATAATAGAGGACAGCACATATATTGCTTTTCCAATATACTTGCACAAAATTACAAACCAAGATATTTTTGAGCTTCTATTCTTTTTGTTGTTCAGTTGAACGTCCTTGACAACATTGAAAATTACTTAATGCCTGCAGCAATCACTCTGACACCTTTAAACTCTCTCAGCCCAATGGCCTTCCCTTTAGTTATGCTCAGAAGGCCAGACCCTCAACACGTTTTCAGTGCTGGGATTGGGCACTGTCTGCATCTGACACTGGGTTTTCTTCAGTCAGTCAGAACAGGAAAGTTAAGAACAAAGGCTTAATTTTTCCATCATTGAAATCATTGTCTGCTTTCCTGTCTTTTTTTTTTTTCATATCACCTTTAACATTGGTGGTTCCAGCCCCTTCTTCTCTACCCATCCACCTCTATCACTGAGCTCCTCTACAACATAGGGCTCCCAAAGCTTCCTCTACCTCTGGGAGATCACTTAAAATGCAAGGAGCTCATGAACACCTGAAGAAATGGATTTATGTCTTGCAAGGCATTAGCTTTTTAATTTAATTACATCAGTGATTTGACTCTTCCTGTGCCTCAGTCTGCAAGTGCAGAGCCATCAGACTGCCTTGGTCCCAAACACAGCTCAGTGCCAGGCACCAGGGGATGCACATGGAAGAAATGGGAACTGGATGGTCAATCTACTGGGGAAAACAAGCCAGCAAATCAGGATTCCAGAATAACTTCTCCTGTAAAAGGTGTCTGCCCAGTTTGAGGGCCTGAGGTTGGTGGTGCAGGTGTATGTCAATTAAATGTGCCATGATTTCAGCTGGCAAAATGATACTCGCTTTCCAGGGGAACTGGTAGTGCAAGAAGAAGTTAAATTACTCTTAAATTTAACAGAAAACTCAGATGTATTACTTCTAGGAAGCAAGAAGTTCAAGATATTGGTTCTTCCATTTCCCATTGTATTTTTTTTTTTTTCCACTTTAATATATGTAAAGGAGGGAGAGAAACCAAATTAAACCAAACTGAGGAAAGGAGAATTTAAACACTGATCAAAATATTTCAGTCATCATGGTAAAATTTTATCAAGTTTTTTGGTTTGTTTTTTTTGTTTGTTTGGGGTTTTTTTGTTTGGTTGTTTTTGTTTGTTTGTGTTTTTTTGTTTGGTTTTGTTTTTGTTTTTTGGTTTGGTTTGGGTTGGGTTGGGTTTTTTTGTTTGGATTTTTGTTTTTTTTTTAAACCTTAAATGACAGCAAATAGAACCTTTCCTGTCGTGTCAGGTCAGAATAATGTAATTATATAAAAATGCTTATTTTTACAGCAAATAAGTAATTCCTTAATATTTAAAGTTACTATGTGTTTTTTTCCCATGTGTTTCTGAACCAATCACACATTATCACTTCCAGTAATGGATTATTTTGCTTCCCTAAAGTCTATTTCTAAATTTAAGTTTGAATAATAAGTGCTATTTTCTCTTTTGCATTCAGATTTAAACCATAAATTTAAGGACATTTTATTTTGACACATTACTTATTTATGCAGTTCAAATTTCTTGTAAAATGCTTGCTTTTAAAAGAATGTCTTAAAATATTCCCAAATGAGGCAAAAGAAGCATATTAATTTAGAACCATATTTATTTAGAACCATTTGAGTTGTTTTATTTCAAATTCAATGTGGAACTGCTGCTGCCTCTGCAGTTCCCACCATGACCTCCCTTAACGTGACTCATCAAAGAGAGCCATGACTATTATTATGCAGCAAAAAGGTAGGAGGTTTTGCTTTTCTCGCACACTTTTAGCTCACTTTCCCCCCATTTCCAGTGAAGAAAAAGGTAATAATTTATTGCTTAGCAGAAAATTACAAGATTTCCACAGTGACTCATCTGGGCTGGTTGAGTTGGATGTGAAAGCAGACGTACAGCACAACTTTCCACAACTTTTTTCTAATCTGATTTATTCTTAGATTTAAGATATGGATACTTCTTGAATAACAAGATGGATAACAAAGTGAAACGACTTTGACATGTTAAAATTTTTAAGCTCTTCAGCTCCAAGGTGCTGTACCCCAATAGAAGGCAGACAAACCTGACTGACCTATTGGCTTCACCTTCCAGCTCAGCTTCTCCAAAAATCTGTGCTGACCATCAAACTGAACCCACATTTGCATTCCTTACACCACGGACTGCATGTTCTTCCTTCTCTTTCATCTCTCTTTTTTAACTGAGGTGCTACAATAAGACCCATTAATGAGGATACAATGTCCTGATACAAAATACCCCCAGTTACCCAAATCCACAGGTGCAGGTCATGGGCCAAGTTTCATCGAGCCTTGCAGGTCATTATATGGAAAGGCCTCCTGTCATGAACAATCTTTGGTAAATAAAAATGTGTTGTCTTTCTGAGAACTCTTTCCTACAAAGAAGCATAGAAATCACAAGCATGTTCTTACTTATTGACATTTTTACAGACAGAAACTAAGACAATGCTTCAAAGTAAAAGTGTCAAAAGAGAATGGATGCAGAACATCAGCAAGTCAAGATTACAATGCAACTATAAAGGACAATATCAGCAAAATATTGCATTTGTCTCTTTACATTTGGTCATGATATAATTAATTCTGTCCAAATCCTTTTGTGAAAGAAATAACTAGTAAGATAATTTTAATGAGTTTTAAATTGCATGTTATACTTCACATTCTCTTTAAATCTGAATATTGGCAATAATTCCTCCACCAAAATATTTTCTTCTGTATAATTTCAATAGACTACAGCATATGCAAGCTGAGATACACTTTTGTGGAAGAAAAGAATCTTTGGATAATGTATCATTAACATTAGGCCATATTTTAATTTTCATTTCCAAAAGTTTCCCTCCCTGTGCAGTTTATTCATTAGGCATTGCCTACTTACAACAAGCAAATTCAGCAAACATTATTTATCAGGATTCCTTTGTAGGCAAACAACTGCCTGGGTTTCCTGTTGTGTTGTGGAGGGCAAACCAAGGAGGCAGATTCAATGAAAATAAATGGTTGATGCTCGGGTTAGTGATGTATTTCTTTGAACATAGTGGAAATGTTCTTAACTGCTGCAAGGACACACAGTGAAGTGTCCCAAGAGGAGACTAATTCATGCTCTGACCTTTCATACCAGTTTGGTTATAGTGTGTACTCACCCAATTAAAAGAAAAAAGAGACAGAGACACGAAGAAAACCAGTACAGTCCTCAGCAATATCATCGTGATGCCTCTGGTGCTTGGACTGTGTTTTGCCACACTTAAAGGCTACCATGAGGCCCTCAAAAGCTGAAAATCCAAGGAGAATAATAGTTTCTGAGAAAATATTCCAACCTGAATTAAACCTTTTTGATCAACAGACCTTTTTATGAAACTGTCGATTTTTTCCTCTTATATAATACCTGGGTGTTCTGCCCACCTCTTACTTTCTTATCTTCATAAACCTGGAAATAAAATATATGTTCTTGTTTGAAAGGAGGAGGAGATTACTTACATCAAAGAGTAAACAACACGTTTCTGTCTCAGTAAATGAGGTCATTTTTTTCTATTTCTCCACTGTGCTTTTTTCCTTCCTTTCCCTGGATACTGAAGTCTGAAACTAAATTATCCCTGCTTCATTTTCTGAGGAACTAAAAAGGTAAATTTTGTGTACGTGATAATTTTTAATAACCACAGGGATTTAAATCTTGTAGCCTGTAGGTATATGCAGTGTTTTCTTTTACGTAAAAGAATATGTTATTCTGTCTCTAGCATTTCACTGTGTTATTTAATTGCATTCGCATTCCATTTCTTAACTGTGTAAAAGTTTCAAAGCCTTATAAACCATTAAAAAAAAATTTCTTTTTCATGTGATACCTAAGAGAGTATTGTCATACCAGGAACAATATTTCAAAAGCATGTACTTATTTTTGGTTTATTTGATCATTGCATGATTACTGTAGATGCTGGATCTAAGACATTCAATGGTCTTAGCTAAAACTGTAGCTGTTCATCAGTTTTCAGAATCCAAACTCCTTTTTTCTTGGCATTGCTGATGTCAACCTGAGTTCTCTTGTTGAGTCAATGGTCCCACGTTCAAGTGACATTGAAACATTTATGTTTCATCCATGTCATCAATCATGAACTGATGCATAACAAAGATATTTCAAGGATTTCTTATCCAACAAGGACTTGTCACAAAAGAAACACAAAATCATCTTCTTTACATCCAAGACAGGTGCTAATCCACATCCAATGAGACACTTGAGGAAGAATTACTTATGCAACTAAAAAAAGTTTGAAGGAGTGGCAGTAATATTTGTTAAAATGGTGCAATTACTTTCATAACTGAGAAAGCATTGATCAGTTTTATTTTTAAAAGAAATTATTTTTTCCCAAAATTCCATCGTTAATCTTTTTAAAGAATAGCTGAAGCCTGAAGAGAATTACGATTCCCTTCTGTCAGGAAGAGAAAGATTGGAATTACAATACTGTTCTGTCAGGAAGAGAAAGATTAGATTACACTTCATATTTTATGTGAAGAAAATTGTGGCTATTTTGGCCATAAATATAGCCTGCAAAAAGAAAAAATACTGAATTTGGATTGCCAGTGCAATGCTATTATGCCAGAGTAATATAATATCCACAGAGATATGATAGGTGCTTTCAAAAAAGTCCAGATATGTAACATGATGCAGTACACTGCAGATGAAACATTCTCTTGATATATATCCTGCATAACAATTTCAGTATAATAAATGGGGGGTGGATTTCTTATTATTGATTTTACCATCTCAGACAGTTGGAGGTCATCATACATTTGCAGAGGAAATACTACAAATCCCAGTAGTCATAAGTACACTGGCTCAGCCTTTTTTCTGTTGGTTTTGGTTTTGGTTTTTTTTTTTTTTTCATAGAGTTGGTACAGCAGTAAACACAGAGAATAATAATCCTTACTGCTTAGCAATTTCTTTTATTGTCCTTTATATTATGTACAATTTTTTGGTGGGAAAGCCCTTAAGAGAAACAAAATCAATAGGACACTATGAAATTGTAATAGGAGTCTACAAAAACCACTCTAAGAACCATCAGATATAATAGAAAGTGATAATATCTCCGTGGGGCTTTTCTTTCTAGGGTAAAGAGGCTAATAATTACAAAAAAGGTAAAAAGCTTGTCTGCTTTTACTTAGTAGGTTGTCTGATATTCTAACATGGGCTGAGGGAGGAAAGGTGCCACTGTAACTCTAATCCCTAAAGTGTAAAGGCAGAGGAAAAGTTTAGTCCTCATGGAAGAAGACTATTCCAGGATGTCCATCATGCTTCAAAAAACAAAATTATATAAAACCAATGGGAAATAGTGGGAAGTTGAGTGGTTTATTTCTCTGGGTAGTTTGAGATGCCTGAGTGCTAAATTTCCAAAGCACTTCCTGAGGCACTGTGCTGAATCAAGGCCATTCGGAGAACAAGCAGGTGATACAGCTCCTCCAGAGGGCCACGGGTGCTCCTCTATTTGTCCCTTGGAAGGAAATCCCAGAGGTAAGCGCTTTAGGTTCTTGCACAACTCTTTTTGCAGGTTTTTGTTATCAGCCTGCACACTCTATCACAGTTTGAGAGCTTTAGCTGTGAAAGGTTCCTTCCTGTAATGGCCTGTTCTCATGAGCTGATGACTCACGAAAGATCTAACAGTAACACTAAGGCACCGCAAAGTTATTCTCATTTAATTTCTATGTTCAGTGATATTCTTAAAGCCTTTCAAGAACTTTGAGAGGTGACAACAGTTTAGGTCCTGATCCAAACTTACCTACAGTCAGTAAGAACTTAGACTTTGATTTATTTAATCCTGATTTAGCTAGATAATAAAGGCAGTGCTGAATTTTAAGTGTACAAATAGTTCTATTAAATCTGATGAGTTTAACATTATGCATACAAATCCCTTCCCAGATTAGGGTATATGTTAATCTGTAAAACACAGATAGAACTTCTCCAAAAAGCTTCCTTTTCACAACTAATAAATTCACAATGGGGAGAATCAGAATGACTACTTCAAAATTATATTCAAAGATAAGTAAAAACTTCAGTGATCTGCTGGGTTGGAGACTGGAAATATTCCCTGTCAATTATTGTGCTTCTGAAACCTGCAACCACGGGCTCTTCCTCACTCACTTTAACTTCTGGTGTCTCGTGAAGGTATTTTGAATCACTATCTGCAGACACCTGTCTTTCCTATACAGACTCTTCAGCTTTGGATAGCTAAAATATCTACGTTAAATGCCTGGAAAATATGAAATACGTGGTGAACTGATCCTGAATCAACAACACAAGGTGTGCCAACACTTACTCTTCCACATCGGTACAAATTTATTGAACAGAATGACATTAAGACACATTTGCACTGCGTATTTGATTCTGTATTAATCTTCAAATTATTTGTGTACCTGTACAGTAACAGTGGAAACTACTTTTTTTTTTGTGATGTAAGTTTATTTTGCAAAATATTTAAAGTAGTCCAGACCAAGGGCTCAACTGACTCATAGTAAAAGCAGTACCAAGAACATTAGTGTTCTATTTTCCCTCAATATTCCAGCCACAGGGACACCACTCAGCCCATATATTCATCAGAGTGTTTTAGTGTACCTTTTAAATTGTCACCATTCTCTTTGCTCCATTAATAGAACTATTTGCATGAAAGAAAGAACAAATTGTCTTCTAACTGGTCTATTACAAGGTACATTAATGAATATAGAGGAACTTTATTAGTACTTTAATGGTGAACTTGTTCACTTCACGTTGTCTTTGCTGTTACGGTTATAATGGGTTGCTTGACAGACATCAAAGTGCTGCCAGGTACAACAAACAATGTATTAGAAAGCAACTTTTATGCTTGTACTGTTCTTTTTCTTTGTAAAACAAGTATTTGCCAAGCAACATTTACCACCAGCCATTTGATGGCCACTGATATTTGGCCATTTTAAATGTATTTGCCAAACCAGGCGCTTCAAGTTTCACATGACTTTGTCCCACTATAGTGACTTTTTTTTTTTATTATTTTGAACAAAAAAACAGTTGTAAAATAAATTCTGAGGAGCAGAGCATTAACTTAATGTTTTATCACATTAACTAAACTATATCCTGTAAAAAAACTGTGCTATAAAACACTGCATTAAAGTCAATGCAAGACTGAATATTATACGTGGGCATATTCCCTGCAATTTAGATCCTCACTGGGAGTAAGTTTCCATGAGAAATTGGCTTGACTAAACATTGGAAAATTAAACCTGATATTAAGGAGGAAAGTGACCTTCCAGCTCATGGGCCATACATGAGGGGTTTGTTGGGCTTTCTTAGGGCTGGCCATGATTTTTCAATATCAGAAATAAAAAGGCAAATTAAAATGCCTCGTTCCTTGGTTCAGATTTTATGCACAGATCAGCAAAGGCTAAGGGCCACCATGGCATGGGTTGGATGTAAAGGTCATGTACAGAATATAAAAAAAAAAAATCTATTAATTCCATAGTGTTTTCTCACACTGTCCCAAAGCCTCATCATGATTTCTTCTGTTAAAAACATCTTTAGACATTTCCTGATAAGGACAGCAAATAGTTTGTGCTTCAATAGATTATTACATAGAGGGCAAATATTATAAACCTACAGTATTTTCTTTGCAAATATAAAGAGAAATTTGTTGTTGCTCATGTGACTCTGTTCTGTAAATTTAATACTATAAATGTATATCTAAATTATTCATATAAATATGTGCCATATATTGGATAAGGTTGCAGTTCTTTCATAAACAATCTAAAATAATGGGAATTACAGTCAAAACCTTAAACTGATAGTAAAGAGACACACTTTAAGGAGACCTTATATAAATACACACACATATGTATATAATCTTACTTAACAATCTTGTTATATACATTTCACATTTGTGTAACTTCTATGATTAGATACAACAATTACTTATTCAATGACTTATTCTCCCTTTTTCATTGCCATAGTAAGCTGAATATTGGTGTGGGTGGGGGGTGGTTTTGTTCTTTTAAAATTTTTTTGTTTGTTTATTGGTGGTGGTTTTCTTGTTTGTTTTGTAGTGTGTGGTTTTTTTTTCATAAATCATCACATAAAACTCTAAATGCTTTTTCCTTCTCTTCCTTTCCAGACAAAAACAGACTCTTCTACTGAAAAGTAAGGTAAAAAGCCTTTTGCAAGATTATTTCTTACTCCTTCATCTGTTTTAAAGTAAAGATTTGCAAGTGGGGGCGGGAATATCTGGAGTCACCTTGTTCAGGGGGACCTACCAATGACAGTGATGGGATTGTGATAAATATTTACAAGTGTGCATGGAACAGATATCTTTGACATGACCTAATTTCCCCTCCATATTCATAATCTGCTCGTTCATTATCATTTATCAACTCGTGTGTTTTTTGCAAAGTGCTGTTTGTCAGAAAGGTTTGAAGAAAACTTAATCTGGTAAAAGGGTTTAAACATCTCAAAAGTGCAATGAGGCTGAAGTTAGCATTAATGTTTATATTCATGAAAATCATTATTGTCTGAGCATTTTCATACTGCTTTTTCTTCCAAGTTGATAACACAGGCTGACGTACCATGATGCATTTTTTATTAAGTGTTTGATTATTCAGTTTGATGTCCTGAAGGCTTTGTGCCTAATTTACTGAGAAGGGAGGGGGATCAGCTTAAACTTTGAGCAGAAAAATGAAAATAACATACCTTATGGAGACCTCTTATGGTGTAGCATTGTTATATGAGGCCAGTCTTCATGAGGCTGCAGAAATAATCTCAGTGCCAGTGTGGCAAAGCATATCAGGTTACTTGGAACATTTAAAAATTAATACAAACTCTGCAAAATCCTCAAAATTTAAGTAATAAGAAAGAAGACGCAATGTAATCAGATTTAACTACCATTTTGGTGTGGATTTTGCAACATCTATATTGCAAAGTCTAAAATATCTCACAGCTGCAATTATGCAATTTTCATTTTTATTTTCAGCACTACTATGGTGACATTTTCCAATTTAGACAGAGAGCTATTAACTAGCCCAGTTTTACAATAGGGTAAAATGACCCAAACTAACCCTTCTCTGATGCTAAATTTAAATTGGAAAAAAAAAAGAAAAATTACAAAAAGGCAAAAAAGAGCATTCCTACCTTCTCAAGGTTTATCAAGAGATAACTTAGTTTAAGTGCTGGATCACATATTTTGCACTCCTTTACAGTATATGGCAAGGTAAGTGGAACATAATTTACAAGTTGCTTGACATCATAATAAAATTAAAATAAAAAATATCAGGATGGAGTGCATAACTGCCAGTAAAAGATGCCTCCAGAAGTTAAGAGCAGGGTATGCAAGGAAACAGCAGTATCAAACCTGTGGGTCCTTTCTCTAAATCTTGCCTAATTATCAGGAATCCTGATATTCACTATCAGAAATGCAGAGAAAACTTCTGCTCAGTTTATTTTGTATTGTTCACAGCTTGGGTAAAATCCAACTGATCCAACTTTGTGTTTGAGGCTGGTAGCACATGCACTGGAGGAAATTGAGGTAACTGTGGTGTCTTTTCTCCTTTAACATTATTTTTTATGTATCATGTCTACTTGCTTTATAGATACATTTTTGCAGCTCTTAGAGGTGATTGGAATATAAAAGGGAAATGTACATTTCAAGAAGAATGCAATTAAAAGAAAAGCAATGTGATATATAAGAAAATATATTTATTCGAGTAGAAAGAATAAGAAATGAAGAAAATCTTTATGGGATTTTACGTTGGAGAAAGTAGTCAGAAATGGAGGCAAATGACATCAGCATAGATTTATCTCTGCGTTTAGCCCAGTGTTTTATAATACTGATAAAAATACTCACAGGGGTTATTTTAAACCACAAAGCACAGCAAACATGATCAGTGAGATAGAAAGAGATTTAACCAATTTCTTTCAGTTATTAGGCCTCTGACATTCATAAATCACCAGGAAGGCTGACCAGATTTTCTGAAGCCTGTCCAATTCATCATTGCATTGATACGTTACACTTTCTAAACTTGCTTGTTCATTCTGATCATTATACTAATTTCAAATGGCAAGATAAATCACAGAATCATGGAATGGAAGGGACCTCAGGGATCATCTGGTCCAACCTTTCTTGGCAAAGACATGGTCTAGACATTGCCCAACATCCTGTCCCGACGAATCTTCAAAGTGTCCAGCACTGGGGAATCCACCACATCCCTGGGGAGATTATTCCAAAGATTATATTGATTTCACTAAGACATTATTTCTTGCCATTTGAAAGATTGTTTAATTTCTTTTCCCCTCAGGTTTAGGCACCAGCCCAGGAAAGCCTCTGTGCATAGAGTTAAACATGTACTCACTTTACTGAGTTTAAGCATTTACTGAAAGCAGGAAAGCATTTAAATAATTCCCTTAAATGCCTTCTGCATAGAAACCTCAATATCAGCAATTTTTGGGGAAGGCTATTGATTGCAGCTGGCCCTGCTGTCACCTACAGCTCCTGCTTCCCTGGCTCTGGTCACCTGCTCCAGCCACAGTCTGCCCTCACTGGGGTCATGTTCCCCTCTTTGTATTGTGGAAACACACGTAACTCATCAAAAATACAATTTTTTGGCTTCAACACCTCTCTTGGTGTTACTGGCTGAGTGTGAGATGCACTGGGAAAACTGAAGTTGTACTTTGCAGAACAGAAAAATCATTGGAAAAAATATTACATGTTATGTCAATCAAATTAACAGAATTTGTTGCTTCAGTGAAATCCACTGGTTCGTTGCATTTCACAAAAGGAACAAGGTCCCAGGTTTAACGGGGGGAGATGTGCCTGCAGCTATTTATAGGAATAAATGGGGCTCCAAATGTTCTTTGTCCTGATTACACAGCTGTTTAGAGAATGTCTGGCATTTACAGAGATGCTCCTTCTCAAAAGTTAGAAGTGATGCCTCTTGGCATAGGACACACTCAGATGACATGTCAGTCTACAGCACACACTCATCTGAGCACTGCCAGAAACAGCGGAGGGAAAGGGGGAAAGTTTGCTATTTACCAAAGGGTAAAGTTCATTTAAATAATATTCTTGATTCTCCCCACTGCCTGGTCTCCTTTCTGGGCTCTATTAGTTTTATTTTTTCACCATTCCTCTGGGATTCACAAAATTCCTCAGAGAATTTTCTCATATGAAGTGCTAAGGAAAAGGTCTGTCCCATGAGTTCACCCCTGAATTGGTGCTGGCCCTCATTTTGATGCACATCTCTCTCTGCTTTCCCTGACTGAGCTCTTGAGCCAACAAAGCCACCACCATATCTTTGCATTAAAACTTCTTGAGGTTTTTTTGTTTGGTTGGTTGGTTGGTTTTTTTCCACAGCTGACTATCACTCCTGTCATTATAATAATATGGATGAATGCTCAGCATGCATCCAATAGTATATCTAAGAGCCCTATTGCCTTGCATTAATAATTAACAGATTGGAGGAAGAGTCTTTGAAGGAGAAACTATAGGAAATCATGTCTGAAAGAGTTTAAAGTTGCTATAAAAATTATAAAAAATAAATTATATATAATATACAAAATATAGTAATATAAAACTTAAATGATATAAACTATTGTAAAAACTATAACTATTGTTTGTAAATTATGAGAAGGATTATAAATGAAAACATTTATACAAATTATAAATTCTATATTATATATAGAACTAATCTATATATAAAATATATGCTTAAATTTATAACAGTAGCACCCAGGCCTATCAGCCAAGAACATGATTTCCATTATATATCCAGTACATATTTCCATTATATACTGACACAAAATTAAAAGATCATTCTCCTATGCAGAACTTTTAAGGTGGTTGAAATAAATGACTTTAATATCTTTAAGCAGTATTTAAGCTTCAGCATTTTTCTATTGGTTAATGGTTAGTTACTCATTCTGCTTTCTTAGGAAACTTCTCAAGCAAAAGCTTAATTTTAATATGTTTGACTTGATTGGATTTAGGCTTGTACTTAATTACTTGAATCAGGCCCTATTAAGTAGCTCTACAGATATCGATAAACCATATAATCTTTCTGTGCACAAAGTGTGAGTGTGGAAAACACACCAATAAACGAGAGTCAACATGGGAGTGAAACAAACCCCATGGCTGTCCAGGTCCCAGTCCCTGCTAAACAGGGGTCCAGCCAAATCCTGAGTGTTTGGAAGGCACTGACACTTAGGGAGTAAAGAGACAGTCCAAACATGTTAATCTCAAAGCATTACAACCAGTACAAATGGAAACAAACGTTCTAGCTCCTTTCCAAATTAAACAATTAACTCTAATATTCACATCCTCAGAGACATTTCCGTTGAGCTAGCATGTCTAATTTATAATCGATGATTAACAGAAGATGCAACTAATTTGTCTTTGTTATTTGATTTTGCCACAGTCAAATTTACTCAGTAAAATGGATTGAAACAATGTTCTAAAGTCTGGTAAACCTTGAATTAGGAATCTGGTATGTGGCTTCTTTGTAGACCAGCATTAAATAGATGTGTTACAGGGCAATATCTCTTGCATTAAGCAGTTTTAACAAATTAATTTTGACCCATGAGCCTAATAAGGTCTGTTAAGTAGGCCCAACCTCTCTGTTAAGTTAAATGGAGACTGAATATTTAATTATTTTAATTGTCTGATAAATTTGAAATTGAGAAAGTAACAGCCCTGCAAATCTTAAAATACATTTTCAGCCTGTGTGTCATTAAGCATTACTCTAACAATTTTACTGCATTCAAGAGGTTACAAAGTCAAGCCCAGCCACCCATGATTGAATGAGAATTGCACATTAGTTCAAGAAAAATAGTTTTCCAGAGGTTAAAATGCCAGTTCGGGGAAGCCAAGACACATTTGCAGAAATATTTAGAAGGGTGATTAGGCAGCAGAAGAACTAACAAAGATGGGCAGTCTTAATAGTGATAAAATGCACTGAGCTGAAGTCAGTGGTTGTTGTTCTTATAGTAAAGGACTTGAAAGTTTAGCAGTTCATGTATGAAGAACTATCACTTTCATAGTCATTTTCTGTGGGAAATACAGAGATGTCAGAGCTCACTGTTAGACCCAGCACGGCTCTGTGTACCCCCTCAGCTCTCCCAGTTCCCTCTTTGTTCCCCATTCTTTTTTTTTTTGTTTTTTTTTTTTTTTTTTTGGGGGGGGGGCAATTAATAAGAGGGGTTTTTTTTTGCACAAACTTGCCCTGAAGCACAGCAACAAATCACACTTTCACAGAAACCTCTCATGCCCACACCACCATACCTTGTACTCAGTTGAAGACGGCACCGCCACTGAAAGGACAATGTCCTGTCCTGCATGCCCCAGCCTTTGGCATCTCATTTGTATTACCCAACCCCAAGGGATTTGCTGAACAGCAAAATACATGTATTGCCCCAAAGCAACAGGGGTAGGGAGTGAAATATCAAGGGCTGGAAGTGAAGATGCATCTAAACCTTCAGAGAGCAGTATCTGATTATTCAACTCTAGCTCAAGTATAAAGATTCCAAGCAACCTAATTTCAGAGCAGCACCACTGAAGTCAATAGTAATTGAGACTGTGACATTTCCTAGAAAGAGCTTCCAAAGCAATTTGAAAAAAAGAGAGCTTTTAACAAGGATCATGAATGAACAAAAAAGTTACTTTGTTATTGAGAGGAAGAATTTTTTTATTTTTTTTTTTAACAGTCTGAGCAAATACGTACTTGTAGAGGGGGCAGACAGGCCGTGAAAGAGAAATGTTGTGATGTGCACATTTACATGGGTCAGAGAGATGAGATTTAATTCACTGCAGGAAACAAACAAACAAACAAACAAAAAAACCCCAACAAAACCATAAAAAAACCAACCAAACAAACCACAAACAAACAAAACCACAAACCCTTCTGTGACTGTTAATCACAAAGAATTATTTATTCATGTCATTGACCCCAGATATTAGTCCCACCTTCAGCCCAGTTGGTGCATTGCTTTCCTTATGTAGCTTTCTCACTTCTGTGGAGCATCTACACCACAACATGATATTTTCCTGCAAGCCCTTTTTTTCTTCTCCCTAATTTTTTGAGCTGAAGTCATTCACAGCTTGTGGTCATGCATTGCAAGAGACCTCTTATATGAACACAATCTAAATTTGCTATCTTTAACTTTGCATAATAATCCAATAAGAAGACGAGATGACTCAACCACAGTTACTGGGTCTAATCTCTTCAAGTAATTATTTTACTAAGCAAAAAAACCCTAAAACTATTTCTGAAAGTGCTCTCTCCAGGGAATGGTTCTGCACTGGACATCGGACAGAAACTAATCAGCCACAGTAAAATAAAGAGGCAAAAAGCAGCTGCAGTCACTATGCTGAGAAGTCATCCCTGTTAAAATCAATACTGTGATTAATGCTAAAACTCAGAATCCATCATGCAATATTTTTCCTGTCTGTATTGTTATTTTATTGCTTTAGCTTTGCTATGCTGAACTGTTTTACTTCTTAATAATTGCTGGAAACCAGCTCCAACCCCTTCTGGAGAAACAAAGGGAGGCTTAGCTGGGAAGAAAGAAAGGGAAACAACGTGAAAGCAAATCTTCATTATTTATATGAACTTCAGAGCAGGAACTAAACCATACAACCTGGCATGTAATTCCTGCTGAAATTGCTTCAAAATCTTTCAAGGTTTTCTGAGACAAAGTTACTCCTTCCCCACTGCAGAAACCATTGCTCAAATGACCCTGGACCTCCCTGGTGAAGGACTGGTGGTCACAGTATTTCTGTCCCTTCCCTTGTTCTGTTCTTTTCTGAATTCATTTTCCACTGCAACAAGAATCATGTCTTCAATTTCCATCCCCTGAAAAGCAAACACTGCAAAGTAACCATGACGCATTGATATATAATTTTAAAAGACAGGATCAAGTTCATATAATTAAAAAGCATCAGTTCAGAATATTTCAGTCTTTCAATTTCTCTTTTTATTTAAAGTCTTTGATTGCTGTAATAAAGAATGACCTTGATACATAATAAATATGTTGGGTTTCTGATAGTTTAACATAAAGTTGCAGTGTGGGATAGACTGATTTACAGGAAGGGATAAAATTGGTTTTGCTTGGATTCTTGAAATGAAATAACTAGTCTTTCATTTTCTAATGGAATATATCCCTGCCCATGGCAAGGGATTGGAACCAGATGATTTTTAAGGTCCCTTCCAACCCCAAACTATTCGAGGGTTCTGCGATCTGCAAAATTTGTTTGGTGACCAATATTTACCGTAAGGAAACCTGTGACTGAGCATGTCGTTCAAGAACACAGATAACTTTTTCTACCCATAAAGCTACAATTCATAAATCAGTCATTAATTCCAGCTAATCCCCATCCTCCCCTACCTACAGTACCTTAGGATAACCTGGTGTACCTTCTCAGCACTTCTGGGAGGAGACTGGTGAGTGCCAGAAGCTTCATAAAGAAGGAAAACCAACACTGGAGCATCTCAGTTACAGAGTGTTAACTTCTGAATCCTGGACAGATAAAGTAGTTACTCTAAAGAGACTAATGAGGAGTATCCCTTAGCTATGAAAAAATTATGGCAGAGTTCTCTTCTATTTAAAAACTATGCACATAGAGAAGGAGAAAACCAACTCGTTCCCATATTTTCTGCTTGGTTTAGCTCTCTATTTATAACCCCAGGGACATGACAGCCTGGTCTGCGCCCCTCCTATTGTCCCTCTTCCACAGCAATCGTCCATAATAATATTGATTTCTAAACAATAGAAGTTATTTGCTTTAACCTTAAAACTGACATGGGCTGAACACATCTTTGAATCCCTTCCTGACTTTTTGGCCTCACTACACTAATATATAAAAACTGCAAAAGTATTGCCAGTGTGTATTTCACAGTTTTGCTGAAGGCCATTATTTAACCATTGTTAATTATAACAAGAAATGATTTAATTACAAGGTCATATAGTAGAGGCACCTATATTTTATACGCCTAGCAGCTTTTATTAGTCAGCTATAGTGGGCTTTGCTTTTCATCACCTTGCACAAGTTTATGCATCAAAGATTTCAGGTTGACACTTGTTTCTTCCTTTCCATTTCATGATAGTATTGATGTATAATTTAATGATGGAATATTTTGAACAGGTGTGTTGATGAACAGACAAGGAGCTTTGTTTTCCATACGAACACTGCTTTTCATCTTTTCTTCATTGAATTGTCACAACTGCAACCTTAAGGACAGCTAAATGTTGAGCCCCCTCTTGAACAACCATAAAGTCAACTAGAGTTTTGCAACTGATTTTTATTGGAATGGGACTGAGCACACTATTGGTAATGTGCAACTTATAAATGCCATTTGCACACATATCAATTTTATTAACTCCCTTAGTATGGAATTTTCAGAATGTAATAGTTTGGCAGGCATTACTTTAGAGTTATAGTGCTCCAAGATGACACTATTAAGTCACATTCACACCTCTGAAAATCGCTATAGCAACAGACCAGGACCAGTTCTTCCTCCACTGTGGTGGGTGAGAATTATCTCCACAGCTGAAGCTCCTGGTGCTGCATTTTGGGGATGTCACTTAAGGAAAAGGTCCCTCTGAGATATGACCACCAACATGCACACACCCAGATAAATACAGACACAAATGTGGGCAGATGGTCACAGATTGGTAGACCAGAGATAATATGGGAAGGCATGGAATGCGTGGGACTCTCTAAGTGAACTGCAAGAGTGGACTTCCCTTTGGGAAGATGTCTTCTGAATACAAACAGGCTGCCCAGGGAAGCAATGCAATCACCCTCCCTGGAAGTGTTCAAAAGGAACAGGAAATGGCACCAAGGGACCTGGTTTAATGGTGAACTTAGTGCTGGGTTAGTGATTGGGCTCAATGATCTCAAAGGTCTTTTTCAATATTCCAAATTTTGTGATTCCATTCTGTCAATCTTTCAACTTCTACAGATCTGGAAACCCAAGACAAAACCAGGAATAACTTTGCACAAACCACAGCTGATCTTGCCAGAGCCCTCTTTTTGCCATTGCAGGGAAAATATCCAAATTTCCTGACAGTAAAGCAGACAGAAGGCTGAACAGACAAGGAAAGATGAAGTAAAGCTTCACTGAGGGTGTCGCTGGAGGGAAACCTCATGCCTGAAATTCTTCACTCACCCTCATGGAAGAACAGGGATAATCTAGAGAGAGACAGACCCAAATCACTGGACTGATTTCTTTGGGAGAAAAATGGGGATTCTCCCTTTGTCTGAGAGAACAGAACCAAAGAAAATTAGGAGGAAAGGCAATCTCCTGTTGCTATTTCCTACATTTAGAGGTTTGCCTTTATCCTGTCTGGGAAACTAGGGTCTTAAAACATCAAATATTAAGGAACCACTATTATGTATAAAGATACTTCTAATTCTATCATACTTTTAACTAATCTTTACATTTCTATTTACTTGGGGAAAAAATGTCCAACTCCATTGACCTCTAAGCTATTGTATTCAGAATCTAAATGGTATTTCAGAATCATGGCTCCATCTCTTCTCTAACTGTAATTCATGGTAGAACCTGAGTCACTGTTCTGGCAATGGTGACACTCCTGACTAATGCTGAATCATGCTGGCAATGCTCCTTCATCATTTTCTAGCAGAAGAGCTACAAGCAACACTTACAAAAAACCCACGACCTAAGATTAATTTTCTAAAAAATAAAATTAAGCTCATTATATAGTTCTGAGTTTGACGTGTTCTTAAAGAGTTGCCTAATTCTGAATTGTTGCCTTCTAAAGCATTTCTGAACAATTACTTGTTGATAAGATTATAGTGATACGGGTAGTTAGCAGATAATCTATTGAAATAAAGAGATTTAAAAGTCAGAGGAGTAATCTTCTCAGTGCCTGGAGATGGAGTGTAACAATCACAGAAACCTCTTTGTTTTTTGTTCTTTGAGAGATTATAAAAATCAGAAAACTGTGGATCAAGTGGATGCAACGTAGAGGTGCTGGGCAGGAGCAGAATGAAGGAGTGGCGGCTGCTTCACAGGTCCAGGAGTGGTGGGCAGCAAAGCAGCAGGAGCTTCCCTCTTCCACAAGGGCTGGTTGGAGGGCACAGTTTGAAAGCTTAAAACCAGATGCTTGAGCATGGGTGGCCTGCCTTCCCTCTGTTTTTTAACCACTGGGAAACAGCTTCTCTCACTTTCTGCAGTAATTTTAATTAGATAGTAATCCAGCAGAAGAGCCTTATCCTCCAAGGCATACTGAGACTAGAGCTGACAGGGCATAAATCCTACCGTCTTAAATCAGCTGTGCTGGACCTGGCCCAAAGCTCTTATGATTCATTGTTCTTAAAGGTTTTTGCCTCAAATGCCAAACCACTGCTGTCCCTGCCATCAGCTATGGCACTGTCCTGGCTCTGGTGTGTTCCCTACCTTGTCACTATGTGCTGAGCACAGGGTGGCACCAGCAGGCACTTCTCGAAGAGGCCTTGAGAGGAAGAAAAAAGACAGTGAAAAGTTATTTCACCATTTGCAAGAGAAATAGTCTTGTCCTTGCAAAATATCTGCTGCATCAAACCTAAGCTGCAGCTGTTTCATCCCTGCTTCACTGCGTGTTTGCCTGCACATAATTTGAGTTCTCCACGTGGTTGTGCCTCCAGTGGATGAATTTTGGAAAGGTGGTTTAGCTCAGCAGGTATGGAGTTTATTCTTTCCTTTTTTAAAAAAGTAAAAAAACAAAACCAAACAAAACACAAACCAAAACCACACCAAAAAAAAACCAAAACAAAACAAACAAAAACCCAAAACAAAACAAAATAAATAAAAAAACAAAACAAACCAACCAACCAAACAACAACAACAACAACAAAAAAAACACAAAAAACTGAGTATTTCCTTAAGGAGAATGCAGTCACTGCACAACTTACACATACTTAAATACTCCTGCAGAACACATTACATATTGATAAGATGATATAATTTGTTATTGACAGATCACTGGTCGGGGAGAATTAAAAGGACTCTCATTAGGAAAAGCAGGAGAAAAAATCAATTATTAGTGAAATCTAAAGACCAAAAAACTACTTTGAGTTTTTAAAAGGACTGACAATGTCAATTGGCAAAAATAAGAACCTACCAATACTTTTCCTGTGCAAATAACTTGTCATTTGGGGCAATATTCTTCATGCCACTGGGAAATGATTCACATTCTTTCCAGTGCACTTCAACTCCTGCCAGCTCTGTTCTGTCTACCCATGTTTAACTTGCTTTGTTCTTCCTATGGATCAAGGTCTGGAGCATTATCCTAATGGAAGGTGTCCCTGTCCATGGCAACAGAAGTGGAACTAAATGCTCTCTAAGGTTCCTTCCAACCTAAGCCATTCCATAATCATGTGCCAGCTGCACAAACTGCACACTAAAATCCAAGAAAATTCTGTCAGTACTTTTTCTCATTTAGCATTTTATTCTCTGATAGATTATTCAGATATGCTTTCCCAAACTTCCCCACTATTTTGAGTAGTCTCTTAAATCTCCATTTCCTGCAGATGATCTCTGACAAAGCTCTTTCCTCCTACAAAGCCATTCCAAGGATTACTAAACTGCAAACCACTATTGAATGTACATTGTGCTTAAATCTCAAAGTGAGCTAAACATGATTTATCTTTAAAAAGCAAAACAACAGCAGCCTTCAGATTGACACACAAAAAAAATATCAGAAAAAAAACCCAACAAAACAAACAAAAAAATAAACCTGCAGATATTCATTTACAGCAAAGGGAAATCTCAATGCAGATTGCAAACACCAGATATTTGCTCTTGTGTTTTCCCAGGTTGGATTGTTGGTGTCATTAGTTTCATGTCTGAACTCAAGTCTCAACTCTTTAATGTGTAGACAGACTTGTAAAAACAGGTATTTCTGAATGCTACGGTCTTTATAAAGACCTCTACAAAATCTCAAACCAACAAATGCAACACTGATTTTTATTTTCTATGTTTCCTAAATGTACATCAGCTCATTTTCTCTTCTGAAACACAGACTGCTTATTCAAAGGAAGACTGAATATATGCTCACTCTAAAGTAAGAAGCAGGATTCTACTTCCTTTTAATCTATCTGTAAACTGTGAAGTCTGCCATCAAATAGCTCCACATTAGTTGTGGGTGTTATAACCTGTCAATCATGCAGGATTATTTAAATTGGTAGGTTTCTTAGACAGTGATTTTCTCCCAGATATCAAGTTATCTCCTTAAAAAGGATACAATATAACTTCAGATGCCTGCATGAGAAAAACACATGAAGCTCATGAAACTTGTAGATTTGTTCCAATGTATAATTTGGTGTTATTCTTAAATTCCACGTAAAGTCTCCATTACATGAGTTATTTTCATTTTTGGTGATTAAACCTTCAGGACTACAGCTATAAATTTTCTAGTACAAAGGAGAGGGGGGAGTAAATAACTCTATAATCAATTAGGTTCAACATGTGGAGTATAATCTCTTTTAATGGCAAATTAATAGTAATTAAAAAAACAAATCCCTACTAGGTAAGCCCCTTGATCTGCCTAACCCAGCTGTCAGAGCCTGCATGACTTGCCATGGCTTGCAGTCTTCTCCAACATCAACATTTCCTGGATTAGGGAATGAGTGCAGACATCTCTGTGAGTTCCACTCCAGTATATTTTTATGGACTTGCTATCCACGGATTTTTCTAATCCTTTTTTGAGCAGGCTGATTCTGTCTCCACGACCTCCTGAGACAGTCAGTTCCAGACCTCCACTGCACAGTGGAGAAAAAAAAGTACTTTGCTGTATGTTTTGAACAGGTTTTCTTCTAGTCCTAATGAGTTTCAGAACCAACAGGGGCTTGTATTAAAATGCTCCTTTGGTCTTCCCAAAGCCCACAGCTCCAAGGGCACAGGACGAGGCACTTCTCTCTTTTCCTGTGGTTTCCCAACACTGTGCCTGTGAAATTCCCAGTCCTTTGTAAGCACACAGGCTCTCCCAGTCTTCTCAGCATTACCAGGTCCCTGCTGAATGAATCCACACATCTTCCCTTTCTGGGAGCCCCTTCCTTTGCCTTCAGCTCTAGAGTAAAAAGCCTCCTCATTGCACAGCCTGCCCCCCCTACCCCTGCATGGGCATCGATGCCAGTGAGGAGCCCCCCAAAACCAGGCAGGGTGTTGATCCCAGGGGTCCCTAAGCAGGAAGCATCACAAAACCAAAGGCAAACAAAACTTCTGCAAAGCAACAGCTTCCAGGAAGCACCAATGCTGTGACATGCTGTGTCAATAAACTTAATTTAACCGTTAAAACTAATGTAAGAATGACCTCTGCAAACGCAGGAGGTAAAGACGCGCCCCTAGGGACACTGATTTACATTAAATACCCTTCTCATGTGGTTTCTTAATTACATATAGGAAGTTCCACTAACTTGTACACACAAACATCTATAACGGTGAAAATAATAAAAATCAAAATTTGTTTAGTTTGGTTTTGTGAACTAATTCCTAAAGCCTGTTTGAATTTTCTTTATAAGAGGAATTTACATGCATGCCACTTGGAGGCACTCTTATACTATTCTCACTTCAAGTCTCTTAGAAGCCTTTCATTTAGGGAAACAGTACTTTTTTATCATTTCTTTTTTTTTTTTTTTCTTAATAATCATCCAGAAAAGGGTAATTAACAATAGTTTGGGTAGTTAAACTTTGACATTACTTGTATTTATTACCTTGTAATTTTGTCAGATGTAAATAGTCCCCAATATTCTCAATAAAACTGACTTCATTCCCTTATGCAATGGGTGATAAAGCTTGTCTGTGATTCAGTGTTGGTTCCAAGAAGTGGTTAGAAAGGATTACAAACTGCAAACTTACCCAAATTATTCACTTTAACACTGTGTGGGGTTTTACCACTTTAGATTTAAAATTAAAGATCCAGTTTATTGTTATAGTCCATATATATTAAATTATGAAAAATTAACTTTGTGAAGAAGATAAAAGTATTTCTGTTTTATAGGTATATATAATCTCTCCATTTTGATTACATCTTAAATATGGATCTTTGGAATACATTTCATTGAACTTGGAGCACTGTATTTCTAACACAAATGCAAAATTATTCTCAGTCTAAGCAGAGATGACATTTTGCAAAGCAAGAGTGCTTTTAAGATTTATATGTAATACATTCGTTAATTTTCAATAGTTTACCAAACAAAAAATTGTTCAGACTTAAAAGAAGGCTTGGCCATCACTTGCAAGGTGACACCTTGCACACCTGTGAGAGCCCACAAAAAAGCAGTGAGCCACACTGTTTGCCTTAATAAAGGATACATAAAAGGGAAACTGGTCTACTGACAAGAGAAAAACAAACCCATGCTTTAGAAAGTCACAGACTGAGTGTTTTTCACCCTAACAAAAAAGGCTGTGCCACCCCTGTCCTGCACCACCTTCCACCTCTGCAGTGGGTCAGTCAAACACAATTTGTAAGGGAATGATGAAGGATCCAGTTTGCTGCTCATCCTGGTGAGGATGTGCAAAACTCAACCTGTCCAGAGGTGCTGGGGGTAAATCCCACCAGCACAGCCTTCTGGCATCGAGCAAACAGCAATTTTACCAGTTTCTCTCCTGCCAAATGACCATTTCACACAGCTCAGTTGTGCAGTTCAAAACTCAGTGGAAAAACCTGTGTAATTCAGAGACATACCTCATGCTCATCTTTCCAAGGAAATCCTTGCATATGCTCTAGATAAATAATGGGAATTCCTCGGGGTGAGGGAGATTAGCAAAAACTATCCTTGAGCACGGCATAAGCCTAAATAGTGAGTGGTGAGGGATGACACCTGCCTGGGGAGCCATAAGGACAGGAGTGTACTTTGGAGAAGGATGGGTTTCAGCAATGTCATAAAGGAGGCAAGCGGAAGCCCCCTTATGGGGAGGAAGGGAACAGACTGACAGCCGGAAAAGTTGACTGCTGCAAGAAGGGCAAAGAGAAGTAGATATCAACCATCTGCATTCATCTTGCTTTTTAAGGTCTGTGTTTCCTTTGCAGCATGCACTGACCATGCTTTTCTGCCAGTCTGGTTTTCTTTCCTGACAGAGGAGCAGCCATAGAGCCCAAGCAGCACTGCCAAAACCCATGTCTCAATTCCAACAGCAGGAAAAAGCCAAAGCCGCTGCCCACTCCCATCCAGAGGTCCAGCACCAACCAAGAGTGCTTTCCAAGCAGTAAGTTATCCACAGGGGATTTATCTTCAATGAAGATGTCTAGATTCCACCTGAACTTCAAGTCTCTTTACTGTGCCTTTCTATTTTCTCCTCTCTGCTAAAGACATCTAAGCTGAACATGTACAACATATGGAAGTAATATTGACTGTGAAAAAGCAATAGAGAGATTACAATTTTCCCCAGCATCCTGTGGTTAGACTTTCAGAATTTAACCCCACATTTCAGAGCTTGTTCTGAATTTGCCACCTCCTACTCATCTCTCTATCTTCCATCACTTGAAATACTTTTTTTTTTCGTCCCTTCTTCCCTTCCCATTATTTGGTTACTGTTTCTACTTCTACTACTTCTTTGTTCTTCCCCTCCACATTCATTTTTTTCTCCAGTTTCTAGTGCTCTTTCTCCTATCGGGCACATATTATTGGCATAAAAATATTGTCTGCAAAATTAAGGAGGAACTGGAGAGTCATACCCCTAAGAGGCAGGATTTCTCATAGGTCTTATTCTGTCCAGAGAAATCTTCTGGCAATCTTCATTTTTCAGTGAACTGAAGGAGCTGGTTTGCCACTTCTTCCCTCGCGCCCCTCCCTTCCCTTCATGGCTGAAGACTTTCTACACAACAGAAAGACCTCAGTAGGATTTGACCTAAACCAAACACTTACTACTTGGAAGTCACATTTCCTAAGAACAAAGTGATGGAGGCAGCACAAAGGATCTGATGTTTGTTAGAGTTAATGAGCTAGGCATACTTGCCTATAAGATGTTACCCTATTCCTGTCAGTTCCTGTAAACTTGGTTTTCTGAACAGCCCTTCATTAAGGATGGTCTGGAGAAAAAGTCTCAAGAGTAGCTGGATCATGGGACATCACAAATACTCTTTTTTAGCCCTATCACTATTTCATGGTAGAGCTGTAGGTACCTTCACAACCTCAGCATGGAAGGACACAGACTCCACACAAAAGAGTTCAGCTCCAACAAGTCAACCTCTCTGCTCAGTGATGTTATCAGAGCACAGAAAAGGCTTTTCTTCAAACTAGAAGTTTCCTTTTAGTTAATACTTCATCCACCCTCAGGTCACCAAATGATTTATGCTCATGATTTTACAGCCAAACTGGTCCCTGATGCTAATTTGACAAGCCAACTGGTGAATCCTTAAAACACTTTCCTGTTAAAGTGACTAGACGGAGTTGAAACTGTGCATTAGGGCGTCAATCACAGAAACCATCTGTTCTAACAGGGCTTTTTGTTCTTTCCAAATTTGAGCTTTCTGAATGAGATGCTGACTGTTTTATAAAATACTGACAAGAATCAGTATACAAGAGATTACCTATTCAGCATCTGTAAGAGATGATAATTGACAGTAGTCAGTTAACGAGTAAAGATGTTTTGAATGATTAACATTAGGGACGATGAGTTATAGAGTCTCTTCGTTAATTCTGTATTAAATTAACCTTCCTAGCACTTACAGTTTGAGAATTGCTTTGCAAAGCATTGCATATGAGCCTTAAGTACAAGATGTTATTTCCCATGGCTATTCACAACAGTCATAAAATAAATCTGGGATCTGGATGAGCTTTGTTGTCTTTCTGCAAAACAATATTTTCGGGTAATTTTATTTTTGGCCATGAATGATTCACTATCACCATCACCTTTTCATTTATCACCCTAACCTTTCAAAACTAAGGAAGAATGATTCAGAGCAGTTATTAAGAAAACCTTTCCCCTCTTAATAGGAGTCAAGCAGGGAAGCAGCTTGCCCATCTCCAGCCTCATAGGCTTGCAGGATCCACATGGATCAAGCCCCTGACAAGTGGTCAGACCCCAGAGTTGACGTTACTGGGACAGGAAATCTGATCCAAGTCCTCCTGGGGCCTCTTCCCACCTAAATTAGTCTGCAACCCTCAAGTTCCGAAACAGTCAACTTTCACACAATATCCCACCATTATAATTTATGGACATTAGGCTAATCCTGCCTTGCTTAGATACACAAATACTCCTCCCTGATACCCTACAAGTTTAAGGCAGAGTCATTATATTGATTTATTTCCCACCAAACTCCACTCCTGATCTCTGCTTTTTCCCCTTCAGCAGAGCTGACACTGACTTACCACACCAGGCTTTTCTGGAGAGAGAAAATTTTATTCTCCTAGAATTTCCTCTTTTCAGATGCTCTAAAGGTACTTTGATTGACAGCAGATTATCATGGTAAGAAATACAAATATTTTGGACATGGTTCTTTTGAAATTTTATGCCCTTCAGTAGTTACGTGGCATTGCCATCCCAAGATTCTTACAGCAAACTAACCAACCTCTTTTTGGATATCTGAAGGTTGAGCAGACACTTTCCTGTACTGGGGACACAATGTATATTGATAGAAACAGATAATACTGAGAATTCAAAACGAAAGAGCACTTAAATATCAGGGTTCTGTTAATCTACAGAGTTTGGTCTTCATTTTATCCTGAAAGTAGCAGCAACCAACTTTCTTTACACTGTACTTCCTGTAGATCTTTATCAATACTTTTAATACAATATATTCATTTTACCCTTCATGATATTGGAATGCTTTGCAATCACCTCTTGGTGTGCAGCTGCAGAAGGTACAATTCCTTCCCAACACACAATGAAAAATACTCAAAGGCCACTTTCCACTATCCCAGGTTGCTCAAGCCCTGTCCACCCTGGCCTTGGACAATTCCAGGGATGAGGCAGCCACAGCTTCTCTGGGCAACCTGTGCCAGGACCTGCCCACCCTTACAGTAAAGAATTTCTTCCTGATATCTAATCTAAACCTGCCTTTCAGTTTGAAGACATCTCTCCCTGGTTCTGTCATTCCATGTCTTCCTCCAAAGTCCCTCTCCACCTCTCTTGGAGCATCTCTTAGGTATTGGAAAGGGCTCTAAAGGTTTCCCTCAAGCCTTTTGTTCTCCAGGCTTAACACTCCCATCTCTCTCAGCCTGTTTCCATAACAGAGGGATTCCAGCCCTTGGAACATCTTTCTGGTTCTTCTCTGGACCCACTCCAGCAGGTCCCACTTCCATCCTGTGTTGGGGACGCCAGAGCTGGAAGTAGTACATCAAGTGAGGGTCTCACTTGAGGGAAGAAATTGCCCATTTATGACTCCATTTTTGCTGATATACAAAAGAAGAAAATGTGTGAGTGAACACAGCACTACAGTTTATTTTTCTGTCTTAATGAAGTATGAGACTATAAATATATCACAATACGGCACAGCATTCCTTTGTAACAGCAGGCTGTGAAGCTCAGGATGCTCTAGGTGTTCTCTGCAAGGCTGCTCAACAGACTGCAGGGGTAGAACAGACCTTCACTCCACGAAATCCTGCTGACAGCTCAGAGCTGAAAGCTGCAGTTTCTTGTCCCCTTAAGATAACACAATTGCTTGGATGCACAACATCTTAGGCAGTTTATGAGGCAACGATCAATCTCTGATTGACAATTCTAATTAGAAGCTCTCTTATGTGCAACATTATGGCATTTTATAGCAACTTTCTCCTGGATATTAAACCTCCACAGCCATCTTATATGAAATCAAGTACTTTATAGATCATTTGATACCCAATGTTATCAGTTATGTTTGTTTATACTGAAAGGCTTTGTTGGTATTGTAATGTGCTTGTTTTGATATTTGTTTATACTGAAAGGCTTTGTTGGGAATGTAATATGCTGGTTTTCATATAAAAATTAATATCTATAATACCTTGAGATATCCTCTAAGACCTCAACTTTTCTCCTCTGAAGAGGTCCTGGCATTTGAGGCTGACACAGAAGGAGAACCTCCTGTGTGCTGTTATTGTTGTTTCCAGAACACTGTATTTCAGGTATAAGGCTTTGTATATTTAGAGATGAAATTCTTTTCCCCCTCCAACATAGGTGATTCATAATGGAATACAGTAATCACAAGAAAAATGACATCTGTTTAAAAATATGCTTCTGTGTTACAGTCACGATGAGATATCACATTTTGCTTGGTTGAAAACACACTAGAAAATGGTGTTCATTTGAGATGTGTTATGAAATGTCTAAACATATTTTTCATGGAATAACAACTCTTCCCCCAAACCCACCACAAACTAGGCAGTAATTACACAGCAGGATCATAGCTTAGCATCCCCATTAGAATTTGTAACTAGGAGAGCAAGGTCCACCAGAAACACAAGAAAGAAGTTTGGTTTTGAGGAATTGAGTTTCTCACTTGTATTGAATATGAGTTTGTTTCAGGCTTTTTTTTCTCCCTGATATTTCTTTTGGAAAACCAGGCTTTCCATCATACAGAAGGTGATAAATTACTGAGAAAAACACAGTATCTTTTCTTGTCATGTGTGTGGCTTGTACCAGAGATCCATTTTCCCTGGTGCTCTTGGAGGAAGAGACAGTATATAAAATAAAAAGTTTTCCTCCTCCATCCCCAGAAACCCCAGAACAGCAATTTAAGCTTAAATGTTACCTTAAGCATACTTTAAATTAACCACTGAACACTTCCAAAACTAAATTTAAAGATGAGGGATCAGCAAAAACTTTGTAACAACACAAAAAAAAAGAAAAAAAAATTGCAAAGCACTGATAAGGAGGTCAGTGATATATGCACTTGAAATACTAGATATCAGTAGACAGAATGCAAAGCACAGCAGGGTAGTTGCAACTCGGTGCCATTCATCTTTTAAATGATAGGGCTTCTCTAATTTTATGAAGTTCCTGTCATATCAAATGCTTCCTGGTTCCATGAAAAATGGCCTTGATACCCATCCCTTAGGATTTTGATGTACAGCACGGTGTTGCCTTCATATCAGGATTAATGCTGGAATTATAAATAAACCACTCAATATTTAGGACTATTGATGGTGCTAAGTGACACTGTGGAAGTTGAATTCCCTCACTGCACAGTAACTTTACAGTATTGCACAAGAGCAGGAGCTGTACAGGGAGCTGTCCTCTATTTTATTCAGAAGGCCTGAAGATACATTGATTTCAAACTTACTTTGCAAGTCCTCATTTTAATATTATGAATCCTCCCTGTAAATTGAAAAAAATACCTCTCTCCCCTCTTCCCCCACCTTTGGAAATTGGTCCTGAGGCAATAAACGTGCCTATCTCTAATATATAGGCATAAAGACATATGAAAATGTTATTTGAGAGGAGAGATTATATTGCATTAATAAAAGCAAAGAGAGAAGTTCAAATAGGAGCTTCAGCATAACCAGTGTCCCCAGTTCCATGGACTGTGCAGGAGTCAAGCCACCCAAGCTGCCCTTTGGCTTTCCCTGCCAGGTTACCCACCTGCTCTCTGGCTCAGGGATTTTTCCTGTGGCTGCCAACCCCAATCCCTATTTGTGCTGCCAGGTGCTCATCCTCTTCTAACAAGGCACTTCTGCTCTGCTGAAAAACTTTTTCTTTTGCTACTTTGGCAGGTTTCATCGCCTCCTACCTATTCCTTCTCATCCTCACCCTCCTCTTCTCCAAAACACACCTTCCTTGAGCCACTTTTTCTTCATTTCCATAAGGCTCATATAGAGCAATTCCTGTGTGAGCCACTCAAACAACCCTGTCCCCAAACGTCAGGGAGAACCCCTCTCTGCTACACCCTCAGGCTTATGTTTTAGCTTTATATTGAATTTTTCCATGGCACAAACCTGTTTGTGCAAAACGTTTTCGCTCAACCTGCTAAACAATGAAGCCTTGTTCAAATTTAAACAGGACTCTCTCTCTTACACATGAAAAATAAAATAGAACTATTCAAATTTGCTTCATGTGTTAAATAGAAATAATCAGAAGTGGCAAAGAATACTACTATTCAATACCCTTTGTACCTGGAGAGAGGGAGGCATCAGCCTCACCCATCCTGAAATGATTGTTAAATTTGGCATCACTAACAGTGCCTCAGACAAGGCTAAATCTTCCTTCTCATTCACATTCAGGCACAGTTTAGAACTCCACTGCATGTTCTACACTTCTGTTATTCTCTGCTGAGTTCTGGCAGAGAGATGTATGAAATATGCAGCACAGACCTTGGTGCAAACTGGGGGATGTATGTTTGCTCCTGCTTTGATGGAGGGAAAATACATCTCTCTAATCTCTTCTCCTTGGACTGCAAAGGCAGGAAAGAGGAGCTCCATGGAACACCTGTGGAAGGGAGAGTGTTATCAGCCCAAAGAAGGAAGTCCAGTAATAAAAAGAAGCCATTAAAAAATGGTTCTAATAGTTGATTAAAATAATGTGACATTCCTCAGGTAGCGAAAATGCCTCCACAATTTTTAAGCTGTTGAAGTTTTGGAGTTAGTTTACATTTTAACTCTATCTGTCAGATCTCTATCAAATTTACTAAAAAGTTACTGTAAAACCTGAAGAGTATTTTAAAAAAAATCTATTGTTTTTTATCCAGTATCCAAAATGAAACTTAAATAATGCAGCATGTAAGCAACACCCATCTTGAGGAACTTTTACTTTCCTGTCATATCTTTTTCTGTGCATATCTAGACCCACACAGTGAGTCAACTTTTGGGGTATAACTTAATATTTCTCAACTTCTGCTGGTTTTTTGTTTGTTTTTGTGTTTGGTTTGTTTGTGTGGGGTTTTTTGTTGATTTGTTTTGTTCTTTTTTTGTTTGTTTTGGTTTTTGTTTGTTTGGGGTTTTTTTCTATTTTGCTTGGGTAGTTACCCAAAATCAAAGCATTTACATATAAAGAACAGTAAAGTATAAAACATTAATTTTGCATTTTAACTTTAATTTTTTCTCAGATACTTTATGCCAGTCCATAAAATTTAAAGCTATTAAATTTTAATTGAAAAGCTTCACTTAGATTGAATTTTAGAGCTCGTCTTATTTAAAATAGACATTCAATTCAATAGATGTTGTAATTTAAGATGACCTATAAAACATATAGATGAAGCACCTTCTGATACGTCTACTGTACCAGGTCGATTTTACTGACGTGCCCTCAAATATGAGTTTACCCTTGACAAGGAAATTATTTAAAAATGCTCTTTTATTTCTCTATCATTGTATAGATAGGAAATCAGTTACCAGAAAATTCAATTGCCCAGGATTATCTAGATGGTTATCTGGGAACTCAGAGCTAAGGAGCGGGATTGAATATGCATCTTCCCGCTCTTCCAACAGCAATGCCTTCCCAACAGATCACATCTCCTGCATCATAGCAGGTAAAAAGAATTCCCAGAAGATACATGGACAAGTCAGACAGTAACCCTGCCTGCTGCTTCCCCTCATTCAAGATGCAAACCAGGACTGACCCGCACCCCCTTCTCCTCATCTCAAACCAGAAGAAAATCAGACCCAGAGAACTCGAGTCAATGACCGTGGATAAAAGCTTTTCCCATAAACTCTCAACCCATTAAGTCAAATGGAGACTTTAAATTGATGAGGATTATAATAAATTATTTCTTAATCCTGCTGTATCAATCTATCATCGGTGGTAACTACAACGCAACGAGAAGTAGCACTAAAAGCTTTATGAAAGTCATCTCATCTGTGCCCAGAGCTCAGTGGTGGCTGGGGGTGGGAGAGGAGTTACAGCAGAGGACAGAGGAGTCACAGCTCTTGTCCAAGGGGGAAGAACCTCCTGCTGGCATTGTGCTGGGAGAAGCGACACTCACCAAGGGTCATGTGATGGCACAGAGGTCGACGGTGCCGTAGACAAAACCAGTACATTGTGCTTACTTTGTGGAACAGGATACATCTTCAAATTTAGGGAATATTTAAGGTTGATAGCTGTCCCTGTGCGCTTGTTACTAACAAGACTGTGCAGTGTAGAAACCCATTAGTCTGCTGCTGACAGGGTAGTTGCTTTGAACTCTGCTCACTTATGATTATATTAACTTAGAAAATGGCAATAGTCAAGTTTTGAAGAATGATAACAATATTTTTTTAAAGAAAGAGAATTCAAAAGTAATGGCTTCTTTTCAAAACTCTTAGAATTCATAAAAGGGGAAAGTAGTAGCTTGAAGGAATATTTATATATTTATTTTTAAACAAGACCATTCAAATCCAAGAAACATATCACAAAAAAACCATTCAGATATGTTCCTGAACGGCTCAGAATCTGACATTACTTTTACTATTTTACATTTCTGGCCAAGGTATTTCTCACTGGTACTTCTAGATTCGGGCTGTTATCTCACAATCAGCTGTCAAATGTGGTGTTGAGGATCCATTAAGCTGGATCCTCAGTACCTTGGACTGTTTCTCTACTTCGATAGCACAAGGAAAAGAGGGTTAAAGTGTCCAAAAAAGTGCCTGAAGTGAAACAGCATGAGGGGTTACATGAGGTAGTCACAGGAAAGATCCCTATCCAAGTACCTCAGGCTGTGCAACCTTTCCCTTGGTGTCTCTGAGTGGAAACCCCACCGTGTGCTCATCAGGACGGTTGTCTCTCTTCACACTCTCTTGATTTTCAGTAACTCATGGGAGCTTCCCAATTATTTATGATTTTCTAAGCACATACAGTTTTGCATCAGGACAATGACATCATTATAGCTCCCCCTTCCCTTCATGCTGAACATTAAGAGCCTGAACAGACCACATGAGTTTTCCTACAAATCTTGGGGAGTTTGGTCCAATGAATACTCAGATCTTTATTTCATAGTCTGTGCTTCACAGGCCAATGGAGTTCTTTATCTACCCATCATGTATGCTCTGAGCTGCAACATTTGAGAGATCTAAACCCAAAAATGAACTAAGAAATGTTTGACTGAGTTGAATTTCACTGCAGACATTTGCTATGAACCCCAGTGTGCTCACAAAGGCAAATCTGAGGGAAGTACTGCATGAAAGGGTGTTGTCGTCAGGTTTTGAGACCAGTATTGAAGGACTCAAGACTTCAGATAAAAACCCAAAGTTCTGAAGTCCTCCTTGTAGTTAGTAATTTATATTTATCCAGCCATACAAGTAACTAATTTTATATTTTTCATAGAAATAAATCTTGCAAAGTTGCTGTGAGATAGAAACTTAATACAGTCATTTTACAGGTGAGGAAATTTAAGCGCTGAGAAAAGTAAATGACTAACAAATTGACACTTACTTTCAATCTAAAATGGACTCTCAGAGATCAAAAGATGGCCTAAGGATTCACATTCAGAAATGACCATTTTTCTCCTACTAAAGTAGGAATTGTATGTAGGAATACATAAACCACTAAAAATAACCTAGTCACCCTCCTAAGTTAATTAAAAGACTTACAACTTCTACCTGGTAACTTTCCAAACAGCAACTGTAGAGAGAGAGCAGAGGTCTAAATATTAATAACAGGGTTTTTGCCACTGGACCTAGTATTACTATAAAAAGAAGCAATTCTTTTTTGCTTAAAGAGTGTTTGGTTGGGAAGTTTATTTATCACCCTTGTAAATAAAAAGAAAATCAATTCATAAATAGAAGCACAGTAGGACAGCTAGCAGCTGCTATTTCCCAAAGTGGGTCCATCTCAACAGATGAAAAATAGCTAAATGCAGTTTTGGTAAATTTTTGTCACAGCATACTCCTCAAAAATTTTTTAGATGTGAGGCAGCTTTATGTTTCCCCTCAACTATGAACCCAGGGCATGCATTTCATTTTGATTGTTTTTGGGCCTTCAAAGTTTGGTCATGCCACCTTCACCCACCCGCCACTTCCCAAACCTCTTTTCTCCTCCTTGTGCACAGAGGATGGCCCAGACAATACAGAAATCATTCAAATCACATCTCCAGCACACACTCCCACACACACACTGGATCTGCTATGGCTCACACTGTATCTATCCTCTGCAATAAATTTTAATCAGATACTTTGTACCCTGTTGTACTCTTGTCTGAAACCATCCAAAGTGCTGTTGTTGCTAAGGAAACCACTTCCCGGTATCCTCACACTCGGCTCCACTGTCTCCTTCTCTTCCTCTCTCCTCCCTTTCCCTCTCCCCATTTTAACTTTGCCATAAGGGGAAACTCTGGCACCACGTTAGGAGCACTGAGCTCATTCCTCCCCTCTTCCCTTGGGGTGCAAACTCACTTGAAGCACGTGAGATGTCGCTGCAACCAGACTTTGTGGTATTTAGAGTATGACCATCCCTGCACAAACACATTATGTTTAATTAGTCCCTGTACAACAAGAGACAAGCTGCTCCCAATGGGCTGAGGCAGTGAGGAGAAGCTCTAACTCTCCATGGGAAAAAAGGCAAAAACTCAGCTCTAGGCTCTTCTTGCAGAAGGTGAAAGAAAAAATATATGGAACAGAATATACAGGCTGGATATTCGAGTGCTTGAGTATTTTGTCCTATGGGGTAAAGTTTCAGACCCACTTACTCTCCTCCACAGAGCCCTCCCACCATGCCAGCCCTGCTACAGGAAGAATTGTTTACCTTTTTCAGAGAAATCAAGTCCCCTGAGGCATTTGACTGCAGAATTGATTTCTGACCCTTCTCCTCCTTGCAGCCTGCTGATGTTTAAGTCATGCAGCCGGCGAGCAGACCGCAGATGCAGCTCGTGGTCAGGGCTACGTTCTTAGAGCTGCAAGCAGTGCGTGCAGAGCATGCTTCCACCACCACCACCAGGAAAAGAAAAAGAGGGGGGAATCTGGCTTTTGCCTCATCCCTCCTCAATGCCCAGAACCAGAAAACACAACTGTAAGACAAGATGTTAACTGAAAAAGGCACAGTAAGGAAAAAGTCAACAAAAATTAGAGTGCCTTTGTCTATAGGAATTGATAAAATGGCATTTGGATAACACTTCAATTTCTCTTTCGTAGATTTCTTTTAAGGAAAAGGAAATTTGTTCAACATACACAACTCTTTAGTGGAAGGACTCTCTAGTGGAAAGACCCCCTTTAGCTCTCCATTGTGCTTGACACGTTTCCCCTTTTTCTACACTCATTACTCTTCCCTCACATTGCTTTTGTTGTTTATCACATTCATCTTTGTACAGCGGGATGTAAAAGAGGCAAGAGGCAAAATTCAAAGCTTAAAGAGCAAACAGCCTCTAATATTATAGAGCCTCCTCTGTGTTTTTGCTTTTCCAAACCAAAATCTCATTGCCATTAGTATTGAGTGTAAGGATCCTGCTGGGTCTGTTGCGGTTGTCCTATTGACTTTCTCTGGATGAATAAGTTCCTGTCAAGAGAAGCACTAAATATCCACTTTAGGAAAGCACTTTTAGCCATAAAGAGCACATTTTCCCTTCCTTTCTAGAGTCAGAGCCAGCACTGCAAAGCACAATGAAAATACAGTCTTTGGAGGCAGATATAATTATAAGTAAATACTTCACTGGCATTAATTAGCCACATTTTTTCACCTGTGTTTTGTATAGGGAGTCAAACATCCCTCAGCAGAATTTGCTGCTGCTCCTATACTTGCTACTAACACTTCACAAGTAATAATTACACCAAACCCTTATGCTGCACCAGCTTCAGACACTTGAATAATATGAATTCAGTCATTAGTTTTGGATTTTTTTCCTAGTCCAAAGCTGCTATGATACTGATTCCTAATCATCTGCATGGCAGCTTCTTAATATTTCCTTATGGTCAGGAACTAATTCAGAAATAGATCCATCATAGAAAAATTTCACAAAATTCCAGAATGATTATATGGCTTTTCAGATAATTATCTGAAAAAAAAAATATTTGAGAGGAACAAAGCAATGGCTCATTCATCTGCATTCAGCATCAGAGCCATAAGATGAAGGCTAAAGAAAAAAAAAAATCCCCTACAGAAACAGGACAGCAGAAGAGACAAAAATAAAGGCCAATGTATTGGTGTACAGACTTGCAGAACAGAAGAGCAAATGTTCACTGAGGAACACAAGCCATGGGTCTGTGTTTGCCAGCAAAGAGAACAGCCAGTTTCTATGTCCAAAGGTTATGCAGCTTTAATCATAGGGCTACTGCTCTCACCCCCAGAGACAATACATTACTGATACTGTACAGTAAAGAGCCTTAAAGAATTCCTTAGGTTATTTTTCATACAATAAACTTTAGAATTCTTGACTCATTTGGAAGAGCTCTGCCTTGTTCTTTAGGCAGAACACATGAAAGCTGTCTGTTCCCTTGCCTTTTTCGGATGTTTTTCAGAGTTAGGGCTCCTATACTGAATACAGAATGGAAATCCCACAGAGCAGCTCACACATATATTGCTAAATTATTACAGTGGTTTTTATTCTGGTGCATTTCATCATCACTAAACCTGCACATTATAGACGGTTCAGAGGCAGATGTAAGGGAAACACCAACATATTCATGAGAAAAGTGAGATGTTAGGAAGACTGGATTTGTTTTGCATAAGCCTTGGAATGTGTGGCACCAGAGCAGCTCTGGAGCAGCCTCAGGAAGTGTTGGCTGGGAAGGCAAACTGGTGGAAAAACAACACAGCCACTCACGGCTGTGACTCAGCATCATGATTGTCTTCTGACACACAGTCTGCTGCAATCATGTTCTCAAAGGGGCCCTTCACATCAAGTGGCAGAACTTGTATTTTCATTCCTGAACGCCTTCAGGTTTGCTTAACCTGGTGCTTGTGAATGGCTAGATCACCTCGTCCCTTAGCTGGGCAGAGGGACCATCGTTATTCCTGCCTTCAGATTTCCATCCGAGATGTGGAGTTTGTTGTTTGAACATATGAATATGCAGTCAGGAGTCAGAAGCTGTCAAAAAATCATGCAGCTATTCACTGGAACAAACAAGAGAGGAGAAATGTCTTCATATCAGAGCTGGCTTGACATTTCCCAGCATAACTGGGTCCAGCTGTGGTCTGCAAGAAATCAATCCACAGAGAAGCCACAAATATCAGCTAATGCCTCGATTCATAAACTTTTATCCGTGCTGGTATGAAAGTCCTATTAAAGTAAACAAGGTAAGAGTCTCAGACTCAAGCTGAAGGACCAGAGCAGGTAAGTCAAATAGGCTCTTTGAAAGCTCCCTGGGAAAAAGGGCAGGGGTGGTGTTGGAAAACAGCCCTTAACCTTATTCCTCCACACACATTGTCCCCATTTTACCTACTCTGGACATCCTGAACTAATGAGATTGCTTAGTTTTGGTAAGAACATAAATATTGATCAGTACTGGAAAGGTTCCCAAAACCTTTTAAACTGACACATTTTGTTTGGGGCTATTTAATGTTTATTCACACATTTCAGAAAGAAAAGTTCCTGGTTCCACCTACTTGACAAATTATTTTATTGGAGTACTGAGAATATGAAGCTCTTATAGGACTAGGTAAATGGTTGGAATATTCTTGTTTTAAGGACTTCAGTTCACTCCTTTAGATCTGTTATTTTTGACAGGAAGGAAGAAAGGTTAGAGTAGTGTACAGCATAAATAATTTTCATCTAATGACCTAAGACTTCAGGGTCAATTTTTTTGTGGGTTTATTACTAATCTCTTGACTCCAACTGACTTGTGGTTTCATTTTTGAGAATTGTTTCGCAAGAAAATAAGGAGGTTTTTTCCCCTTTTAGAAAAACATTGTTAGTTTTAGCTATTTTCACAGATTTTCATTGATGAGTGTCTTGATTAAGATTTTTTGAATGCCTGGCACGTTTCTAATGGAGGACTTGAGAGCTATTTAGTTGGTGACAGGACATTAACACTAATTGGGTCTACACCAGAAATTATTCTTACAGGTATTACTACAATGGAAATAGAGATAGCCAAGAGGACAGACACTTATTTAGTGGACAGATACATTAAATATAACAGTGCTTGCAATAACTAATATTCAGAAACCCATGAAAGTAAATTGGCAGTAAAGAGTCAGAATTGCAACTTGGACTTCCAGGTCTTTGCTCTAAAACTAAGCAAGGTCAGGGATGGGATTCATTTCTTCAGTTCAACTTATCTTAGTCATTGTTTAAATATATGACTATAATGACCTTAAAACAAGTAAAAAGAGGCTTGAGAACAAACCAGAAGATCATTATTTATCATCTGACTGAAAAAGAAGAAATTAAATTCAATACCCATTGGAACTTTCTCCAAGGTTATGGGACGAGGTACAAGGTACTGCATTTCCAGGTACTAAGAACTGTAAATGAGGATCTTACAGCCCAGCAGTGATGCACACAATCATACAGGTTAACCCTTATATGTGCCATTACTCCACTGAAAAAAAACCCAAAAAGCAGTACCAAGTGACCTCTCAAAAATCTGACCCAGGATGGGGCAGGGGAAACATCAAATCTGTGAGCGGTTCCCTCAAAAAAAGTCTCTCTGGGTATCTAATTTCTTCTCTAAAGTATTGTAAAGGGCAGGTCAACTTCACAGAATCCTAACATGGGTTGGGTTGGAAAGGACCTTTGAGACCATCAGATTCCAACCCGACTGCCATGGGCAGGGACTTAATCCCAAAGGTTTTTTTGAGTTTCCACAGTTTTTTATCAACAGTCATACAAACCTGAACTACAGAACCTTAGACCAGGGTGTTAAATGTGAAACATCTAAACACAAAGACAGGATTTCTATGTGATAATCAAAACCACTGTATTTTAAAAGATAAAGCCTACTGAAAATAGACTCTGCAAGGGAAAAGTCTCATTTTTTGTCTGGTGCCCTTCACCCATGAACATGCAAAAGTAAGTCTTATTTAGGTGAAAAGCATTAATAATGACTTAAAGTACACAGTGAAGGAACTTTTATCTCTTCTTTAAATTTACAGACAAGACAAGTCAAGTCACCTATATTTGGAAATTGTTCCCCGTAAATTTTGGGACGCATGGACATGTGTGACAGCTGAAGTGACCACGTGGTTTACTCACCTGACCTGGCTGTCTCCACACCACTCTTCTTTCCCTGTGGAGGGAGGTGGCTGTACGAAACCCCTACACTCTGTAGGCTGACTTTGGAGCTGATTAGTCAGCCATACACTTAAGTCTATTAATACATAGCACTATTACCATGGTAGCAGGTTAAAGTTAGAAGTAACTAGATTTGAATAATTTAAGTATGCTAAAAATACCAACTTCTGGGCTTAAGTGGTTCTATTTGTCACCTGTAATGACAATTGCCACCCATATTGGAAAGTCTCCTTAGAAAACTCAGTCACAGCACACACACTGAGTCCTCCCATCTATGTGCTCGTACTCCAAAACCTGTATCATTCACTTCCACACCAAGACCAGTAGTTTTGTTTCTCAAGTGTATTGAATACATGCAACTTGATCTCTATCATAAACCAGTAACCAGATAATTGGAAGAAGGTTAAACAGATTTAGCTTGATTCACTATGGCCCAGGTAAGTTGATCTCCATATGAATCCAAATGCAATTTCACAACTTTCTCCTTTCCCACATGCTTGCATCTACACAGAGATTGCAGGAAAAAAAAAAAATCAAATTTGAAAAGGGATTTTGCAGTGTAAGCGTATGATAACCTACTAAAGATGTGAGGAATACTAACTATATTGTCCTATAATTTAAAAATATTAACCATACTTGGGGGGAAATAACCCACCAAAAACAAAAATAGAAAACAACAAAAATACAAACAAAAAACATCCCAATGCAAAAACCAAAATCCCAAAACAAAACACAACAAACCAAATGACAAAGATTAACAGTGGGTTTCATAAAAGTGGTAAATAAGGTAACTCCCCTCCATCAGTTTGCCAAAGGACAACCCAAGTGTAGCCTAAAATTTGTTCTGTTCTTACAGACTCCTGACAGGGTGGCTCCAGACTCACTAAATTAGTGCAGTGTCAATCCCAATCAATCTAACCCACTCACCTAAGTAAAATCATACAGGTCCATTAGTGTTTCCAGGACTTCCTGTTTGAGAGCAACGGCAGAGTTCACAGTTAAAAAGAAAGTGGAAAGAATTTCTATCTGTATTTTTCACAGGCTCTCTCCTAGATCCTCAGGGGCAGGGCAATCCTTTATTTTTGGTGGGATAACACGAAGAACTGACTGGCTCATGATGAAGTGACTGCTTTGCCTCTGCCAGAGACTGTCCACAGTGCAGAAATGGGTGGGAGGCAGCAGAACTGTGGTTCTGGAAGGTGTTGACCCTGACAGGGCAAACACTGATTTTTCTTCAAATTATATCACCACACACAACAGGAATAAGAGGGTAAACTGGGAAACAGGGCTGCAACAAGGAGCTTCCACCAGGAGGGATTTTAAAGATAAAGAGAACCAACTAAGCTTGCAGAACAAGCCAATACTGATGGTTGTGTGAAATGCAGATACAGGAAACCAGAAATGTTTTAAAACTTGAGCTGCTGTTGTGGCCCTGGATTCCCAGCACTGCTTCATTTCTGGCCCCACTAGGTTGCCACTCTGAGTTTCTGTTGGGATATGCTGTGCTGGGCAATCCTTCTCCTGGGGTCATTAAACATATCTTAATTTAGTTTTCCAATAATAATCTGAAAGTTGCAATTTAGTGGGCACAGCTGCAGTTATTGAAATAGTTCTGGCTCTGCTGGCTGAGAGTTGTGAGGCTGGAGAAGGAATGGGAGAGGAACAGCTGCAGCACAGAGGAGCTGGTTGGGGACAGGCATAGAACAGCCAAGGGAAGGGCAAGGAGGCTTCACATCAAAAGAAGCATCCAAGAGAAGCTGGTGTGCTCAGCACAGACTTTATTTCATTGTGTTCCTATTTCATACTTGAATGAGGTAAGAAATCATGGCCAAACAAGGGCCAAGACTGCTGATTTACCTCCCAGTTCCATCCTGCTGTTTGACCTGTTTGTGGTCCTGCTCACATGTGCTGTGTGTCACCTGCTCATAACCAACAGCTCGAGTACTTTATAGAACAGAAGCCAAACCAAGACATCTACTTCCTGCCTGGAGCAATCCTAGAGGTTTGTATCATGCTGAAGAGGTGTCATCCTTGCTGAACTCACAGGACAGCTTTTCATACTTTGTATATGCTGACCCACATGTCAGTTGTGTTGCTCATACTGACAGTTTAAATACCTGAAATTATCCTCCTTTGCTTATATCAATGGGCAAGTATGGCCAACTTGTATGGATGGATTTCCCCATCAAAACAGACCTCAAGGGACACCATCTGAATTCTCAGCTCCACAACTTGAATTGGCACCCCTGGGTCTTTTGGCTTCATTTTTTTTCGCAGAATCAGGAAAATGAAGGAAGAAGAATAAGAATTGTTGGCTAAAATCCTGAAGGCAGATGTGAATATTCACAGAATAATTTTGTTCATAATTCCAAAGGAACAGAAAAAGGAAAATGTACATTAAAAGGAAATGCCAGCAAACAGAGAAATTGTCAAGATAAACCCTAGGGTTAAAACAAAACAAAAACCTCTAAAAGTTCAGGAAAGCTGATGTTAAAGGACAGCTTATTAAGGGCACAATATCCAATAATCTTGATACAGGGGAAATGGAAGAAAAAGAGACCCAAGACCTCTCTCACAAAAGAAATAATAAAAACCAAGTTGTATTTTAAGTAAAATTGTGTTGCAAGTGGAAATATAATTAAGGACAAGTATAAATGCATAGCACAAGAACGTAGGCATAGAATTGAAAACAGACACAAAACAAGTTACAGCCAGTTATTAACATAAATGAAATCAGGAAAGGAGTTCGAGAAATGCACCATCCATAAGAGAAGATAAAGAACCATCAAGTTCCCTTATTTTAATCAAATAATAACAAATGCAGGAAAACTCAACTACCCAAAACCTGCCTTTTTTTCAGTTTTCAATAAAGGTAATTACAGACAGATAATTAATTTGAACTAGGAGCTAAAAGCACAGGACAAGAATATAAAAAAAGACAGGCTGAAGAATATTTAAGTTAGACACATACAAGTTTTAGGGACAAACGCAATGGCCTTTCAAGTACTCAAGGAATTAACTTGAGCCATCTAACAACCATAAGTAATTATCTTTGAGCATTCAGAGGGCAGGGAACTCCTGGGGGGCTGAGGGAGGGCAAAGAGAGCACCAACTCTGAAGAGAAGAAAGAGGGAAGGTGCAAAGATTTAAAGATCAGTAAACCTTGCTTTTATACTTGGCAACATATTGGAACAGTGCTTAAAATATCAGGACAAAAATGTGACCATTAACGTGTGGATGTCTTGAGAGCACATTAACCCTGTCACTAAAACAGGGTATTCCTAACACTGATGAGCACTTGGAAAGTTGCAAACTCAATCCAGTAAGGCTTTTGATAGCAAGATTAACTCTTGTAAGGTTCATAAGTAAACACAGGAAAGAAGGCCTAAATGAAGTTATTATGAAGTGTATGGACAGTTACCTTTGTCCATCCACTAAAATGAAAATGTTCTTCCAGGGACCTTCCAGAGGAGGTCTTTCCTGGATTTTGCTCTTTGCATTTTCAGCTGGGGAAGAGAGATGGTGTGGAATTGGCTGCACTTCCTCATAAGTGCAAGACAATTCATTCTTGTGCTGGTTTTGGCTGGGATAGAGTTGATTTTCTTCACAGCAGCTGGTATGGGGCTGCTGGTAACAGTGGAGATGACCCAGGGATGTTTCTGCTATTGCTGGGGTGTAACTACACAGTCATGGACTTCTCTGCTCCTCACCCCACCAGCAAGGAGGTTGGAAGTCCACCAGAAGCTGGAAAGGGACACGGCTGATACAGCAAAACCCAGCTGACCCAGGCAATATTCCACAGCATGTGTCATAATCAGGATATGAACTTGGGGGGAGAAGGAACTGGAGGGCATTGTGAGCAATGGTGTCTTCCCAAGTCATCCTCACAGGTGATGGAGCCCGGCTTCCCTGGGAATAGCTGAACACCAGCCTGCCCATGCAAACTGCTGAAAGAATTCCCTGACTAGCTTTGATTGCATAAAAAGCTTTTGCTTTACCTATTAAACTCTTATCTCAACCCACAAGCTTCTCACTGATCCAATTCTCTGCCCATCCCACTGAGGAGAGAGTGATCGAGTGGCTGTGCACGGTTCAGCTGCCAGCTGGGGTTAAACCACAGCAGTTCTTTGGCAAGAGATGCATATTTTGACAAATACAGCTGGTTGTGTGGTCCCAAAGTAGTCAACAGGTAATAGAGCAGCATTTTGCTGGAGGACTGGGAACAGTTATTTTAAGCTGAAGACATTTCAGGAAAGGTTGTATTCCATGAAATGCTGTATGTAGTTACTGTGCTCAGCAAGTCTGAGGTTACCTCCTGCTTCTGAAAGGAATCCTGCAGCAGAGCCAAGCACTCAAGTGACAGGGCTGAAGACAGATATAAGGAGATGAGGATTTATCAGCTGAGATTAGGGGCTTTGGCTTCCTCATTAGTTACAGTCACTGTGGTTGAGCAACTGCACAGCCTCCTCCTCATCCTCCACACCAGGGGGGACAAAGCTAACTACAAATTGCTGGGAATGCTGCATTTATCATCAGCTCCAATTCACTCCCAAGCTAAGCACTTGAAATGCAGTTGTATTTATAACTCCTTCAGAGGGGACAAAAATTAGAATTAATAGCCATAACTGAGAAACAGCTATTTTGATGCAGTTTGATCTAACCCTGTTTCAGACTTTGGGAATGCAAGAAGCTTATAGTCCCCACCATCACTGAACAAGCAGTGCAACACTATCCACACAGGAATATTTTCCTTGAAAATCAGCCAGCCATGAGGACAAGGTAGTCCAGGTAAGAAGCAGGCAAGGTAAGGGTATAGGGGATGTGCTCATCTAATGCAGCAATATTACTCTTGGGACGCAAAGCACATTTTGCTCAAGCCTGTAGAATCAGAAAATATTTTACCCCTTTTGTTAGATTTTCCTCAACATCTCTTGTAGAAATAGGTAAGGAGCATGCTTTCCCTCATGAAATCAAAACACCTCTTCAATGCACTTCTTCAAATCTTAAACAAGCCTGAAAGTCACAAGTCACAAAGGACCAACCAGTTACAGTAACAGAATAAAGCACAACAGAGCAGCTCTTCAACTCTTTTCTCAGAGGACAAACAGCTCTGTGAGATTGGCCCTTCTGTAAGGGGAAATAAAACCCACTAATGAACCTTGAATGGTTCTGTAATTAGGTACTATAAAATCACACCATGTTAAGGGGTTGGAATGGACCTTAAAGATCACCTTGTCCCAACCTCCCTGCAATGGTCAGAGACACCTTCCACTAGACCAGGTTGCTCAAGGCCTTATCCAACCCATCCTTGAACGTTGCTAGGAATGAGGCATCCACAGCCTCCCTGGGTAACCTGGGCCAGTGTCTCACTGCCCTCACAATAAAGATCATATTCCCAGTAGATAACCTGGATTTCCCCTTTCCATCTGTACTCATTGCTCCCTGTCCTATCATTACAGTTCCTGAAATAACTTAAAGGAAATTTTCCTTGTACAACTAGTGTTAAAAAACTATAAATTGCTTCCCCCTTCCAAGGGGCTCACATTTTTATACACAATATGGCTTGACCCAAAAGAATATTAATTCAAGGAATATATGCCTTGACAGCAGAACCAAAGATAAAACTAAGCATAATAGACTAAATTTAAATTGTTGATATGATAGTTGCATATTCATCAAAATAAAGAGCTGCTGAGGTCTTGCATATCGAGCTAAATTAGATTCACAGAGAGAGAGATGAAGAACAGTGTGAAAGGAGCTCTTCCTCACCAAAGCTCTTCCACATGCTTTGGCCTGAGGACCAGGAGTAAAACAGCAGCACAATTAGCAAAAACAAAACAATGGCTAAGATTTAGGCAATTGCTTTTCCCTCTGCAGATACCTCAGCAAGACATTATGGGTACAGGCACATGATAACTGGAAAGAAAACAGCAAGGGAGAAAACAGGTTTGTACTTCTCTCCTCCTCTGAAAGTACATTCTGAAAGTTCTTTTGTTGTGAGCTTAAGATTAGTCTTCCCAAGTTTGCCTGAATGACAAGGATATTTAGCAGGAATGCTCTTGTCTTAAAAAGACTGGCAGGTTGAGAGGCTACACTTTTGCAAGATGTGTTTTCTACAGTCTCATTGAGCCCCTCACTCCTCAGAAAAGCCATTAAGTTATTACCTAAAATGCTCTGGATTTGTCATCAGTGCTACTCCCTGCACCAACAACTCAGTCACTGCAGGATAGTTCAACTTTAATGGAGCCCAGACTCCCAGTGTAAGACAAGAGCAGAGTTCTCCCCCACTTCTCCACAAATATTGCAACCTTAATACAAAGCATCAAGACAGGTCACCATCCCTTTTTGTCCAAGTAATAAAGAGTTTCAGAGCCACGTCCCCCAGGCATTGTACACACAGACACATATGCACAGATCCCGCTGTGTGCAGAGACTTCAAACCACAGTACAGCATCAAAAGGTGTATTTTTCCTTCAAAGTCCATTTATAATTCCCACCAACACTTAGGAAAGCTGTGCAAAGCCATTAAGAAAGAGATGAATATACTTCCCTCCCGAGCACAGCCTTGAATTACAAACCAAGAGCAGCTACAGAGGTCTGACACCTAAAAGAAAATCCTGAAAAATCTATATTTCTAATGGAGATGCATCTGCTCCTCTCACTCCAGCAGGGCTAAGTACCACGTGCTGGGCTCACCTCTGCTGCCATCATGATGCAGATATAGTTTTTATGGTCAAAGTTAAGAAGTGCTAATATTTAAAAATCCACTTACAAATCAGCTCTTTCTGCACCTTCTTCCCCATCTGTGTTTATTTTGCTAAGAATCTCTCAGTACATTGATATTTCTCTGCAGAAGAGTCATGTAGACATTCATTTATTCAAGGACCAGAGATCTTCATCAGGTTTCTACACTATTTTGGTATTTGTCATTTGCTTTCTTGCTTTCCATAATCAACAACTGTCATAAAGAATCATGCTGTGAAAAACAGGAAATTAGAAGTCAGCTAATAGCTACTTACTGCCCCCCTACACCAACCCAAGAGGCAGACAGGAGCTCTCACCAGTAGCTTTCCAGTGACTCAAAGCCCTTCTTGAAAGCTCTTCAGGTGGCCTCTCTCACCTCCAAATCTACAGATCTCTCATCAAGGCCAGATTTTGGTCCTCCTCAAACAGATCTTTGAAGTCTAGTGATGTCAAACATCTGCTGAATCACAAGTGTGGGCACTCAAGGGGATTAGCAATTTGGCCTTCACAGGTAAGAAGGGAACACACACACTCCAAAGTTACTTAATACAGTAATTATGATTACCCTGGAGTTCATATATGACAAATCATCTTCCAAAAAAAGCTCTCTCCACTTATCTTTAAGGATGCAAGAAACTAATTCCTGCCACTTTCATTGCATAGACTGGAACAAGCATAGATTGAAACAAAGTAATAATTAATTGTATTTTGCTCTACTTAAGGAAAACATTATTTACTGGACCCCAGTTGTTTTCTGCTTGTGCTACTCAGTCACTGGCAGATCTGTTCATGTTGTTTTGTCTCTTATACCTTATTTCTTTACTGCTAAGAGGAGAGCAATAACTTCCAATTTGAGTATTGCTAGATCAATTTGCCCTCAAGACAACTGTATAAACATAACTGCATAAGAATTTTCAAAATGCTAAAGACAACATCATACCATCATCCTATTGCCCATCAGTGAAGCTTTCCACTGTACCACTCTTAATCTGGACTAAAACCTAACCTCTAAGAAATTCCTAACACACAGCAACTCCTTTATTTTCAACTCTTCAGTAGCATTTAAGTTCTTTATTAACCCATTGCACAAAGCATGTTTTCTTACAGGTAGATGATGATATAATACACACTGAGTGGTGATGGTGCTTGTGCAAGAATCAGAGAGGTTTGTGTCACTCAAGTGACCCCGGGGAGCTCTTTGTTGCTCAGCTGCCATAAGGATGCCTGGTGGCTGTTTCTGTCCTTTTGAAATATAGATTCTTTAGATTCACCTGAGATGCCCAGACAAGGGGGCCCAAAAAATCCTTTGCTCATTCTCCAAAGTACACAAACTCACCCCTCTGCACATGTTCACTGACACTGATGAGCGTCCAATCTACTGCTTTGCTCAATTTAAAATTCATTTTTACATCTTCCAAAATTTAAAAGGCCCAACAGTAGAGGATTTATTTCATGTTTGCACCACTAATACATTGGACAAACTGCACATGATTCACCTCACATCTGAGCACGTGCTTCGGGTGAGTCTGCCTTGATTTGGCCACCAATGGATGCAGAAGTTGCAGTGCTGGTTCATGATAGTTTTATATTTCATCCTAAACCAGCCCATTGTACTCTCTTGCTAAAGGAAGAAGTGTTCCCACAGGTGACTAGGCACAGCAAGCTGAATATAGACAGGTGTACTTTTCCACTTGGGGGGGAAAAAAAAAAAACCTTCAAAAAAAGAAGAGCTGTGCTGGGTTTTCAAGTTTTTTTTCATCAGAATTCAACACAACACCAAGACTTCTAGGTAGAACACTACAGCACAGAGTGAGCCTTGGTGAAGAAAGAAGCAAAGAAAGATGTTTTGGACACCAAACTTGGTTCACCTCCCCTTTATCCTCAGGACATTCTGGCCTTTCCCCTCTAGCCGAATCATCCCTGCCCTGTGGCTCCAGTGGAGGAGGTTAAACCACACCTGCCCATGGCAGAGCACACAAGGCTCACGTTGTATTTGCCGCCTCACAGTATCACAAGAGACTTTTTCAGGGGACAGTAGGAGAGGGTGAAAGGTGCTTGAGCCGTAGGGAATCCAAGTGCCCCGAAAAAAATCCTAGTAGCAGATTGAAAATTAGCCTGTCTGGATCTGCTTTGATGGATGAACCCCAAAAGTCTGTGTGTAACATCAGGAGAGAGCAGGATGAAGCTTTCCAGCCAACTCTCAGTACAACTTCTGGATTATTCCTGGTGATTTAAGCCTGAACTTTGTTCTAAACTATTAATCCATGGTAATGGGTTAGGCAGGTGATGTCTCTAATAGAAAATTGATTACACAGCAAAGTTTGGTGCAAAACTGAAATAAGATGGGTATTAAATGGCTCTTTAGCAAGGAAAAGTGATTAGTCATTGAAAGTACTAAGTTCTGATTTGAAATAAAAGTACAATATATTAAAAAATTAATTAATTCCAGCTTCATTGAAGCACTTCAGAGATTTCTTGAAAGGTTTTCTTGTTTTTAATTTTTTGTTTTAGAGGTTTAAGAAACAGGGAAAACTAGAAGTCAGAAGCTTTTTCAAATTCATTTTAACAAAAACTCTGAAAACACAGCTATCCTACTTTTTGCTAAAGTTAACCTCATATGAATTATAAAAGAACTATGTTCAAACATGCAGGCTGTCAAACCTGCACTTTGTCAAAGATCCCCTGACAAAACCTCCACACTACTGCTTTTAATCATTTTATTGACTTTTACTGCAGTTGAAGGTTTTTGTTTGGGATTTTTTGCTTTGGTTGAGCCTTACTCCTCCCAGCATTAAAGGCCAGTGCTGAGGTCTCTGTGCCTGCACTAGGGTGGGCCACGGTTTTGCTCTGACCTGTCGTCTCAGATAATTCCAGTTTTCCAGGCTGACTCAGACACTCTCCTTCCCATGACATCTCCTGGAATTATCTTAAAACCTGCATTGCTGCCTGTCAGACTCCCCTGACAGCCACCATTAGCACAGCTCAATCAGACTGTATGGAATTTCCCTCCTGATCACAGATGCACAGGAATACTTAGCTTGGTGTCAGGTGCAAAACCCACTTACTGGCTGAACAAAAGGAGCTCTGTTTTCATCCACCTTATGCCTCACCTGGCCAATCCCACCAGTGAAATGCAAAAAAATTGGCATCTGAGAAGGGAAAAAGGCTATACCTCTCTGAGAGCTTGTTTTGCCCACATACAACCATCCAGCAGAGCCAGTGTTGCACACTCAGTTCATAAGGTTCTCCAGTGGAGTTCCAAGACAAAGTGGATTAATTGAGGAGGTAGTAAGAAAGTGGAAAACAGGGGGAAGAAAGAATTAAGAATGTTGATGGATATAATCTGGAAAACTGGACAAGGTTGAAAAAGGGCTTCTCTCAGATATTCCATAAGCTTAAATATAATGACTCAGCATGTAAACAACACATAGGGCAGTAGCAAATATTTAATACATTTATGTTATTTAACAGATGTTAATATCTTCCAAAGCAGAGGGAACAGTCAAGTTCATGATGATTTCAATGCTTTAGCTCAATGGGCCCATGCAATTATAAAGCAATATGTATAATATACATTCCCAATCTAGAATAAACAACATAGTAAGGCAACCTAAGGGCCGGAAGTTCAGTGTAATTTATTTACTACAGGTAACAGAGCACAATAATGTCATCCAAGATACCACCTCAGGCTGATGGTGCTTTGACACTACAGGTATTTAATATTGGTGGCTAAATTCATTATCTCAGTGGAAGCCAAGAAAGCAAATGTAATTGTTAGTAACTTCTGAGAATTACTACATACCACAGAAATGTGTTTTCTTCACTAGGAACACAAAGTAAGGGAAATTAAAAAAACAAACAACACCTGCAACCTATCAGCTGCTCAAAAGAAAACAAACTCCAAAAGCTTCTTCACTAAGAGGAAGAAAAGCCATCAGAGGAATGACACACTGGTTGTGGCAGGAAAGTCAGCAAAGTAGGTTCATTTGTAAACAGGTGTTGAAGAATGAGCAGCAGCATCCTTGAAAGGGGGAAAGCAGAGAAGCAGAGATCCTCTTTTGCTTTGAGGAGGTCTGGTATGGCCAACAATGGTAGATGTCTGCATCTAGAGACACTTTCCATCTGAATAAATGTACTCAAAGAAGTGCAACACCCTGGAGGAGCGAGTTTGAGTGGTACTGAAATGCAGCTCAAACTAGTGCACTCAACTTGGCTAATGGTTTGGTAAGTCCTTGAGGTCATGTTCATTGTTGTTAATCTTGGAAGGAAGAAGAGCCACCAAACTGCTCTATCGGGGGAGTTTAGAGGCAAGTGTAAGGAAGGTACTCAATGAATGCTGGAAAAACGCCTTTCCCAAAGGCCTCCAAAAATCTACATGGATGCAAGGCATCCATCTGAGGCTTTGTTTTTTAACTTTGGGTTTGAGAGTCTAGAAATTAAGATGTCATGAACTGTACTATTTGTATTGAAGAAAACCCCAATGAACAACAACCAAAAATGCAAAGATACCCCCCCCCCCAAAAAAAACCCACCAACAACAAAATCAAAAAACCAAACCCTGAAACAGAGTCCGGAGGCAGGAGGAGAACATGGCCACCATAAAACAATAGAGCTTCCAGATCAGGTGTTTTGTACAAAGCAGAGACCAGACACCTTTTCACACACAGGATGGCTGAGAAGATTACTTTTTCCTGCAGCTTCAGAGACACCTGCCTACCAGCTGTCAGTGCAGGTGACAATTCCTTCCGGGCAGGAGAAATCACTTTAAGTGCTTTTCCTCCTCTTCCTGCCACTTCCATGTGAGACATGCAGCCTCTTGAACGTTGGCTTTGGGAAACACAGCATGGAGTGAGCACTTTCCACACTCACTTTTTCACCAGAGCTCACTAAATGGTGAGTAATGATGCCAGCGCAACGCTGCAGATCTTAAACACTGAACAAAATAAGAGAGCCCTCACTTTACTTGCCCAGTCAATGTATTTCAGACTCTTGCATAATCAGCCTGGCTGTTGCCCAGGAGCCCTCTCAGAAAGGCCATACATTTCCCAAATCTCCTATACAACCACCCATTAAAATGGGAAGTTTCAAACTGAGGAATAGTCAGCATGGCTTTTATGACTTTTTTTTTTTTTAAAAAAGCGTATTTACTTCCTACCATTAAACAGATAATATCTTGGTAAAAATAGAGTCAAATTATGGGCAACACTGCTCTTAAGCTTTCAGGAATCTTGCAAAAGTCAAGAGGAAAAACACTTAGCAATAGGAGAAAAGGTAAGAAGTCATTTTTACATTCTCCCTCATAAAAGGGGGGGGAAAGTATTACATACCTTAATCATTGGAACACACATCTATAGACTCAATTCTATCTCTTACAGATCTCAAAGCCACACTGAAGCAAGAAGAGTCACTCACATCATCTAAAAGACATTAGATTCTCCCACATACCTTGGAAGGAAAAAAATGCTGTCTGTTTTATGGTTTGCACCATACAGGGAACATTATCCATCTCTCCTTTGAGATAATACCTGCCAGATACTGATATTGACTTTCCATTGAAGCCTCAAGAGGTTGTCAACGAACTGTTTATTTTTTGTACCACCCAAGTTAAAGGCTTATCACCCACCTGACAGTACTGGGACAAAAAGGTGCTTAAAGAAATGAAAGCCATTAACTTTTACACTGTAACACAAATATCACCTTTAGCAAGCAATAGATAGGCAAAATCAGACTAACATTTCTGGGATTTCCTGAAAATAATCTGAGGCAAATATATGCTGCAATTCAATCACATATAGAGCTTGGGCACCTCACATTAGAAGCTCTTCAGTGACGTTTCTTCAGGTCTTGCTCTGCCATGTACAACATGAGCAGAGCTCTCAGTGTGGAAAACCTTTCAGCCCTCCGTGGTATTTCACACATGTAGACTTCCATGTCCTATTAGAGCTGTTGTATTCCCTCAACCAGAGGTTAGGAGGCACAAACATTCCCCGGGGCTAAGTGCTTGTAATTAAACACAGTACTGAAGAAGCCAATTAAAAAAAAAAAAGTTTTGATGGTAGCTGCATAATACTTAATAACCTCAGTGGTGGAACAGCCGTGCAGAAACTGCTAAATTTGTTAACATTTTTAGGAGTCTTACATCAATACCATGACCACACCACTGCAGGCACCGAGGAGCAGTGGAGACAGGTGTTAGCCTGGGTGGCTTTTGGGTTGTTCAGATGGGCTGCCCTCCAGGGAACCCCACTCTGTATCACTGACTAATCTAAGTGCAGGTGCTACTTGCAATGCACATACACAGGCTTGGACAATTTGGGCACAGAAGTTGCAGACAAGCAGCTCTCCAGGCAAAAAATCATCTTACCAGCTCCTGGTGAAGAGCTTCCCTATCATGACAGGAGTGGTTTGGAGCTGCATATATGTGTGTATACACATAGACACAAGAACTCTTACCCCTCTCCTCTGTAGGGGACTTCAAAACAAAGTTAAGGATATTAGGAACCCACTCTGATGGCAGGAGCTCTGAGCAACCTGGTGTAGTGGAAGGTTGCAGGGAGTTGGAAATAGATGTGTTTTCAAGTCCCTTCCAACTCAGACTTCTCCATGATTCTGTGAGCTAAGAGGCAGAGGATACAATGCTACATATAAGGGCTACTCTTGAACATGCTCCCATACTCCAGATTCTGGCGTTTTCTCTTGTAACAAATCCTCACCCCAACAGTTCCTGGGACCCCCCAGTCTCACTGAAGTCATGAATAGTCTAATAACAAAAATCACATTTTCTCCAAGCTTCAACAGCACAATCAGCTTTCACAAGCCACAGAAGTCACAAGCAGATCACTGTAAGGAGCAGTTTGCAAACAAATATTTCAAATTCGTATGCACACAGAAAAAAGGGGGCAAAGCAAAATCAATAGCAATATGCTTACTAATATGTGCTTTGGCCACAGGCTGCAGCATGGGGTGCAATATACATAAGTTAAACATCTTCAGTGCAACACAGTTCAATAAAGTGATAGATATTCTAAAAATAAAGTGTCCCCCAAGAAACAGAAAACATAATATCTGCCCCCAAAAAAATAAAAAAAGAAAATCCATGTAGCATCAGCAATGATTATACAACAATATATGCCTTTAAGGCTAACTTTGGAACAAAAAAAGCCTTTTGGAAATAGAAGTCCAGAGTTTCTCATATTGCAGTCCCCCAGAAAGCCCAGGCACTCCAGAAGTGCTCACTGGAAGGTGGCAATCAGCAGTTCCTGCATGGAGATGGACCTCTGGAGAGGGGCTGCTTGAGCCACAACGTTCCACAACTTGCCACAGCCAACGTGGGCGGGAGAGGGGAGGTCTGAGCAGAGCCCTACAGGCTCCCACACTGTGACAAGGAGCTTTCACAGCAGGATAGTGTCCTCCTCCCAGCTCAGGATCTTCCAAGAGTTAACAATATGAGTTCAAAGCCAAAATTAGCACTTAACTACAGGCTCCCACACTGTGACAAGGAGCTTTCACAGCAGGATAGTGTCCTCCTCCCAGCTCAGGATCTTCCAAGAGTTAACAATATGAGTTCAAAGCCAAAATTAGCACTTAACTACAGGCTCCCACACTGTGACAAGGAGCTTTCACAGCAGGATAGTGTCCTCCTCCCAGCTCAGGATCTTCCAAGAGTTAACAATATGAGTTCAAAGCCAAAATTAGCACTTAAAAAAGTAGAATTTCCGAGAACTTTCTTACGGCCTCATTCCTCCTGCACTTCTCACCTCTCTACACTGTTACCTTGGGACTAATTTCCTACAACATTGCCAAGCTTTTATCAGATCTCTGAAAGGAGAGGAAACAAATCAATCCTCACTGTCTGTGTGATGATCATCTGATTTTTAAAGCAATCCCCCGGTGCATGTGATTTGTAGGGGAGGATCTGAATTTGACATCCACATCTCTCACTACTGCACATAAATTAAAAACATATCATGGACTTCTCAAACAAAATATTGAAACACTTAGTCTGCTGTGGTGCAACAAGTTCAGGTAACTCCTTATCGAGTATCTTCCTACCCAAAACGGATCTTCATCATTATTCCAGCCAATTGAGAAGGACCAGAAATTGGGAAGAGAATGAACTAAGATAGCCCTGGGGGGGGGTTGTTGTTGGTTATTAAACACTGACTTTTAGTTTAGTTAAATACAGGTGCTAAAGGTTTGGTCTAATTGCCCCTTTTTTCATCTTGCCACATTATCTACTTTAATCCTGTCACCCCTGTGACTTCCACCACCTCATTGTAGCTTGTGGAGCCAAGAACTGAAAGAACACAGTCAAGGTTCCTTGAACACCATCTTCAGTCTTAAAAACGAAAAACAATCCAGGAAAACAAAAGCTCAACAACAAAAAAATAAAGACGACTCTTCATGTGACTATTTTGCAACAATAAATATTTTTTCACCTGCGAGATTTTTATTGAAAAAGAATGTCTTTTTGGGAAAAAGTTTCTTGAACCTTAAATAACTGAGCACCCTTTTCATTATGTTAATTTAAACGGTAAAAGGGTTTCCTGACTGACACTAATTGATGGTCCCTCCTGGGGCTTAATTGACATGAACTTGTCTCTATAAACCTGCACAGTTAATCAGCTCCATACCCACTCTGGAAAACATCTGCAACTGAGGAAGTGTCAGTGGGGGTTACAGACAGACAACACTGACTCGAACTGAGGGCACTTTTGAGCACTCTCCTTGCAGTATTTCATTAAACTGATATTTCCCTAATTTCTCTCCGAAGCAGAAGGACTTCCTTGGATTCCTTTATTTATTTTTGTTATTTTGTAAGCATTTTGTTTGTATGTTAAGTGTTTCCTTTGATCTATTGCAGTAGGCTTAGATAACTAGATGTTAAATACTGTTTGGAAAACATCTAGAATTAGCTACGCCATCCTATTCCACAAGGAAAGAGTCATCCTTTGATTGCTACACCCACACTACTCCAGCAGTGATAACATATTTAGAAAATACAAGATAAAAAATTGTGTTGCGTTATAGGGATTGGACAAATATCCTTTCTTCCCGTACGGAGCCAGCACTGAATATTTTCTGAAGTTTGTCATCTACTAAAACTACACCAGCATTGAATTGCCCCAACAACTTCCCACTTGGTCAAAGATCTTTGCATTTTTATTTAATAAGTCCTTTTAAAAAGCAGTGTTTTCTACCCAAATGGGCCTGTAGCTACAGTCCTTTCTCTTCTCCCAGCTGCCAGTGCTATTTCTAACTCCTCATTTTTAGCACATCTTTTACTTGCAGCAGTTCTCTAATTTTTAAGAAATTCTGAGTACACAAAATATAAGCCATTATCTGTTAATAGTGGTATTGTTATTGTAAACACAGAAGATAGATGATAAATCTGAATATCTGAATTCCTATTTATCATGCAAATGAAGAGGTGACTTCATATAATTCTCAACAGAAGGTAGGGAGAGTGTCAAGGTACCACTTTCCATTTGATTTACTCTGCTGATTGTAGTCTTTGCTCACTAACAGTATCAGACAAATGGTTAAAAACTGTTTCAAAGAACAAGAGGTGAGTTATGAAATGTTGTTTTCCTGCCCATTGCAGATAGCAGGAATACCTGGCAGAAATGGGAACTGCTGAGCAACAGCATTTTAAGTGACTTACACTGAGGCAAAGAGACCGCTCCACATGTTAGAAGGACTCAAAGCCTTCCTGCTCTGCTGATCTACAGCCACACTGCTCATGTAAAGACATTTGACTCAGCCGTCATGCTCACTACACTGCTCCCCCTTTATGCATCCCTTCCTAAAAGCATCAAACAAGTTGTTCATCTACTTTTACAGCCCTTAGGAAAATAACCTCAAGTCTGTCATCCCTCCTGCCATACCCAGGGCTCAGACTTTTGCCCATCCACTCCTCAACACTGGCTTCCACCAATTGTGTTTGGTTTTTTTTCCCCAACCAAGGACCTTCGTGCCATCTTTTACTCTTGGGAGTAACACACTAAGAATTCCTGTAAAAGTACTTCATTATTCCCCTTCAAAAATCAGCAAAATTCATCTGCAGTGAAGCACTTTGGAGCAGTAACCAGATTTTGGAGGGGGTTTGCCCTGTGTTTGTGTAACGCTTGCCATAAGGTCATAAAAAATACAAACAAGTTGATAATAATGGAAATATTTGTTAGGTTCACAAAAACACTGAACTGCCTCCAATTTTATGACAGCAACCTGAGCAGGAAACACAGCAGTAAACGTGGCTAAATCCATTTTTATAGACATATATATAAGTTATTGGGATAAACTCATCAAAAGCACAGCAGGTTAACTGGTGCACCGAGGGAAAAAATTCTGATGCTGTCCTAAAAACAGCAATACAAGAAGGGCCTTGAAATTGTTAAATTATTTGGACAGGGAAAGTTATGTACATAAAAATAAGCATAGGATGCACCCTGAATGATTTATAACATTTCAAGTTTTTGTTTCCTAAGAAGTCAGAGCTTGCAGGTTGCTTTGAATTTACAAGTCATAATTGGCTGGCCCAAATTCTATGAGCACAATGTAAGGTTCCAGAACCATTTTTTACATTGGTCATTTAACACCTTTCTTTGATGGCTGGTCTGTTCATCTGGTCATATGTCGAAAGGTACCATATGTTGTCAGGATGTTTCTTTAAAGGCACACCAAGGGAGAGAAAGATGGGAAAGACACTAAGACAGCCTTGTGAAAAGTTTAAATCATAAACCATTCCATGATGCATATATTAAATGATTGTTCAGATGCCAGCCCTCAGTACACCATGGTTTACATCTGTTAGGAGAGCAGCTATCAAAATTATTTCATATTTTTTCACTTCTATTTGCCTGCTTCACGCTCTGTCCAGTATAGCTTTCCTCTCCTCTTGCATGAAATGCAATATATAAAATACATAGATGTTGTTTGCTGTTACACCAACTCAATTTTGAATGTTAGGCAACAAAACACTGAGAAATAAGCACATTTCAGACTGAAGAGTCATGTACTTTCTCCACAAGTTACAGTCATATTGCTGTTGCAGGGTTCAAGTTCAAGTTATCCATACTATTAGTTAGAATCCCCAAACGTATTTTACTACTAATATAACAAGAATTCTGCCCTTCTGAACATTCTCCGTTCCTACTCTTATCTCTGAGATGCTGAAAACCAGGATAACACTAATCAACACTCTATTTTACAATAATCCAACCTATTGATAGGTTCCAACACACGAGGACTAGTCCAGCCTCAGAGCTGCACCTTGGCTGTGTTTCCTGAGCCAAAACAGATATAAAAATAATTTCGTCTAAATATTTTTGCAGCAAGCAGAAATACCTGCAGCAACTCAGAATGTTATGGCTGAAAACGAAGCTCTACAGTCCACCCCAATAAATTCCTCAAAATGTTTTTGTCTAAGCAGATTACTTAAATTATTTATGGCTGTAGGGCAAGTTTGCCATCCATTAGTTCAGGAATTGAAGGTTTTCTGAAGCCTCTTGGGGACCTCAGAGCTCAACCATCTTCCCTACTACCCTGATACTGTTGAGTGAAGGTGTTACACAGCAGACACTGGAAAGTGCTTCTTCCACTCCCACATCAAGGAGGATCCCTTACAAGTCCAGGAGCTTCATTTTATTCTCTACTATCAAAAAAGCTGAACACTCCAAAATGTATTTGTTTCTACTTCAATGAGGCTTGGTTAAATGAAGACAAGCTTCAGAGTCCAAACAAAAGCAAAAGCTTAGAAGGGCACAAATGGGAAATAAAACCAGTCTGATTTTATATACTTAGTTCAGTGTAAGCATAAAACTTCCTTTCCTGTTCTCAATCTAGCAGCCAAGTTTGAGACTCTTATTTAATCTAAAGTAGGCAGAAGCCTAGTTTTAATCCACATCCATATGCTCTGGATTGTTCTCAGAGGAACAAGTTTTGGTTTGGGGCAATATCACCCTCAGCCAGATTTGCCTTTTACTAACATCTCATCTGTTCTACTCTTGAACTTACTTAGAAACATTTTTCCTTCAAAGCTTCACCTATTTAAAAATATAAATTTCACTTTGGCAGTCGATTGTTTTTTGTATTTCAGTGGCTGGAAAACTGGAAACCCACTGAGCCAGGAAAGGCTCTCTCATCGTGTACAAACCTAAATGCTGAATGGTTCCAGTCAGTCAAGGATGTAGAATATTTTTATACACAAACAATCAGACTTTAGAAATGTATAAACTTTAAACCTATTTGTATAGTTAATGATCCTTGATTAATCACCTTAGGAAAAAATGGCTTATCTATAACCCTTGTCTTTGGCCAAAGCAAACCAAAGAATGTAAGTGCTATGAGAAACCCAACATGCAACAAAGTTGTTGGTGGTAAGACATCAGAGTTTTTGATAGAATGGTAGTCTCTGCTAATTTACATGCCATGAACTACACTAGCAAGCTCTGGGGATCTTTTTAATGCTAACAGCATTCGGAGCAGACCAAGAGGGAATTCCAAATAAACATATCTATGTGTGCCTTAATCTAGTAACTGGAATAAACACATCAAGAATAAAACTGCAGAGGAAAAGAACAACAAATCCTTAAGCAAACTACAAAGTGTTACTTGGATACAAACCAAAAACTCCTGTCTTCATGCATTTGTATATTCATGTCACAGATGTGTGTGTAGCAGTACAGCTTTCACACTGTATACAAGTTATCACTCTTCATACAGAATGGATTTATGTAGAAAATTGGGCTCATTTCTAAAGACTCAAGTTATCAACACCAGAACAACAGGGGCCCTCAGCTTTTAAACAAGCCATTTCATCCCATAGCTCTAACATGAAACATACTTCATTAATTCAAGGGAATCATGTCATTTCCATTGGCTGATGGTTGTGGTGAGCTGTACAGATCCACACTGCTTTTCCACACAATACAGGTTAACATAAGTTAGTTTGTCAACTGGCTGGTCTAATTAACTTGCTCTTTCTGCTCAGGTCCTGTAGTTATCACAACTCAGTAATTAGGTGTATGCAAACAGATTCATTCCAAGTCAGCATTTTCTGAACCACAGAATGTTGGTTTGTCTATCAAAACTTTCACAAGGCAAACACTTAATGCTCTTAATTCAAGCCACTGGTCAAATATTCAGGCTCAGTTCACTGAGCACACTAGTGGCATGCAATCCTAGCCTAGCAGGAGCATTTCAACCCTAGCTTGACATAATCAATAAACTATTCCCCACAAAGAACAAGCAGAGTATTGGAAATAAACATCTGTGTCACCAAGTCAGGTCCATGCTTTCTTTTCCAGTTGCTGTGCTATATACATTTGTACCAGGTCTTACGGCCCCTGAAGTTATGTCAACAAGAGGCAAATAAACTCTTACCCACCAACTCATGTTGTTATCAGCAGGTTCAGAGAGCTTTGATTAGGCAGAAGCTGATTACAAAGTCCAGGACTGGTTGTCCCTATGTGCTTTCACAGGTACTCACTCAGGTTGTCCCTATAAATCTCCTGCCAATTCAGCCTTATTCTATTTGTTTAGAGTCAACCCAGGTAACACCCTTCCTAATGAACTGTCTGACCTTTCACAGATATCACCTGTCTGCTTGTGGGTATTTCTAGGAAACTGATTTTTGGAGGGATTTTAATGATACTGAGTAGGAACTCCCATATGTTTTGTCACCCCTTCTCTCTCCATGGTATTACCTGCATTTACACACAAGGATTGTGCAATATTTCAACAGATATTGCAGAGTTACTGATTCAAGATAAATTCCTTATATTTAAAAACCCATGAGGATACTAGAGATAGTATTAAGTATTTGGGACCAAGCTCTTCACTCACTTTTGCCAGTGTGGGACAAGAGAATATCCCTGCCAAACGCTGCTTTCAAACCATCTCACCACACTGTTGTACAGCAGTTTTTAAAACACAAGGAGTAATTCTTAACCTCTTATAACATTTTTGCCTTTTTCTTACACTTTAAAAAGTGAAAGTTACAATCAGTTCTCTTTTCTGAGGACATTAGAAGTTGTTAATATAAAAGATCCCTAAGGAAGACTCATACTTTATGGATTATCTTTAATTATTTTTGGTTTTTAAGAAAGGGACCTTCCTCAAGTCTAAGAAAAGCAGTAAATCTGAGAGTTACTCCAAATGTACTAATAAAAGAAACAAAAGAGAGCAAAGAGTTAAATTCTACCTCAGATTGGAGTTTTTCAGAAAGAGTAGCTTTGAAGTTTAGACCAATATAGATAATTAAGTCTAGGAAGAAATTCAGACACAGACATATGGAAAAGAATTAAATTTCTGACCATTCTGATTGGTCAGAATTTGATGGCTGAGAGTTCTCATCCAACTCTTCCCACCAAATACATTCTGTGCTTTCCTGACTCTGGGTTGCTACACAGTCAGCAATAGAGACAAGATAAGTCAGACAACAATCCCCCAAATCCAGGTAATATTTCTTTGTATCAGTGACCCAAGCTAGCCTAGAGCAGGTACAAGAGAAGAAAATGGGAAAGAGGGAGAGGGGGATTGCAGTGAATCTTTGACCCTTTCGAGGGATGCACTGGATGAGGTTGACTCCCAGGTCCTCCAGAAGCCACATTTAGTAAAAAATAGGCAAAACCGCTGCGTAAAGTGGACGTGAACAAAGACTTTTGTTGCCAGCCCAATGAAAACCACAACATGAAGAATCACCTCTTGCAGCCTGTGAGTTCACATGATGCTACTTTGAAACCAACACTGAATAATACATGCTCTGACACTTGGCAATTGTTCCTGTAGCAGAAACCTCACTCATTGAGACACCACCCCTTCTGTGCATTCCTGAAAAAAAACAGGTTAACATCTTGGTCAAAATTCCCTAGGATTTCAATTCTTCTAAGAGTCTGCACAGCCTTTTAATAGATGCATTAAAAACAAACCAAGAGAAACAGAGAAACTACTTCACAAAACACACCAGGCTCACTCTGCCATGGGAGGAGACCTTGGATATTCACTTTAAGCTTGAAGTTGATTATTTCTCACACAAAAGATGTTCACACTGGGGAAAGCTACTTAGCTTGAATATCAGGTTGCTGTTGGGGATCTACAGTGCCTCCAATAAATATAATAAAGCCAAGTAATGCACTGTCACGGTATGCTGTGACCTCAGAAACAGAGCAAGTGGGGGCAAACACACAAGAATCTTAGAAATGGCTAAAGCAATGCAAGCAGATGGAGGGGGAGAGACTCTGCTTTCAGCACATCAAGGCAAAGAAAGGAAATTACAGAGAAAAAGCATCAGTGTGAATTTTAAAAAATAAAAGGAGATACTGTTAGGGAAATCTAGGCTTGATGAAGAACAGTACAATTTCAGGAGCTGGTTTTACCCCCTCTAGGGTGCTCAATGTCTGGCAAAGTATTGAAAGGTCAGAAGAACTGGAATTAATCTAATTTAATTAATCAGATTAATTGAATTAGATTAAATTAATCTAATTCTAGTCTAAGCAGCCATTGCAATGATGCTACAAGAGAAAAACATAGAACTCGACTCATTTAATCAGAGCTGGAGAAGTTCCTCCCCATGCTGGAGGAAATTACACACACTCTTCCCAAGCCTAACCAGCCTGTTTTCCTACTTATTTAGCTTGTGCTGTACCTCTGTGTGTGTGTTCAAAGGGTGAGATTCTCATGGTACTAAAGCCACAAATGTTGGAGAAAAGTTTCTGCCTGATCATAAACAGCCTTCCCAGGTGTCAGGGTTGCAATTTGAATGTCAATGGCTGACAACACTGAGTTGTGATAATTGAGGCAGAATTGCATAAAGGAAGTCCTCCTCACTCTTAAATTAGATTATTTCACCTTTGTCTCCTTCAAGGTTTTCTCCTTTATCAAAAGGAAAAGAAAGCCTCAGTTCTGACTCATCTGACAAATGATGAGGAGAATTTGAACATGTTGGACTGGGAGAAGGTGGTTTGTAACTCTGGCTCTGACCCAAAAATCTGTATGATCTGGAGGGCCCTCTGTTCCCCCTTGTGCTTTTGGGGAGCTTGACTCCCCTCATGCATATCCCAGACCTAGCAACCACTCTGTGCCTATAAATAAAGTATACAACAAGGCTCCAAATCTGCCAATACAGGGTTTGGCAATGCAAATTATCACTCATCATTATATTTAACACATAAAAAAATAAAAATCAAGAACTACATCCCAGGGAGAGTATGAAAAACAGTGGCACTAATCCTAAAAAGACACTAAAGCTCTTTGAATACCATGTTTTAAAAATTCACAGCATAAAACTTCTGTACTTCTGATTTTTTTTCCTTAAATGATGAGGCATTGGTTCTGGCAGTAACAGCCACAGTAAAATACAACTTTTTTAAAAACTGAAAAAGCATATAATATTTTTGTCTTTTTTTTTTATAGTGTGTCCTTGGAAAACATCACTCAGTAATTATGCCTGTGCTATTGCATATTTTCCACGTTGCTCAGCCTTGTTTGTCTGAGCCAGGTGTCTACATGAAGGGAAGAGAGCTTCAAAAGCAGGTAATATCTCACAGCTTCACTTGATGAAGGTATTAGCACCTCTGAGGAAACAGAGAATCATGAGGCTGAGTCTCCTCAGCCTCACGATTTCACCATTTTTGCATTTAAAAAGAAACTAATGTAAATAAGGTATGCAGCCAGGCCACTCACCTGCAGGAGATCTGCCAGTAACACCAGGGAGGTCATACTGAACCTGAAGAGTCTCCATTTCTTCTTCCCCCCTGCCCCAGCTGGAGGGTCAGAACTTAAAAGAACCAGGCAGAGAACTTGGAAGAAATCCTGTGCCAAATTCTCTAAGATGCAGCTGGTCTTTCTAAGTGAGGGACCCGCAATTTAATAGACCAGCAAAAAAGAAAAACTAGAAATATTCACATTTCACTTGGCAAGTTCTTGTCCATACACCAAGAAACAAATCTGGAATTATTTAAAGGATAAAAATGCCTTTTTTAAGGATTAATTGGAAATTTCACAGGACTCTTAAAGGGTTTAAGCGCTTTTCCAGCACCACAGGGAAACCAATAATTAGCTTTTCTCAACCAACCTGTAGCTTTGAGCACTGGAGAATAATGAAGTACGTTCCATGTGCCTACCTCCACAAAGTTTATCCTCATTACTGTGAGCCAAGCTCTGCTGGCCAGGCTGCAGGTGCCTGTAGATTTCTACTAATGTTAAGAAAGCTATAGGCACTCATTGGGGGAAATTAATTATGAGATACACAGATTAACTAAGTAATTCTTAACCCTGGATGTTTTGTGGAACACTTCATTCATTTAAACTGCCCTTATCAGGTAATCTAGCTGAACCAAGTTTCAGAACAAACAAGCAGCCATAACCAGTTTCTTCCCTAAATAAAACCAAAACAGAACACATAGGTGTACACTTTGAAAGCTTTTCTTAAAAAAACACCTTTAATGGCAACATGAGGATCAGTGGGAGGCAACACAGAGCCCCAGCAAAGCAGTACCTGCAGAGGTTTGCTTGGGAGGATTCATTATGGCTTGGCAAACTGAGAGCTTTCCTCAGGAAAATTTTTGTCCTTTGGAGTTTTTAATTTAAACACACTTGATGCAGTTATTTTCATAAGTCTCTCTTTCTTAAAAGTACCTCTGGCAAAAAGCAAAGGATAAAGATACAGCAGAGCCAAGTAGCCCAGGATGGACAAGCAGCTGATCCCTCTGTGCCCACTGAGCCCCTGTTGCATCCCCAGGGGCCAAGGATAGAATGAAGGTGAACACAACCTTGGCTGTCGTGCCCTTGGGCAATCACAGTTTGGAAGAGGGGAAAAAGCCACCAGGAGAGCTGTACTGCCAGTTTTCCTCAGTTAAAACAAACAACTGTGCAGCTCTTCCACCACCCCTAAGCCAACACAGCCACATACCTGCCTCACTGCCAGCCCTAAGCTTGCTGTTCTCCCTCCTCCCAGAAAACCTCCCCCAGCTCTTCACCCTGGCTTTTAAATGCTCTTTGGTGCCATTAGATATGTAATTCCTCTCACCTGTCCTACAGGACAACCTGTCCCACCCCTGTCTCCAGAGGCCCAAAATATAATGTATATTGTGCTGCAGCAGGATGGCATCTTGGGCTGCCACTGCCTGTACATCAAGTATGGGCTGGAAGGATGAAGCAGACCAGATGAAAGCCTTAAATATATCCTGTCATGAGTATCAAGTAATGAATAGACTCCTGGCTTTCTTCTAAGAATAAGACTCATAGGAAAAGAAACCAAATACTGGAAATTTCTTAACTGTGTTACATAAGCTGTGTAAATCCATCCAGGTGAAGATGAGCCTTCTACCTTAGACATTTCTAGAACGAGGGTAGGGATGCAAACTCCAGCATCTCACTAATACGTGAGACCTCGTTATCAGAGAGCAGTAACTGGATTAACTGGATTTATCCCAGCAGCCGCATTGTGATGTCCATCCAACACAGTGAGAATTCAACCAAACAACACAGCTCCGTGCTACTTGTCAGTGCAATGTCTCAGTCTGTGCAGTTTTGAAAACAACATCCACATAGTAAGGGAAATCTCAGTGCTACAAGGAACTTGGGCTTCTAACAGTGGAGGTCCTCGGGGCATCACCTCCATGCTCATCCAGGCCAATCTTAAAGTCAGCTGCAAGTCATTGCCAAAACTTGGCAGGAGTCCTGGGTGATTCTGGGACATCCAGTGTGCTCCTGGAGGTGAAATAGGAGTTTGGGTTCTGCCACCAGGCACCTATGAGGGCATCTTGCAGGTCAGAGGCATGGGAGGTCCCATACACTGCTTGTATGACAGGGAGCCCAAACCTCTGCAGAGAGGCTGGTGTCCCATCACCCAGTTTTTGGACACCTGGCTCTACAGAGCAGAACTGCAGTTTAGGTTTGACAAAAAGCAGAGGCAAGAACAGAAAGAAAAAGAGTTTATGTGGCTAAACTGAGTGTGAACACCAGAGAGGTTGTACCTAAATATCAGTATAACCTATTTCCTTCCAAGAATGTATTTCTTGGCCACTGACTGATCAGTTAATCCTCTTTTTTATTCTCTTCCCTTCAGTAAAACTCCCAAGTTATTGCAGGTGTTATCCAGGGACACAGTATTCACAGTTCCACTCGAGTATGTTTTACTGCTCCCAATAAAATTTGTACAAAGTTTAGACACTGAACTTGAATTGTGCCCTTACTGGAAGCATCTTGAACTCTCTGGTTCTGCACTTTCATCCCACAAGATGAAGATTATCCCCAAAACACTCTGAATGAGAAATGAATCCCTTGCATCATTTCTCTTCCTTTTTTTTCTTTTTTTTTTTTTTTTTTCTAATTTATCTCTTATTTTTCTTTCTCTGCGTCCCCAGCTTTGCTTTTTATATGCCTTACAAGGTTCAGCATATGCATCCACCTCACTATGGGCTCATCTTGACTTGCTAATATCATATGCAATCCATGCCTTCCATCTCACCAGAGTGAATGCAGTAAAAGAGCAGAATGCTTTTTTCTGAGATGTCATGTAACATAAGATATGCAAATCATCTCTGATTGGAAAGAAGAGATTATTTTTCCTGTCAAATGCATATGCTGTATGTACCCTGCTTGTTAGAACAATGTTCAACAAACATTCCAATTTTAAAAGCTAGAACACGCCGAAAGGGAGCTTTGCCTGTGAAATCCTCCTCTGTAAGAAGGAAAATAGAAGTCCTACACAGCATATCCTGTGATCAGGACTAAACATGGGTACCACGAAGGGTCTGGTGGAAAGAGAGCAGTGAGAGCTGCCAGGTTTGTCTGTACAATCGTGGGTTTGTCCTTTTCTTGTGACTGACCTGCATGGTGGGGATGGGAAACACATGTCAGCGGTGCCAGCCCTGGTGCCAGTGCTCAGAGGAGGGAGGAGCTGTTGTGTTGGGATGCAGTGGCTCTGTAAAATCCATAGGATTTGGCCAATCTGTTCCTGCAGATGCCAGTTTTATGCATGATTTACCTGGCTTGATGCAGCTCCCGTGCCAGCACTGCCAGCACCCAGCATGGAATGTCATGGTGCCCGCAGCCACCACTCTGCCAGGGCTGCACAGAGCACCCACTCAACCCTCTGCTGCCCCAAAAAGGGAGGATAAGGCCTCCAGGTTTTGGTCTGTTTGGTTTTAGGGTGTTTTCTTTCTTCAGCTTTGCTGTATTGCTCTGAATATTTGCAGATTTTATCTTTTTTTCCTATTTTCCTTTTTTTTTTCTCCAGATGGGCTTCTACTAAAGATTTACAACTAAACCAAGGAAAACACACACCAAAAATGCTTTTTGAGCCAGGCAGTGGGACAGCACATACACCTGCCATCCCTCCAGGAAGCATTGGCTATTAGAGATGTCATATTTCCACTATATCTCAGTTGCAGTTCCCCTGTATCTCAGCAGCACTCAGCTGACTCTGAGTGAGCACACTCAGCTGACCTTCTGTGAGCATTTCAGACTCACTTCAAAATATCACATTATTTACCAGTTGTGGGAAAATGTTCTTTAGTAAGTAGTACAAAGCAATCACTGTGGCTTTGGAGATTTTAAAGATTTCCTTAGGAACCACTAGGGTTTGTAAGATGCCCTTGGGGCTTCTGTTTTGCACTGCGATGGTGCAGTGTTTTATTTCTGATATAAAGTGCATACAAAGGGAAAAGGGAAGAAGTAATCTTCTGCAGCTGGAAACCAAATTACAAGGCTCTCTTATAATAAGGAGAGATTTTCCCCAAAGTGACACAGTGGGACACTCAGACTTTGAATTTGATCCTACCTAAATGAACAGGAAAAAATCCCATTGACTTTAGTGGAAGAGGAGCAAACTCCAGAGGAGCTATTTAAAATGTTATGTAGGTGATTTACGAGAGTGATTTTATAGATGTTCATTAAGAGACTTCTTATCCCCTCCTCCCCTCTGAAAATGCTGTAGAAATATTATCAAATTCTGTGATTACAGCATGTGCTGATATGCTCCTGGTATCTCTAAGAACAGCATTTCTGTTGAGGTACTTACTCAGATGAGCTTTGTATTAACATGAATTCACAAATAAGGTTTTGTTATCTCTACTGGTGGTAATTGTCAGTACACAGGAAAGCATTAATAATATTCATGCAATCAGCAAATAAAATACCATGTGTTGGTGCACTGAGGATCCAAGCATTATCTGTGATTCGAGTTCCAAACAGTTTCCTATCTAATCTGCCTTTTAGCACTACTTCCAGAAAAGAAGAAACAAAAGTAGTGAGAAAGCAGAGTTTCTGAGGAGGACTCTCTGATGTGTTGAATCCTTGAATTACCTTTAGAAGAAAAGAAAATTGTCGCTCTGTAAATTTAATGCTACGTACACCCCACCATACTAGTGGGACTCACATCTGGGAGATTCGGCTTCTGTGGGCAATCTTACGGAAGTCAGCATTTCCTAATTTGCCACTCCATAAATAACCACGTGGAAAACCTAGCACTGAGCTCAACTGCAGAGGTAACAGGAATTTTGCAATTTTTATTTTGGGTAGAAAGATGAGCATAGTTTAACATAATGCAATGACAAAGTTTGCCTTTTCTCTTTGCACTAAACTGTGAAGTTGCTTGCGAGTCACCTGCCTCTGGAAGTCCATTTGAATGGAGGGATTACAACCTATGTGGTAAAAGTTTTCAGTTTCATTCCAGTCAATCCGATGTCCTGAAAGGACTTGGATTTGGCTTGATGCTTCTTTACCAATAGGATAGTTAATGAACAAGAGATTAGCTTCTTGAATTATTTTGGAAGACCACAACCAAGTCATTCCACTGACTGCTTGTGTCCATCTTCCTATTCACTACAACAGACTTTAGAAAGTGTGTAATAAGAGTCAGAAAGTGATGTGAGAGAAATCATCCATTGGGTTGTTAACTGTGAGAAGAAGAAATGAGCTAAAACTGATTTAATGGTTTGCCTTGAGAGTTTCCTATAGGATAAGATCATCCTTAAATGAAATCTGTCATCAAAAGGTCTTCTAATCTTGTGGTAGTTTCTCAAACTTTGCTTTTCCCATGAAAAGAAGCTTTTAGTTCACAAATGTATGGTATAAAATTGCAATATGAGATAAACCAAGCAGCTTCAGGACAACAACTGATGACACTAAATAACCTTTGAAAGGAAAGGGGAGAAAAAAACACAAACCTTTTAAAAATAGTCTCCTGAACATCCAAAGAGGATAATGATTTTGTAATTCACTTTCTTAACAAAATCCGTTCTAATACTCACATTCCTGTAAGCTCTGAAGCGCTTCTATCATCCAGACCAGCAAGCCCAGACTGCCCCAACCTGAGCTGATCCCTCCCAAATAATAAGCATTTCAGTGAATCCCAGTCAGATCCCTAAGAAAAGGAGCTGCAGTGGCTGTTCAACTCCTGGCAATCACCTTATCATTGCTATTCTCTTTCTGCTGCTGCTTTTAAGCAGTTTTGGTCCAGTCTGGTGCTGGGATCTCAGATTTTTCTCTCTCCTCCTCAGCTGAGTTTTATCTCAATGCTTTGAATCCCTGTTTATGACATCCTGGGTTATTTTAAAAGGTAATTAAGGGCTGTGGCTGCATACAAGCTAATGCACTGTGATGCTTTGCTGCTCCCAGGTGGGTGATCTGGTCTCTGCCACCTCTGTGATCTCTCAACCTCCCTGTCAGCTCTGCAATTCTCTGTGAGCTTCCTCTGTCTCACCTTGCAGGAACAACTCATTTTCCTGGGTGCATTTTCCACCAGCTTCTGTAGTTGAATTAAAATAATGCAATTACCTCACAGAGGTGCCTGATGGACAACAAAGCTGGTGTAAAGTACACAGGAGGACGTTACAGGGCAGGGTGTTGGGAATGGGAGGATCAGTGTCTTCCCTTTCCAGCAGCAATAAGCTCTTATGTCACCTCACTGCCTCTTGGAAATGCACCCACAGGCATTGAATGGGTGCTGTGATATCTTTCAATCTACTCCTCCCAAAAGCAGTGTTTTGTTAGGGTTGGCAACAACCTACATGAAAGAGCAGCCCAAAATTGATGTGCTTAGTCTAAAGCTGCCAAGAGGGAGATGCAGCACATCATGAGCGGAGCCGCTCAGAGCTGAATTCAGCCACAGCTCCTCAGTCTGGTATCATTAATGTCACACACTCCTCTGCAGGTACCTCAGCTGGATTCCCTGGGGAACACAGCAAAACCTCACATTATTATTATTATTATTATTTTCCTTGAAACCACAGACTGAGGCCGGAATGATGCATCTTCCTGCTGAGAGATGTGGCCACTGCTCTTCCCCAAAATGCAAAAGGCACATCCCAGACCTGATGCTGTACCATCATTTTAATTACCTGCAGGGCAGCAGATAGCCTGGCCTCCCCTTGGCTGTTACAGCTCTACATGCTGGTTTAGTCTGGCACATGAATCTCTGCTTCAGGGGGATGATTATACAATTTCCATGAAACTCCACTGCATAAAGAGCTGGTCACGGAGGCAAGGACTGCACTCCAAGGTGCTTTGTTCCTTAGCATCCCAACCATAAGCCTACAAAAGCTTCTTTCACATTTTTTATCCATCACCTAGTATATTTTGAGTACTTGATGCCAAAGGAGGCACCTTGAGAAAAAGAGAGAAGAGTTTCCTTCAGTTTGTTGGTTTGTGCTGCACAAAGAGGCAGGTCCAGGTCTCACCAGGGAAAGTAGGGCATTAAGCATGTTGCTTTCTCTTCAGGCAAGTGCTCTCCATAAACTGAATAAGAAGGGATATAATACCACCTACTCTGTAAGGAAACAGGGAATGTAGTAATATTTGTTTGAAGCTCACTTTGCCAGGGAACTGCTGGCAATGTAAGGTCATGATGGGCGTGGAATGACATTACAACTCAACTGAGATTAATGAATCATGGACTCATTCATGTTGGAAGAGACCTCTAAGATCAGTGACTCTGACTTTCTGCAGCCAGTCTTGGTGCAAAAGGAGAAGAGGAAAAGGCTGTGAAGGTTGCACATTGCCCCATGTTGTTCAGGGGGAGATATCTTGCTGAAATGGCTACAGCAGTTCCTGGAAAGCTGTTATGTTAAAGCTTTGTGTTCAGATACTTTATTAACAACTCCAGGTTTGGTTGCTTGGTATGTTTTCTGCTCTGCAATTGGAACTGTAAATCACTGTTTAAGCCTCTAAAAATGAAGTGATCATTAAGGAATTAAGAGTATATTACTCTCAGTGATATCTGATCCTCTGAGAAGTGGGAAGAGTATCTTTCTTACACCACATAACGTCTCCTTAACTATCTCTGTGGAGATTGCAGGGAAGAAGATGAATTTGTTTTTAAGCAGACATTAGACTCAGATTTCCAGAAGTGCAAACTGGGAACAGCATGTTTACAAGAAGCCTGATAGCCTGAGATACAAATAGCTTTTACATGGATCCTTTGTTTTTGAGAACACAAGCAGCGTCTTGTGGAATTGAATTAGCTGAAATGGATCATGGATTTTGCCCACAAACGTTCAAAAGTGCTGGTTTTGTATACATATACAAGTAGAAAGAATAATCAATCAGTCGATAAGGCTGGCCTGGACTAAGCCATAGGTTAATCTCTTTGAAAAACCATTATTTCAGTTTGAGAGGTGACTTCTTCTTAGAGCAGACCAGGCCCTGTTTCCAAACAAACATTCAGATCTGAATTAAACACCATAACACCTAAGTAAAAAATAATAATAAAAAAGTGTAGCCTGGGAACAGAATTTGAAACTCAGAATCAAAATGAAGAGTTGAGGTAGCTAAAGTCCCTCAGAGTAATCTAGAAGACTTTCACAGTGTGGTGGCATTACTAACAACTAGCTATTAGGAAATGCTAAACACACAACTGTATTGGAAGTCTCAGTCCTCTCTGGAGATTAAATGCCAGGCTGGATCAGATTGGAAAAAAAAGGTATTCCCATTCCCTTCAGGCTCCCCAGTCTGCGGTATATTCCTGAGGGTTTAAATCAAAAGTTTAAAAAGTTTAACTCTGCAAAACTCCCAACTTCATTGGCAAAGCCTAATAAAAGCACCATGCCTCAACTCCCTGCTCTGAGCAAGCAGATAAAACGTGCATTTTTGCCCTCAGAAAACATCACAGATGGGCAGTGCTTGCACAGCTGTGGGGTCACAGTACGGCACAGGATGCAGCAGTTCAGGAGTCAGGCAGAATTAGTGAGGTGGGACATAAAACTCAAGCAGTGGCAGATAGTCTGCCCATCAAGGAGCAGAAATCCTGGGTTCAAGTCCATGCTTAGTAGTTTGTGCATCACTCTTCACTATGATAATTGGATGCAGAAATAAAACAATGCTGGGGTTTGGAGAGCAGGACTCATCCTTTCCACTGAGCCTTTCAGCCTCTGCACATCCCCTCGCGCATCACCTTTCTAGCTGTGGGAAGTTGGACGTGGAACAAGAGGGTGATTTGAGCCAGATCAGCAAAGAGATTCCTTTCCAGGCTGAACTTTCAGACATTAGACATGTTTGAGACATGAATTTTGACTTCTGGGGTGTGTTGCAGCTGAAGAAGGACTTGCACCCAGGTGAGCTGTGTCCTGGCCATGCTGTGCTGAGAAGACAACAACTGCTCAGGTCACAGTAGCTCAGCTCAAAGGGGTTGTGGTGCGTGGCTCTCCTGGGGTCCCAACCCTTTCTTGCTGAACCAAATATATTCCTTGGCATGGGCAAACCTTTTATGTTGCACTTCAAGCTACAAGGAAAAAAACCAAATAAAAGATGTTTGAGGTATCTGTAAGTTATTTAAGAAACATGGAGGCTTTGCTGTTTGTGGTGATTTATTTTCTTTTTTTCCCCCCTTTTTTCTTTCTTTCTTTCTTTTTTTTTTTTTTTTTTCNTCTTACTTAACTATATGGCACTCACTAACTCTTTTGAAAGGGAAGAGTTTCAGAACTCAGCTGTGCAGCTTTGAAGATTTGTCACAAAACTGAAGGTATGGCTGGAAGCTTGTTTTCAGCTGTCCTCCGAAATCTTTAGTAAGGTTCAGTTTCATGTGTTCATAACAATTTTATTTGTTTCCTATTGAGTGACAGGCTGGGGATAAAAACATCTTTGAAGAACTGGGATTTTTATTGGGTATGAATGTAGGTCATTTTTTTTCCTTGGTTTCCTTAGGCAGAGCCAAAATTCAGACAATTTTAAGGTAAATTTTGGGTGGTAGCGTGATAAAATTAGGAGAGAACAACTGTATAAAATTGTGAGAGAACAACTATTCTTCAGGTAATTTCTGCTATCAATGACACAGATTCTTCCAGCAAAACATGTTCCTCTATTGTGTGCTTCAATTCTTGTGACAACTTTTGGAGCTGCCCAAGTTAAAGGCGCCGATTTCAGTACCCCGAACATGGGTGGGACAGCACTAGACCCTCACTTAGAAAGAACATTTAAAAACTAATTTTCTAATGCTGCAAAAACAGTGAAAAACCATGGAAACATAGTTACATTTTCAATGTGTCCTATTGAGTCAATCTCTGGTCTAGTTAGGCAAGGGTAAAAAAGGCAGCTGTCTGCGATAGGGTGAACTGCTTCTCCAGGAACAATTGTCTTGGCTTTTTCTCTTGTTTTTATGCAATCAGTTGCTTGATTTAATTTCTGGCGTGAGGTAGATTTTCAGCTACTGGAGAAGTAGAAAGACGATGGATTTGATCTATGTGAGAAAATCTTCCTCAATGAAGCAAACTGGTGATTTCTTCTAATTCCAACTAGAATGAATGAAGGCCACAAAGATAATAAGTAAAAAAAAATTAAAAAAAAAAAATTATGATTCAATGGCATTTAAGCCTGGTGTTAACTTTCCTTGGGAAATAAGATACTTTACTGAGAAAATATTAACATCAACAGACAACTTCATGCCCAGACTAGGGAGGAAATACTTAGAAAACTTCCAATTAGGCTGAATGTTTAAGGTTATCCCATGTGTATAAATGTTCTGTAACTGAAGAGATACTTGCTTTTCATCTTTGATATTGGCCCAGAAGCTCTTTGGATAAATGCATAAACTCAAAATTTGCCCAGTTATCCAGTAAAGCATTGACTCATGCTCCAGGACTACAGGGCTGAAGAAGCTGAAATGCTTGTCTCTTGTCTGTGGGGACATTGAAAATTCTGCACAAAAATTACAAGTAAGGCAAAACAGCATTTCAATGCTGTGTCTCTTCACTAGGATGTGCAATGTAGAACAACAAGTTTTTCTTCTGTGTCCCTTTTTTTTTTTTTCAGCAGGAAGATTGCTGCAGCTCATTATGCTCGTTATGTATTTAGCAAAATCAGCAAACAAGTTCAGCAACTGATTAACTGACAAGGATCACACAAGTGTGAAACTGCACGGGAGGAGGCAGAAGAACAGAATTACAGGCTGAAAATCTTTGTGGGAAGAAGTAGCTCTCGAAAGGTTGCTTATGATCCTAGAATCCTGGGATGGTTTGGGTTGGAAGGGACTTTACAGATCATCTCATTCCAACCCTCTGCCATGGGCAGGGACACCTTCCACCAGACCAGGTTGCTCATCCGACCTGGCCTTGAACACTTCCAGGAATGGGAGATCCTGATCCTTGATCATGCATTCACAGCAACCACCTGAGTGAGGAAACTGTCATCTGCAGGGTAATTGCTGGGGTAATTATAGTAAGAGCTGCCCAGATCTTAAATATGTTCTGCTAAATAAATTTGTGCCTTACCAGTGGCACCTTTGTGAGGCCGAGAGGGCTGGGACAGTGACACCTCAGTAACCTCACTCAGGGCTTCCCTTCTGCTTCTGGAAACTTCTGGAAGATGTTAAAGAAGTCACTGAAAACAAGGAATGAGTGGATAAGAGAAGGGCTTTTGAGAGGAGCCATCTCTTCTCCCTTTAGGGGAAGTGATCTAAGATCTCCATGCTGTTCTCCACCAGTAATGAGAGTGCTGCCCATCCACACGTACTCATCTCCTCTGAGTGTCTGTAGGGGGTTCTTGTTTTCAGTCAAGCCATCCCTTGAACCAAGAAAAATGCCTCCCTTTTACCATTTTCAGCTGTTTCACAGATAATGTTAGACAACAGTGTTGCTGTCTTTTAAAGAAAATATTTAAACACCTTGTCCATGGAAAATACTTTCCAGACAAATACCAAAAAGGACAGGCAAGAAATAAAAAAGATCAGTAGGTTAAATTTTTCTCTAAATGGATCTTTGTCCTATGCTGAATAAAACTTTAGCCAACATCAAATGCCAAATTTATTTCTTCCTTCCTCAGCAATATTATCTGTACAACTGGAATATCAGTCTGCAGCTGATGGTGTCATTCTTTTTTTTCCAGACTCTTAGGAAATCTTCCAATGTAAATATTAAAAATATTTGAATAGTACCAATCTATAAAAGCTGATAGAAAGTCTTCCTGGCTAAGGTGACTTTGGTCTTTAATGGCACCCCCAAGTGCCATCCATCATCCAGCAGGACAGGCTGCATTATCAACCCCCCACACACATCAGGGGTTGAGGTCACTTCTGGAGTGTCCTGTGTCCTCATGCACTGCACTGAGACAGTGCATGATGCTGCAGATGTCGTGCAACAGAATGCTCCTTCAGACCATTCTGCCTTTCTACTGCACAGGACCTCTCAGGACCATGAAGAGCTTGTGACCTACACATGAACCTCCTCTTAAGGGTGTTAAAATCTGTAGTTGTTTGGGGACAGTACAGGATACTTATTCACCTTAGGAAAAACAGTGTATTAATGTGCTTTACAAATGAAAAGCAGAGTTTCTACTAAGAAACCACAATTAATTTATAGGGAATCTGATAGAATTGATTACTGCATTTCTGTCTGATTATTGCATTGATAAAGTGCAGCTGTTCCCCTCCAATTTTCATACAGTGAAAACTCCTCAAGTTTTCAAAATATCGACAGGAATTTCCCTTACTGTGCCTTCATTTTCAGTGTACAGTGATCCTGCAGTGTTCTGGTGAGTGTGAGGTGGAGGACACCTCTCCTCTGCTGTACTGAGTTCTCTGAGACTGCTGTATTTCATCTCGTAGAACACAGCAGATGGGAGAGGGAGCAGAGTGGGGCAGAATCCAGTAACATCCTTTGGATGGTTGGACTGGCAGATTGCAGGAGACTGTGTTGATGGTACCTGCCAAGTCACCAATCAGTCTGAATCAATTAATTGTCAAACTGGCACACAGCTCCTAGCAGGAAGCTCTGTATCTTGTTCTGGTTGGTCTTCTTTGTTTTTTCTATTTTTATCAGTCTAATGTCACATTTATTTTTTAAGGTTTTTTTTTTTTTTTTTTAGTAGCTTTATTGTTTTGTATGAAGGTTCATCTTTTTGTTTATTGACAACTTGAGTATCCATGTTCTTTGTAACTGTAGATAATGCATCAAAGTCAGTATAGCCTGGGTTTTCTGGTGTTTAATGTTCTCTGGATAACAAATTGTTTTCAGGAAGTGAAAATATTATTCAAGTGAAGATATGTTTAAGATATGAGACGTTAAAGCATCACTGACAATACTGGAAAAGAAAATATGCTTTATTTCTTCATTAGCAACATCCTCCAGCCACTTAAAAGTTCTGTTTTCTATTTCTGCATGTGTCTTTCTCCAGCAGGAATATTGCTGTTGGCTTCACATAAATGACCTTGTTTATGTCTTCATATTTATTCATAGTACCAAGTTATGACATAGTATACAAATGTAATATACACATTACTAACGGCATTTAAATTAAATATGATCTGTAGCAGAGGCAGCTCTTTCCTTGGGATAATGAAGTCCATCCCCGTCATTCTTATTCCTGTTGGTAAAATCTTTCTCTTCCAGGGCAGAGGAAATGCCAGCCCCACACTGGAATTGCCCCCTGCAGCTTTTGTGTGCATCCCCACCATTTAGGAAGCATTGTAGCTGCTCTTTTCCTATATATTATTTTTTCTGGATGTTTTTTGAACAAGATCTAGCTCTACCTCACCTCCCTACCTGCCCAAGTGCCTGTAAGGATAGAAGCCTCCAGCTCCAGCAGGAGTAACATTTCACAGCCCAGTGGAAACATTTCATGTCCTCATGCCCACTGGCACAAAATCTGGGATAACGTTGATTAAAGCTGCTGTGGCATGGACAGAAACAACCTGCCTGTCTGCACAAGCACCCCCAAATCCATCAGAACCTCCCTATTTTTTGGATAAAATATAGTGCTCTTCATAAGTGTGTTGGGAGCTGCACTGTGAGCTCTGTGCAAAGAACTGCTCTTCGATGGACTCTGTAAAAAAAAAAAGAGTTAATTTTTCATATGAGGAACTTTCTCTAAGACAATTTTTGTCTCTGTGTAGAAGATGTGATGCACTTGTAGAAGTGGGGGCCTGTAGGAAGCAGGTGCTCCTTCCCAGTCCCATCAGCGGTCTCAAGACGTATCACAGATGTCATGGTGCAGGGAAAGGTAGTCTGAGCTGAGTGAGGACGCAGATGTAACGAGCTAAGATTGTACTGCATGGAAAAGAGTGGCAAATCCTCCTGAAAAGAAATTTCTGTTAACCACTGCAAGCACCCAGGAGAATCCCATAACTGAGGTGGCCCCAAAGGTTCGGCACCAGGTGGCAAGGGTTGGACACATCCCTCGAGTGATGAAGGACTCTGGGTCCTGCCAGGCCCAGACTGTCACTCTTAGTGCCAGGTCTTTACCCCAGATTGGACCTGGAGTCTCCATTTCTCTCAAAGCCACCAGAGCACATGGATTTTTTGTCAGTGTTATGACACTGAAGAAAGACAAATTCAAGAAGTCTCAAGATCCAAGGGTAATGATGAGCACATCATCCTCTCAGGTGAATTTAATCCATCCAAAAACTCCTGAACTTATTTGAATCAGGTACACGAGATCAGACCAGGCTAGTACTGTCTTTCATGTGGTCGCAGCAGCTCTGACTGGGCAGCAGAAGCCCCACCAGATGACGGGTGAGCGGGGATCTTGGGTAACCCGTGCTGTGCCATATCCACGGCTCAGCCTTTTCCTAGCCTGCAAATATCACTGCAGTTCTTGTCAGAATGGAATGCACTGAGACAATGCTCACCCTGGGACTTGTGAGCCCAAGTACAGGGGAGATCAAATGGCAAAACCACAAGAAAAAGACCTGACATGGCTCTCAGAAGCACAGATCCTCTGAAGACCAAAGTATAAAGTCATGAGTATGAGTCCATCATGGAGGTGAAACCATTGTCTGTGGACAGAACCAGACTTGAAGAGCCTTTCCCAGAGTTAAACAGTCACATGCCTAGATATAGAACTGCATATAAAATCTTAGTAACTTTTGATGTGTTTTAATCCAGTCCTTAGGGATTCTTTGGATACTTGTCACTCTGTTCCCACATCAGTGCATTATTGAATAATAAGTTAAATCTATTAAAAAGTTGCTTTGTGTGGCTGGGTTTGAATTGCTGTACAAAGGATTTTTCCACTGATGAACCTAGAGATGGTGACTTTCTCTCTACAGTTGTCCAATTAATTTTGTTCCTAAATGTGAAAAAAAAAAACCCCTGAACTTGTATCAGGCTAGTTCCTGTTATACTTCAATGTGATTTTGATTACATTATGTTACAGAAGTAGCACTGGCCTTCCTTCAAGTCTAGGTGAGAAGCTAATTGGTTTCAAACTGTTTTAAATATGCTGAAGTTATAGCTGTCAATTATTTTTCTGGAACAATAATAATTTCTCAGATTGAACCCTGCTTTGTTAAAGGGCCTTAAAGGCTAAAATAATGAAGTGACTGCCATTATTTTTCTTGTTTTTCTCTGCTTTCAAATTTAGAATCCCTTGGTTCCTGACCCCCAGATCCTGTTAATTTTGATCAGCTTTCATTCTGAATTGTAATTGTGCTCTGTTCTCTTCTTTTAAATTAGTATTGTGGTAATATGTTTTACATTGCTTAAAAGTTATTTCAGGAGCTGGTGCTGAAGGAAATGTAGTAATATCATTTAATAAGCTCACTATTCATGCTTACTTTTAATGTCTTTTTACTGATCTAATCCATAATTTTGAAGCAGCATTGCACCATCTTTGTGGAGCTCTCTCATCAAACCAATTACAAATTCTCTTTAATAGATATGCAGGGGTAATGTGCCGTTATAAAATTTAACTGTGGAAATGCAATAGTGCTGAATACACACAGAACTGCTTCAAAATTTCCAATGAAACTTACACAAAATTATTATCCAGTTTCCAAAAAGAGAAACAGTTCTCCAAACATTGCCTGAGATGCCTGTTTGTCACAGCACCACATTCAGAACACGACTGGTTACTGTCAGCTTACAGCAGCCTTTTAGTATTCTCTGGGCAATATATTGTCACAGAACATTTATCACTTTTGATACATAATTATCTGTAAAACAGGGATTAGGATTTTGTTGGGTAAGGCCCAGCCATATGTGAAATCAGAACAAGGGTCATTACCTTTAATGCCTTTTTATCTCTTTGGATGCTGGGACAATTACTGTTTGGAAAGAAGGAGGACCAGGAATGAGGACGGGCACTCCAAGGTGTTCGAGACATCTGTTTGCCTGGATCAACATGCAAGAGAAAAAGGAAAACTGAGAGATTCAACCGAAAATTGTCAGGTATCCCTGCTCAAAGGAATAGCAAAACCCATTGCAGAAAACAGAGCATGTTCTGGAGAGGGATGGGATGCTGCTGGAGCAGAGTGACTGGATTTCCTGATGGAAGAAGGAGGATTTCCTTGGCTGCATATGGCCAGAGCCATTTTTCCAGTTTTAGCACTCTGTTTTCAATACTGATTTAGGCTGCAACCAATGGAAATTAACAGATTTCATACTGAAGCTCAGGGGACTTAGCTTTAGTTTTGGATGGTTTTTGCATGAAAAGCCAATATACATTGTAGGTATCAGGAATATAGGATTCACCTTGCCAGGTCAGATTAATTCAGCCCAGTATCTGTCTATCAGTGGTGGCCAATATCGATGCCTGATACTGTCAAATACATCTTGGATGTGTCTATAACAACTGCTCCCCCTGACCCTGAGCAGCCAGATAACTTCTCTCCTGATATGTGGGGATTTATGACCCTCATGCAATTCTATTCTCTCAGTGTAACTGCAGATCCTTTAATGGGATATTTTTCTTTTATTTTCCAGTGTATTTTCTAAACATCTTTGAACCTTATTGAGCTCCCCTATTAGGAGCTGTAAGGCTGAGCTGGTTTCAGTGCAGCTCAACGTGTTTACCTAAAAGTATGCATTAAAAAAGACTCTTGTAAAGCTCTGAAAATGCGGACCACAAGCATCTGCTCCTGGTCCCATTGCCATCAGGGAGACTTCTGTTGGTGCTGTGGGAAGAAGAGGAGATCCTGCAGGTGTGGATTTTTACAGCTCCGTGCCGGGTGCGGTGAAGACGTGATCAAAACCCGTGGTCTGAGGTGTGCGCGGCGCTTGCGAGCGAGATCCGAGTGTCTGCTGCAGCCTCACGGTGACACACGGCGGGTACAGATGAGAAGAGGGTTTGCAGCAGCTCCAAATATTCCTTAAAGAACCAGGTGCTTCTCCTACCTGCTTGTGACATGCTCGTCTTCCCACTGATCTGCTGCCTCAGGCAAACTGGTCTTCCCACAGAAGGAAGTTTTCTGGAGAGTGTGGAGGGAAAAGAGAACTTCATTTTCTTGTTCTCTGGTGACTTCATCTATGTAGAGAGACTCCTGCAGAGTGTCATGAAGCCAGGATAAATGTTAAGAAAATGAACTAGATTATCACTGGAGGTCCCTTCCAGCTGCAAATATTATATTCTTTCTCTTTCATTCCATTCCATTCCCCCATGACCCCCAAAAGAGTGATCTGACAGAAGGTACCTGCTAACATAGTCTGTGCTGCACTCGGGGGCTGGGAGGAAGATTGGTCTGGAATAGCCTTTTTACTGCTCAGTTGAAAATGTATTTAGGGACTTCAGAGATCAGGCTGCAAGACCCACAGAACAATTCTCTCTGCACATTGAGAGTGTGAACAGCAGCAACAGGCTCTGCTTGTTCATTCTGCCAATGTGTCCCTGTCCTGAACAGGACAGGCCACGTCCTGAGGAGGGTAAGTAATTCACTTTCCACACCGATCCATTTTTTTGGCTCCTTCACTGAGATTAATTCCCATCCTTTGTATTTAATGACATCTCCCATGAGCAAAACAAAACCAGCTTTATGAATAACACCAGACTGCCAGGTACTGTGGTAGGTTTGCAGAAGAGACATCTATCCAATGGCAACTTGACCAAGGCCAAAGGCAGAAAAGCAGTTGCAGTCCCACGTGCTGACATCAAGCTGGGAACCTCCACTGACTAAATGAGAAGTGGAGATGTTCTCAGTTCTGTTATCATTGTTCTGAAATTTCCCGTCTGTTTCTAAAAAATGCTCTTTGTTTTGCACTTGGCATAAGAAATGCCCCAGAATGCAGCACAAAGCTTTAAAAGCAGAATATCCTACTTTTCTTGCCATGGACTCTATACACAGGCTTTTCTCCAAGGCTTCATTTTCATTATCCAAAAGACATTGGGACAAATTTCAGCCCTCGTAAAACTCACAGCCTGAGTAATATTTAAATTTACATTTATTTGAATAAAATTAGATCCCAGCTAATTATTCCTGAAACTGGAACCTGGGGCTGAAGCATAAATCCCTTGGATCAGAACACGCACCCACCTCTAAGTCCAAACCCCCAGTGGGTGTATTCCTCAGTTGTACTTACACAAGAAAAGCAATTTTTGTAAGACTTTGGCTTTTGATGGCAGGATCTGAGATCTAATCTCTGCAGTTTGAGGCTGAGCAGCTTTGGAGCATCTGCTGTGAAATGCAGAACGGAGTTTCTGACCCTCCACTCCAGCACTTCCCAGCCTCCTGCTCTCCAACATCCTTCTCTGAGCCCTCAGGTCCCAGTTTGTGCACCAAGAGCCAACTTTTCTCTCCTTTCCATGCCAGCCCCAATCTCATCTCCGTTCTAAATATGGGTTTGGCAGTGGTTTAGGCATTTGGTTGCAGCCTGTGTGTGTTTTAACCAGAACGCTTTTTCTCCGCGATTCTTTTGCAGGAACATGCCAGACTGATTTGAAAGTGTCTGATACAGGAATGCCTTACTTGCTTTTTCACACAGGAGCTAGCTGTGCTCTTTAAAAAAGGTTTTACACTGGAATAACCAGATCTATGCCAATACAGGTAAAGTGGTGCAACCTCCTGCTGTTTTGCAACGCTTTCCTCCACTTTGCTGCATCGCTCCTTGCCACGGCAGCTCAACCTCTGCTTTGGTCACCCTTAGCATCTCCCATCCCCACTCCAGGGTCGACAGACCCCATCAATCCTCTATTTTAATCCCTGTAACTCTCTTCCAAAGAAATCAAACCCACAGTCCAACCTTGAACTTCCAGCATGCCCTGAAGCTGACTGAACACCTTCCATCCTCGCTTTCTGATATGCCTGTGTTTGTCCTTGTTGTACGAGTTCTGGGCTAGACGAGACTGTCAACTTTGCTGGAGACACAGGGTAAATATTTTGCACTTGTACAGCAGTGCAGTCACCGGAGGAAATGGTGCTGCATAGCAGCCCGTGCCAGGATCACAGGAAAAGCAAGTTTTCTCATCTCTGTGGTGTGGTGCATGATTTAGCAGCATTTGTGATGCTTCCCTGATTAATTCTTAAACAGGTTTCCTAGCAACAGATGAACGGAGACTGAAAGTACTTTGCCATAGGTGAAACTTCTTTGTATTTTCGTGCAGTGTCAACTATTAGGATTTTTACTTTCCCAGCTGTAAATGTGCACAGAGGTCCTTGGCACACAGTCACTTCTCTCCATATGCGTTCCTGAGGTAAATAACTGGGCTAGGGAAGCTTCTGTGGGCATGAAAGAAATAAAGAAAGTAAGTAATTCCTTAACATTCTAGCAACTGAATTTGAAATTCACAGTAATTACTTGGTTAAAATATTTCTTAAAGGATGACAGGTTGAATTTTAGCAATTTTTAGAGTATGTTCTGTAACCTTCTAGGCAAATCTCAGAGGAAAAGAGTGCGAAAAGTGAGACTTTTATCCTGCATACAGAACAGTTGTATTTACAATTAACTTCCACTGTTACAGAAACTAGATGCAAATATATATTTGAGCTCCTGTCTGATATGACCAGAAAAATTGGTATTAGAATGTGACCCTTATACATTTTTCATATGTGAAACTGAAATAAGATGAAATAGAATAAATGCACCACTTCCATCATTGCTTTCTACTTTCCAGCTCATAAAAGCCTATTCCTTTAAAAATTAGGCACAGTGCCTACAAAATAAATGTGTCATTAGCAAAAAAGTTGAATTTTTCCACTGGAGCACAGAGTATCAGTAGAACTTGTCTGTGATTGGAATTAAAATCATGCCAGTAGATTGCAGGATTTGTGCATCCTTTTGGAAAAGTAAAGGTGGAACCTGCGTGGCAGGTTTGTCTCTGCACTCAAGAAAACTTCCTTGTGGGAGCACTGGGAGAAAAAAGCTGGCATTTTCCTAAGGGTAGTCAAACAACTAGTTAACCCAGGGAAAATACAGCTGGATAATTGTAAGCTGTTAAGTCCCTAATTAAAGGACAGTACAAAGGCATCTCAGTAGACACACATGCAAGGTATTTGTCCTCTCCTCAGTTTTAATAAAATTGATGTTTAGATGGATTTATTAATTGACTTCAGGATTAGATGCTTTCCACAGACTTGTCTTCATGATCTGGGAGTAAAATTAACACAACAGCAGAATGCAGGTTCCAAAGTGGAAAAGGCATTACACACTAAAGAATTGGGAAACAAGGCAAAGTGTTTAGTCCTCTTTAGGAAGTGAAGTCTAACAAAAGAAGTTTGCTTTCCTACAAATCACAACTATGGAAGCAGCACTTTATGTGAAATTAATCCCAATTTTCAAGTGAATATTCTGCGTGTGTGTATTATCGCTTGGGTAAAGATTTGCAGGTCTGAGCTCTCAGCACACATTCCCGGGTCACCACCTTTAAATCAAGTCTTGAAAGTGAAATATTGAGTTGCTGTCATTCCTGAAGACCCCAAGGGCAGTATTTGAACAAGCCAGAACGAGAGAGGGGCAGACGGGCCGAGAGGCAGGTTTGGATTCCCCTGTGCTAGGGAGCAGGGAGGAGACAGGGAGGGCTGTGGTGATCCCTGCTGCTCCATCCTGCACCCAGAGCTCAGTAGTCCATCCAACTCAGCTCATCCTCCGCTTTTCTACCTCCTAGAGCAGACACCCTCATAAGTACAACCTCTCCGCTCCCCTATTGCCGCTTCTCAGCTCTCCACTCCTGGAGTTGCCAGTGGGCAGCTCTCTGTGCTGGGGAACAGCTTGACAATTTAAAGTGCATTAGACTATCCAGCATTAATATGAGTACTTGAAAGTATGTTTAATTTTGCTGTCCTGGGGAAACCAGCAGACTAGGAATGTGTCAGCAGTGACTGTGACTGCCGGGCTCTGAGAGCCAGTGGTGGGAGCCACCCTGATTTGTTCCCCTGCTGCTTCTGCAGGGCTAAGGTTGGGCTGCCTCTTTTATCACGGGTTCAGGGCTGGGGCATCCCACCATAGCTGCTTGATTTGCATCCTCAAGCTCTGTGTCTTTTCAGACACAGCCCACTTCACAACCGTAACACCCCACTTCTCTCACAGAAAGGTATTTCAGAGGATAAAGGGTAGCGTGGTTTCCATGTCCTTTCGCCAGATGGCATCGATTAATCCATCTTCTAACTCAAAATGTTAATAGTTTATAAGACTGAGAGAACATTCACTTCTTTTATTCCCCTTCTCACAAGCATGCACTTTAAAAAATGTTTTCTAACTTATCTTAATTCATATCTCTTATTTCCTAATTACCATTTTACTGCAGTTTCTGCCCCTGTCATAGCTTAGTTGTGGGGCTTTTTTTTCAAATTTAATCAAATAATAATTAAATTCTGAAGGTAACACCTCTGGTTATCTCTTCATAATTAAACTTTACTTTTTTCCTTCAGAAATATTTGAAAGGAAGAAGCAATTGCTTGTAAGAATGTATGCATATCATTTGTGTGTGTTTGATGACTGAAGTGACTTTGGCAGGGAATTCAGAGGAAATACAATTTATGTATTCAGATACTCAGGTTTCGGAAGTTTCCTTTTTTCATTTGGATTGGTTAACTAGTTTCAAGCAGTCCCAAATACATGCCAAACAAAACCCAAGAGGTTTGTAAGCCTTCTGTCTTAAACATTGCTTTTGCTGAGCAAGGTAGGTGTTGCAAATTTTTCTTTCTTTACCTTCCCTCACAGGCAGACTAAATTCATTCCAAGATGTGTTGAAGGAGGATCTGTCAGTATTTGCATAATGGGTCGTTGGTTTTTCCCCTGAAAACCTAGGAAAAAATCCAAATCTCACTTTGCTGAGGAGGAGTGAGATAGAGTTACAGCACTATTAATACAGTGAGAGCCATGCCCAGGCTACCATTCTGCACAGACAACAATTTTTTTTCACTGGAGTCCAGGATTACTTGGCATCTGAGATTTATAAAGGAAAAAAATAACCCCACACCATAACCCTTTCAATATTTCAGAGTTTACATTGACAAAATTGTTCTTAATATTTCATTGGGCTATCTCCTCGCTAGACAGCTCGAGGATATTTTCCTCAAATAAATAATGGTCAAGAAGATCTAAAATAATGGCTTTCTGTTCTGCTGTTATTTACAGTCCCATGATTAAGTCATGAAACTGCAGAATATACAAAGAGGTGATTATAACATTGTCAGTGTCCAGCAAAGTGTCTGACAGGACTTAGCTGGGCAAGTACATCCCCAGCTGTGACAGATGTGCCAGCGAGTAGAAAAAGCATCATTTGAGGCTCTCAGAAATGGGAAACAAGATTTTAAATGTGCTGTCAGAAGAGGGAAAATGACTCTGGTGAAAGAGAGAGTGATGAAAGTTTCCTCAAAACCGAACTTAAAGCAGGGCAGAGAAAGGGAAGGTAAATAGTAATCAGTGCATATGTTACAGGCAGCATGATGCGTTTGTTCTTAGTTCCCTGGAATAAAATGGGCTGTTAAGTATCACACATCAATGTTTCTTACCTTATTACATTACAAGGTTTTACAGCGCTCTCTCAGAACCTGATAGCAGTTCCGACTCTCTCTCCTTACACAAACCTTGACAACTATATAACATTTTGCATTTAATTACTTGAGCTGAAACTGTTCCTTGTACAAAGGTTGTTTTCAAATTAATTAATCTGCTTCCTCCATATGTCACAATTCTCTTTTGTATCCTTCGTGATCTTTCAGACATGAACAAAACTCATCCAAGATCCATATGTCTCTGTATTTGCTGCTGTTCTACACTTGTACCTGATTTTGTTATTTAAACTTTCATTCAAAAACTACTCTTAAAAACTAATAAAAAGCTTTTCAGAATGTCATCTTATCATAATATATTTTTGTTTTGTTTTGTTATGTGAGAACTGTTATCACCAATATGAACACTACTCTCACTCATATAACAACTACCTAAAGAAGCTACTGGGCTTTTAGATTTGTAATACAAACCAAGGACTGGAATAATTTGAGCCCCTAGATAACCAACAGAGATCACTGTCTAGTTGTCCACAACAACAATATTCTAGAGAAGTCAGTACCTAATATAATTATTTTCCCTGGAGGGTGGATTAAAAAGGGAGAGCACTATCTCTCTGGGTTTATAACATCTAGTTTTTAATTCTGTAATTAACATTGCAGTGGCTTACCTCTGGTAGCATGAGATAGTCAAAGTTATCAGCTCTGCTACCCAAATTAGAACTCTTAGTCTCTCCTGTTTCAAACTAACTCACAATGATTATAATATTTTATTTTGGGGGTTTGTTTGTTTGTTTGTCTTGGTGGGTTTTTTTGTTTGTTTGTTGTGGTTTTTTGTTTTTGTTTTTTTAAGGACAGGAATCTCACAGCTGTTGTGTCCTTCTGCAGTGAGTTTGCTGATGAAAACGAGCCCCTCATTATTTTCCAGTAGTTCTCAGAGACTGGGCTGGCAGAGGAAAATCCTCTGGAATCATCACATTTCACTGTTGGAAGTCACAGGAAAAGTGCTCTGGGTCTTGGAAATCTCTGATCCAGGGAAAGGAGAGTCCTTAAATACCAGCTGCTCCCACCTGCAATAGTCTCAGCCATTCCCAGTATTGGAGGTCACTGGACCAGCCACATCTTCACTAATGCAGCCACAATCATTACAAAAGTGTGAATGATTCTCCCTAGCTCTTTGCAATCATGGGTTTTGTTGTCAGAAAGGTGAAAGAAACTGGATTATTTTTCCCTACCTAAATTTTTTTACTCCTTGGATAAACAGAAAAGAAAGGAAGACGTCCATTGCCTAGATACTGCCCTCTGAACTGGAGTCTTACGGAAGTTTTTCATTGTTTAAACTTTGAAAAAAAAAAAAAAAGAGGCTGGTAGCATCAAAATTTGAGTGTGGTGAGTATTGTCATTGGTTTGCCACAAGGAAATCATGAAATCTGAAATATTCTGTTGATCTTGTGCCTTCTGTGCCATCAGTTTCCTTTATTTTTAGAGCAACTGCTCTTGAGTACATAGTTGCATTTTGTTTCACTTAGATTTGTTAATATAATCATAAAAGCCTGGGAGTCAGATGAAGTTTGAAAAACTCCTGTCTTTAAAAGACATTGGTGGAGAAGGTAGAAGGGAGCTCTCATTATGACAACGTTTTTGGGGATCAGTACATGAGGTTTGGATATTTCTGGATCCTGCTTAATAGTTTCCAGATCCTGGCAAAATAGTGGAGGTCCATCTTCAGGGGTTGCACTAAAGCATAAAAAGGAGCAGAGTATATATTAGAAGTAACATACCAGCTCTTTAGTTCAATTACAGTGCTAGGATTCCACTGGAAAAAAAATATTTATTTGGTAGATTATCACAACATAGTACAGTATAAAAGAGAGGGAAAAAAAAAAAAAAGCAAACTTCTACTCCAAGGTGGGTTTTACCTTTTCTTTCTTCAAATTAAGAAAAGATAGTGAAAAGTCCATGGTTTTCACTTCAGATTTTACCATGTAATTCGGAGTGCACCTTAAACCATGAAGGATGAGGCACGGAATGCCAAGAATTCTCCATGCTGCAGTGAAAAGGAGTCGATGCTTTTTGAGTCGATAGTTTTGCTCACAGCTCTTCTTCACAAGCAGCAGCAAACACAGAGGAAGATGAAGAGATGAGAGGACGATGCTTTATTGCTGCCAAGAGCTCCAAATCTTGGGAGCCTGACAATTTAAATATATGAAATTTCAGAGGATTAGGAACATTATTCTGAATGTCTTATTGAAACACACTACACAATCATCTGCCACAAAAGTGAAGAGATTTAATTTTAAGGCAATTTAAAAATCAAAGTGAGGACATCTCTCATTCAAAGTGAGTGAGACTTGGCAGGTCCTTTACAGGCGAGAAGAGTTAAGTCCTGCTGCTGAGTGTAAAGTGCTGGTTCATAAAGACAGGAGCTACAGAAAAGAAAAAAGTAATCCTTAAAACTTGCATGAATGAGGGGATAAGTGTGACCCTAAAAATCTGAAGGGAAATCAGGAGAGTCATTGGTATGGGAATTTCTATCTCCAGATCAAAAAGTTTAGAGCAATACAGGCTGTTTATGTAAGGAAAAAAATCTTTAAAGCAGGGAGCAGAAAAAAGGATGACAAATATATGGGAGTGTTTGCTCTACGAAGTCAATGAAAAATAAGTATTCATTACTAGAGAAGAAACAGCACAGTTCAGCAAACAGTCAATGAGCAATGGAGGAAAACAGAAAGCGCAACAGATTTTGAGTGTGATCACAAGAAATGAGTCTGATAGTCTTAAACTCAGGTGTGATTGCATGGGTTGGTAACTCCATTTGGTCCACTGATGGGATTGAGACAAATAATTTGATATATAGGAAAAATCCCGTGCAAAAGGGCCTGGCGATCAAATGATGAATTTATTCAAGTGACTAAACAGGTACAAAAAGGTCAAAGTGGATTTTTAAAGGCACCTGAACATTTCCATGCACTCTTGGCCCCAATTCAGATGTTTTAAATGACCTGGGGTCAGATTTATGGAGTTATTCAACAGTCTAAAATATATACATAAGTACTAATGGGACCTACATAATTGCCTAACTAATTCAGTTACTTGACTTCTGTTAAAAATTTCAATTAATATATTCCACTGGGCTTCGAAAAGGAATTGTAAATGAAGAGAATTTATTCATTAGGAGCTCATCTTCATAATCTGGTGTGTAAGAAAAACAATATTTAATGGCATCAGATGTATCTGTTGATCACTTAAATCCAAGCAGTCTGAAGTTATTCTTTGTACTCTAAACTATTCACTATTACTTTATCAAACATGTCAAGGCAATCTCACTATTATTTCTCCTAGCATAAAATTTGAGTTTTATCTTTAGATATATCAGTATGATTTTGGCTCCAGCTGCACTTGCTAAGTAAAATTAATTGGAGTCACTCTTACTGTCATCAAATTAAAATTAAATAAGATTGTTGAAGTGGAGACACTTTGTTTTTCTGTTTTAGCTAGAGTTAAAACAGAGACTTTTCCTGTTCTTTCTAGGCTGTGATATTTTCCTTTTTATATTAAACTCTTAAACCCAAAGAAACAGAAGGAATTCAGCATAATGCTATGCTTTTTCTTTTCTCTATCACCCTTCAAAAACACTATCAGTGCAGTCCTTTTCATTTTAAAACCTCACCAGAAGAATTATATACTTTCCTAGTTTTTAAAAAATGGTACCATTTTGCAAATATTCACAGAAAATGATTAATACAAAATGGAGCACCAGCACTGATTGAACATTAATGTCTATGCTCAACCACTAAGCCTGTCCATGTGAGATGTGCTTTGTGCTCAGAGCATTGTGTGCATTCAGAATGAGATAATCAGTGCAAAACTCCCCAAGAACTTCTGAACTGCAGATTAAGTTCCTCTACAGAGAGGGAGTGATTGCCACCCATTTGCTGCCAATGCAATCCAGGAAAGGAATTCTTTGCCCTTTCTTCTTTATATACAGAGAAATGACACGAAATCTGAGTTTGTTTCCTGGTGAAGAACCTGGGACTGTTTTCATCAAATCATAAAATAGGTTAGGTTGGAAGGGACCATAAAAATCATCTTGTTCCAACCCCCTGCCATGGGCAGAGACACCTTCTACCAGCCCAGGTTGCTCCAAGCCCCATCCAACCTGGCCTTGGACACTCCCAGGGAAGAGCAGCCACAGCTTCTCTGGGCAACCTGTGCCAGGGCCTCCCCACCCTCAGAGTCAAGTATTTCTTCCTAATATCCAATCTAACCCTGCCTTCTGTCAGTTTGAAGACATTATCCCTTGTCCTGTCACTCCAGGTCCTTTTCCAAAGTTCCTCTATAGCTCTCTTGGAGCCCCTGGAAGGTTCTCCCAGGAGCCTTCCCCAGGCTGAACAGTCCCCACTCTCTCAGACTGTTGCAGAGGTGCTCCAGCCCTCTGAGCAGCTTTGAGGGCTCTGTTAAACTCACTCCATGTCCTTCTGGTGTCAGGGTCCTCAGAGTTGGATGTGGTTTTTCTGTGTTACCTGTAGATGTTTATTTTGTTCCCACTGGCAAGACAGAAAGAGGAATATAAACTAAGAAAACCTTAAAAATATGTCAGCATTTAATCTGCACATCATTTCTGTCTGGAGTGCTGTTGCCAAAACCACTGATATCCTCCATTAAATTACACTTTTGCTGTCTCTCTGTAACCTTGAGTTAAAGGTCCATCTCCCCCCTTCCTCCTTCCAAGCAAATTATTCAGTCTGGACTCTTAGGCTGGAATATAACAGTATTGTTTTTCACTTTGATTTCTAGAAGGCATTCAATTTCTGAAATATTTTCAATTAGTAGAACATGGCAAAGGGTGTCTCAGGCATCTTTCATTTCTAAAAGAACACAAGCTTTCATCACTAGCTTGTCAACGCAATTAGCCATACTCCTGATCTGATGCATTTCTCCAAAGCACTACCTTTCTGTTTGTTGTCAGGGACCACATATCTATGACAAACATTTCAAAATGAGTGATAAGGTTAAAAACGTCTCCTCTGAGTTTGTGTACAAACATTCTGCACGTTCTGGAGCCTCCCCCTTCCCCAGCTGACTCTCTCAAGTTGTGTTTTTCGTTCTCACACGGGTGCTGTGGTTTCTGTGCCTTTGGACACTGCCATACCCTGAGAAAACCCTAAATCACAGTGTATTGTGAGCGTTGACTGGGTAACTAACACAACCAGAGCATTGCTTCTCCACACAAAAGATCCATGTTTCTTTACACATGACAAACTGCTGAAAGACCTGCAATTTAGATAGCAGGAACTCAGAACTTCTGTGCTCTAAGTAGGGAAGAGATAAAGGGCTACAAGGCAGAAGAAGGGAAAAGATAAAAAGCATCACTGCAAGACCCATTTTTGATACTATCAATCCCTTTTAGCCATCTTCTTTTAGCCAAAAGGTTTATTTACACTGTCCTGGGTTTTTATTCCAAATGTCAAAGTGACAAGAACGATATGAAAAACATAGATTAGAAAGCAATTGCTCAAGTGCAATGTCCTCTGAGGCAGAGAAGAGAGTCTTTTTATGAGCCTTGGACAGAGGGAACATGATAGTCCTTTCATTCTCCAGACTGGAATCCAGCTGACTACAACAGCACTGCTAAAATCCAGGGTCCCTCTACCCTACTTGTGCTAGTCAACAATTGCAGCCTGTACTGCACCAGCTGTGCAAGTTCCTGAAGTTCCTCTCAGTGAAGGAAAGGGAAAATTCCTTCTGTCTGTCTTGGCAGACCATGCCAGGGAGACACCTCTGACCTTCACGCTGATGGAGGAGGGCAACCTCACTCCCACAGCGTGCAGGTCTGTTGCTGCTTGGAGCAGACTGGCAAGGTCCAAATGGTGGAACGCTTGTTTTGCATTCCCATGGATTGCATATGCCTCCTGTGGCCAAGCGGGAATCCTGGGAAGAAACTGGGATGCACAACATGGAGTAACAAGAGAGTAGGGACTTGGAGAAAAGTGGGGAAAGAAGCTGGTGTAGACTGAGATGCTTTTCAAGGACAGCAAGTAAGTATTTCCATTATGTCTTCCATGGTGCCAAACCCACCTTTTCACCACAGGCCAGTGTTAAATAGGATCTGGTATATGAGATCATTATTTATGCAAAGAAATGGGTGCTTGGCTCTTGATCTGCAAAATTTTATGCTATTTTGGAATGAAAAAGAAAAAAAAAAAGCTTCCAGAATTCAGTGGAACTTTTTGGAGAAAGCATCAAGAATGATACTCTGCATATGACATATTTCCAATTCATATAAACCAGCAACCAGTTCTTTACTGTCTCAGTGCTAGATTTTGCAGCAAACCTACCAGCATAGTCCCAGTCACTTGAGAATACCACACAATACTGACTTCTTCTCTTTTAGATGCACTGCTTGGCAAATTTTGTTACAAAGAGCTTTCACTGAGCTTCAAAAGGAATCTTTGTCTTGTTACAGGACTCAGCATCTTTGATCCTTGTTCACTGCAGGCAATGATTAAAATAGCCAAAGAAGTGGCATTCATATGGCAAGTTAGCCAAGGCATGTCCATAAAAATGTTGCTACTGGGTTTCATTGTGTCCTAATCCCTTCTTGAGCTCACTGTGTGCACTTCCACACAGTTCAAGAAATAACCCAAGCTCCAGAAGTGATCCTGGGAGCAGGGGAGCATACAGGGTGGGCAACCAAGGGAATTCCAGGGATTTGCAGTGGGTTAGAATCATAGAACCATTAAGGTGAGGAAAAACCCTCTGGATTATCATGTCCAAACATCAGCTTACAATAAACAATTTCTAAGGTGTAACTTTTGAGCAAATGAGGACTGTGGAATGGATTATCAGGAGATGGGTAATGCAGCTGCTCTGTGTGTTCTTCCATAGAGACATCAAAGGCAGCTCTGAGAGCTGTCTCGGGTTGGGCTGTGCCCTGAACCCCTGACACTGCTGGCTGCAATGCAATGATTGACTGTGCAAGTGATATGAGTCCAGCTCAGTGCCAAGGTGAGAAGAGCAGTTTAAACCACTCTTCAGCAGTCATTTAAACCAAACTGGAGTGAATTAGGTCATACCAGTTTACAGTCATACTAGCTACAGCTGAGGAAAGCTTAAAAAAGCTGTCCTTGACACCTCTTAGCTTTTATTTATTCTTACCTCCTTGTTTCTTTATGACTCCGTCATTCAATCCACCATCCAAGCTGCATCTTGCTCAGGAACTCCTCAGGCTGATTCCCTGGTTTTCAAGGAAAAAATATGATGCCTAAACAGCAGAGAATGTCTGAGGGTAGGACCAGGGGACTTGGCAGCAAGGGAGGAGCAGGACCTTGAAAGAGTGGCAGTACAGCTGGATGTAACTGCAGCTGCTCTTCTTCCTCCTGTGCCTCCACATGGGCAGGTGAGGGCTGAGCCTGGCAGGGTTGAAAAATGCCATCTGTTTGGTCAAAGGCAGACAGGGGAGCTCCTGGAGAGGTGTAGAAGCTGTGAATAGTCTGGTGTTACAATGAAAATTATTAATAACTCTTGGTAATGATTCTGAGAATTAGATTGACATTTGTCCTTCTACTTTTCTCTGTCCGGTCATTTTCATATGAACTAAACCGCACACAATCATCTTTTAGAAAAATCTACATTACCTTGGATCTAGCTGAAATAGAATTAACATTTTGCATATATTCTGCCCCAAATTTAGATTGGTATTTTCAGATTTGGAGTGGGCTCCTGTCAGTGGGTCAGGGTGGTGCTCCCTGTTTTGATGGTCACACCCCATTCCTGCATACACTTCACCACCTCAGGGACCTGTTCATTTACTCTGCAATAATAATACACAAAAAAAACACCCAAAAAAACCCCCCAAAAAACCAAACCATACACAAAAACCAAAACCAAAACCAAACCAAAACAAACAAACAAACGAAAAAAAAACACAAAACCAAAACAAACAACAACCAAACAAACAAAAAGCCCCACAATATCATGAATATACCAAGTTTGGTCTGATCTTATCTTAGGCTGTCTTGGTCAAAGACACAGGTATAGCAGGGAAGGAGGGCTGATGTGGTGCCCATGGTCCTGCTGTTCTTAAGCAACAACACAGCTCAAACTAGAGCAAGACTTGATTGCCCCTCACACTGAAATGTTCAAGAAACCTTAGTGGGATCAGTGCAGGCAACAGCCAGATATCATTTTTAGGATCCTCTCTACCTTTCAAATCCTGAATGGGGGAATATGCAGAAGCAGCACAAGAGACACACCATGGTGTGTGGATATAATTACAAAAAGTAGCAGTATAATTAAAATGATAACAGGGACAGAAAGGTAACCAGCCTGCAAAGGTGATTTGAGAAATCATCAGGACGTAATGGGATTTTTGCCATTAACATAACTAAAGCTGGGACTTCCCTGCAAATTTAACATCTTCCTAGGTGTCCTAATTTTTGAGGTTTTTTAGGAGCTTTACAGGTAAAAATCAAGTAGATAATCATCATCATGTGATACTTTCAAAAACCAGCAATAAAGTTGTCCCCTGGAAAAAGAATATTTTCATTTCAGAGCATAATATTTATTTGATAGCTCAGCACACTAGTTCAGCCTTTCCTTTTACATGAAATAATATGTATGCAGCAGAGTGATGCAGAACAGTGTGATAAAAAACATTTCCCAAAGTTCAATTGCACATAATGTCTTATATTGCCTATACCCATGTGCATGCACAGAGTAAGGTTTATTTCAGGGGGGAAAAAAGAAGTGGAAATTTGCAGCATTTGTTACACTTATCAGACTTGAACACCTTTAAATGGTTCCTGTTGAAAGATGTTTCTATGTGACCACAAGCTGTTAATAGCAGTTTCTTGCTGAAGACCTCCAGCTATCTTTCTATAAAAGATTGAGACTGTAAAGTCCTTATGTCTGGCTCTGTTATTGACTATGAAAATGCAGCAGCAGAGCTGCAGAAGGAGGAGTTGCACTCGTCTAGTTCCCTCAGAAGGGCGATGCTGTGCATCTTGTCTGTCTGTGTTTCCACAACAATCTACTATTGCTTAATAACAATCCATACTGTTCTAAAAATAATAAGCCTAGGTGGTCTGGAAAGCTAGAAAATAGGAATGCTGTCACATTGTCTCCAGAGGGAATTGATACATTTTGTTTTGCTCTGTTCCTCAAAGGGTGCAGCAGATGTACAGGTGCTAGGCTAGAAATTGTTATAATTACAAAACCTGTATTCGGTTCCTTGGAGAGCTTTGAAATTTCAACATACAGTAGAAACTTGAGCTTTGAAGAGAAAAAAAAAATCCATATGCCTGAAAGAACAATAGAGTACAGGATGATTTCCTGAATTATTTACTGCTGCAAGTCAATCATTGAGAATTACAACACAACACACAAAATCCACAAGAAGCACTGTAAATCTAAACTACATCAAACCCAAAATTTCTGGCTCACAAAGGGTTTTTTAATACGTATATACAACTTCTGTTTTCCACTTTCTTCACGGAGTGGTTATATAGGAATCTGTACAGACCAACATCACTCTTCTCCTCACCCTATCTCTGTTGTCTGTGAATTGCAGCTATTTGTTTTCGGTGAGGGGGAAAGCCTTTATTACCACTAACATAAGAAAATGAAGTGAATTCTTTATGTTCCCATGCAGCTGCAAAAAAAAAAAAAAAGAAAAAAATTTTAAAAAGATGCTCACTCTGTATTTGGAAATGGTCAATCGTTTATGATGGCAATGGAGGAGAAAAGGTATTCAGGTCCCTGTTCATGGTTCATTGAATTACAGAATCATGAAATGCCTTAGGTTGGAAATTACCCTAAAAATTACCTAGTCCCAACTTCCCTGCCATGAGCAGGGATATCTTCCACCAGCCCAGGTTGCTCCAAGCCCCATCCAACCTGGCCTTGGACACTTCCAGGGATGTGGCAGCCACAGCTTCTCTGCCCAAGCAGTGCCAGGCCCTGCCCACCCTCAGAGTCAAGAATTTCTTCCTGGTACCCCATGTGAGTGTGAAGCCTTTCCCCCTTGTCCTGTCACTCCAGACCCTTGTCCAAAGTTCCTCTCCAGCTCTCTTGGAGGTCCCTTACAAGACCCCAGAACAGGATTGTGCTGTTTAGTACCATGCCATTCCCTTAAGCCATAGGTAAATCCTTTGGTTTCATGGGCACCTCCAAAACATACTGACATCATTATGAGTCTCCAAGCCTTTCATCAGTACTGCTGGGACACTCACATGTTCCTACTGAATCAAGATGTATAATTTATGGATATCTTCTGGAGCCTAGAACATTTTATGTAGATCTGTCCCAATTATTTGACAATCTGCATTGTTCAGATTTCCTCCCTTCCTCGTATCATTTGAAATTCATGTGAAAATTGAAATGCAGTGCAAGATGGTTTCAAATTTCTCCTGGGAGTTTGGCAAAAGCAGAGTCTCCTTGTGTTTAGCATTTTAACCCCCTGTTGTATTTACCTGAGGGCAATTTGCTACAGGGGAGTGCAGTAACCATCTCACAGGCAAATGGGGAGAAGCTCAACGTGTCTGGTGCCTGGAGCATTTGGTGACTGGCACGGCACCAAAGCATTAATCTTGTGATAACAGCTTTAAATCAGGTCCTGTGATGTACATCCTTTTCCTTTTAATCACGGAGTGTTTTCTGGAGGCACTGTCACAGCTCTTATTTAATCTCTTACGTTCAGGAGATTGTGCTTAGGTAGGAAGAATGAGGCAGGGGAAAGAAGGAGGGAGCAGTGCTGAGGAAGGAGGATGAGGGTAGAAGGCTCAAGGCAACTGCTCAGAAGGATTTCCAAGCCCAGGCAGTGACCATGGTGCCTGATGAGACAACATGAACTCATGCACTGGTACCTCCAAACAGAGTGGAGCAGGAACTGTGATTTTCCTATTTTCCACTCTGATTTCCAGTCTGTTTTCAGATCACATGTTGTGTGCTGCTCTGTACTTAGTATGGTTTACAAATAACAGCCTAATCCAAATAATTACTAAAATTATGTGATAAATCTCTTATACCAATAAAGCTTCAGTCTCATTGAAAACATGAAAGCTATTATACAATGGATTTTTGACAGGCTCACTGGAGCCCACTCTGATAAATCTATAGGGAAATCACTCTCAGCATTGTTGTTCTCATTATGAGGCTTTTAGGACAACAATTTCACTATTACTAAATAAAAAAGCTTCACTTCTTTTGCTCTGGACAAGAGCAACGTTGTTCTTTGCCGGTTTTCACATAAACCAAACCCAACAACTAACAAATGAAGGAATTACCATTTAGCTATTGCTGTCACTGCTGAGGGACCTCACAGAAGAGGAACTTTCCGTTCAGCCTCTGCAACTGAGAAGGAAAAAGCGTTTGTTCTTCCGTTTACCCTGAAGACAACACCATGTTCAAATGGACTTCACATGCTCAGCTCCGTCAGTAGACACAGAAAGGATGCAATGTCACTGCTGTTTTTGTAGGGGGTTTGAGTTGGTATGGCTATTCCTGTTATGGAAATGTACCTTTCAAATCTTCAAGATTTGTACTCTCTGATGCAAAATAGCCTGAATTAAATGGTGTCATCTGCTTCCTGAGATGTCCTGACTTGAGAAATAAAGCAGGAACATGCCTTTTAGACTTTTACATGCAAAACATATGAAATGGGAGACTGAAAATCTCTGTAACTAGCATCACTCTGTGAGCTTTGTAGCATTCTGCAGTACACAACAAATTGTAGCAACATGGCTCTTAAAGAGAAGCATTTAAAAGAGGAGTATTTCAGGGTTTGAAAGAAAAACCACAAACAAACAATCAACTGAAAAATAAATCTCAGAGAATATCCTGGCACTTGCATTTCTCACAATTAAGCTCCAAGCAAGGGATTCTTCTCTACTTTCAAGGAAACGTCTGTAGTAACCTTTCAAAATTGTGCAGAAACAGGAAAGGATGTACTAGAATTGCAATGTATTGTGTTTCCTCTGGCATAGCTCTTCAAGCTCTTCAATAATTTCTGGTGCCACAAAATGTCTTCATGTAACATAGCAACAGTTTCAGCAACAGTGCAGATTTAGAGTCATCGAAAACGTAGTTTGGTCTAAACTGCATGGCTCCCTTCCCTGTTCTGTGCATTGTATATAGTGTAGGTATGGTGTTTGCAAATAGATGTCTGTATTCCCACAGAAAAAATAAAATAAATAAATCAGTGTGAGCGGGTTCTGCTTGAAATCCCCACAAAGCATCTGAGATGCCTCAGAAAGGGAAAAAATTCTGGCAATAAGGGCAAGATACCTCGTTTCTTTCTGAGTGCTTAATAGTAACATGTTCATGGTGAAAATAACCAGACAGCAATAAATAAAGTGGAAATTATAAAATGAAGTAAGGTCTATTGCTTTTGGAATGTGTGATTTCTTATGCAACGCCCTGAGCTTCAAAAAAGTTTTCAAATCGATACTCATTGTACAACTTTGTGTCACCAAAAGGGTGTGAACTCACAGATTGAGTTCAAAGAACACTGTGAGAAGTGCCAGAGTCTGAGATGTGATGGCTCATGGGCAGGAGCTTGTACACAAAGCACTATTTCTTCACATCAAATAAACACTGTACTGGCACTTTAAGTACACGCGTGGTTCCATATTTAAATAAGGAACTGCAGAGGTTTAACTAGTTAAGGGTTTGGTATTTTCTCATTATCTGTAGTTTGGTAAAGGATGTTACAATGCTCTGTCTTTAATTTGTGGAGCAGTGTAATGGTGCTCAGCGTTAGCTGATGGTCAGTGCCAAGTGCTGCAGTTACACCTAAGTGTATATAAACACTTACCTGTGTGTGTGTATAAAACATGTGTGGGTGAATACAGCTTGAATATGGAAACTCTGCTCTGAAGGGAAACTTTTTTCTCACCAAGAAAGCAAGTAGGCTCCAAAATTATGACTGCAGGGAATTTTTCTTCCTGGCAGAAACTCCATAATCAGAGCAAGGGAAAGGAGCAGCAGTGGAATAGGCCCCTCAGTGGGATGATGCATTAAATATCTCTTGATCACACTGAGATAAAATCAAGACTTCTAGAACATGAAATGAAGACCATGTTGGTCTGAAAACATTGAAGAATGCTATTTAAAAAAAAAAAAAAATCCCTCCTGCAGCTCATTTGACTGGCCTGAAATTTAGAAGGAGCATCTTTGCATTCAGGTGCATTCAACACACAAATGGCCATGCATGTCTAGGTGGGTCACAGCACCGAGATGCCACCAGACTCCCATCCAAGAGAGATGGGAACTCTCAGATGACCAGAACGTGAGCTGCTGGTAACCTGCTGAGCAATTGGCTGATTCTGAACATGCAGTTTCTGGAAAGATCCCATTTCCTTTCTCAGACAGTGCCTCCTAACAAATAATGGTGAAATGCAACATGGATGTGAACACTACAGGAGTTACATACTAAAAATTCACTGGTGGTTCCTGACTTCATCATAAGGAGACAGCACATTGTAAGAGTAGAAAAAATACATAAATAACCTAACTTAAAAACAAATATATGTTCTTTTCCTTAATTAAGTCCATTAGTTCTTGCAATTAATCTCATTTTGACTGGGATTTCATGCAAATAGTTTCTGGCAATATTATGTTACAGTAACACTTGCCACAGCTGGAGGTCATGAGAACTTAAGGGCATTTTCCAGACTCTTCCCTGAGCACTACTTTGGCAAGGAATAATTATGCAGAGTGAAAGCTGATGGATTGTTCTGATATCAGTGAAGCCTTCATGTCTTTTCACCAGATGTAGAGTGTAATCAGAATTTTTCAGAAGTACTTCTGAATGTCATTTTTACAGTTTTATTGGCAGCTTTTGAGAATCCATTTCCTGTCATACACGGAGGCACAAAGAGGCAGAATTGTAAAAACGCTGCACTTCTCCTCCTTTTCCTTCAGCAGGGGAAAGACTGTGACAAGAGAGAGAAGATAGAATTGCTATCAGATGTGTAACACTGCGGGAACTTTGCTTGCCCTGTAAGCTGGCTGAGGGTTTCCCATAGTCTAAAGGTGCCAGGTTGCCTATTATCTCAACTTTTGTTTCGTAATTAAAACGCCTTCAGTCAGAAGTAGCCGAGTATTGCTTTGCTTGCTGACTGAAGATTCCAGAGCATCAGCCTCCCCTGCCAAACGCCGAGCACCTGGAACCTGTGCTTTACAGCGGCTTCCTCTGCCTCAAAGAGGGAATATTTGGATTACAGTCAGGACTCACAATGGCAAAGCAGAGCTGCGGGTGGTGCTGAGCTGCCGTGCCAATGGCAGCAGCAGATTGGGCAGGGGAAGAGCTCAGCAGAAGATTGCCCAGTGGTTTTTATAGACAACCTACTTACCTGGCCAAACCTTGGAGAAGCCTTTGGCCAGTCCCCGCATCATTAACAGACCTTTAATTAAAATCCATTCTCCTGACTGTTGGTATTGCACAGTTAATTTAGTGTCGGTAGATGGAGTGTGTGGACTGGTGTCATGGACAACATTTGGGAGCCCACAGAGCCAGGTTGTAAAAAGATTGGCAGCACACAACAACATTGAGAGTTTTATACCTGTAAAGCTGTCACACTCCAGTTAATGTACGTACTCATTGTCTTGCAAACCAGACAAAGAGAAAGGTTTATCAACAGGAAAGGATTTTGCCTGCCTGATTTCTCCAAATTGAATGGAAAGATCCATATGGGCAAGATCTTTATCAGCTTAAGGCTGATTGCTGAAATCATCAAGGGCATTCTTGCTTCTCAGGCTTCCTCTGCTACACTGGGAGACTGAGCTCAGTCTTTGCTTTTCTGTTTTGCTTTTTAGTGAGCACTTATATGAAATAGTCCCTTTCAGACTGTACACATGTGACAACACTGTGTTTTTTTCAGATCTGAATGCACAATGAGGACAGAAAACTCAAAAGCTCTTACCATTCTCAGTGTTGCACAAAAAGGTATACAGTACCCACTTTTCTGCAAGAACAGAGGAGTAAGTATTGCCCAGAGAACAAAAAGGTAAATGTTGTGCCAGGTCATGACCACCTAGCAAAAGTGCCTCTGGAAAATATTTTGGTGAAATAAGGCCAAGAATGTTCTATTTGTTTTTTTACTTTGATACCATTGCCTAAGTATCAAGGACGTGTTTGAAACTATGGGGTTTATCTTGTGAGGAGTTAATGTGGTAGTGGCTGACTGAAGGAGCTGTTCTCCCAGGAGGTCTTTCACAGAACAACAAAAATGTCCTATTGTGTATCACATGAGTAAACCCAAGAAAGTGCACCTGAACATACCAACATATTTGTTGTGTAGGAACAGTCCAGAGTTTGCCTTTGGTGTGCTTAATTAGCCCAGTAAGGGCTTGCAAAGTTAGAAACTACATGATGCTCTGCAGTTTTTGCTCAATGATCTGCATGGTGTGGTTACATTGGGAAATTATGCTCGGGCTTGGAAACAAATGCAGCCTAACCCAGCTGTCTGTCTCTGCATGCTGGGCAGAATGCAAACTACAAAAGCTCTTTCTCATGACAACTCACTTCTGAGTCTGCTAAACTGCCCTTCCTGTTCTTTCTCTCACTGTTACAGACCAATTTTAAGATGGATTTGCCATTCCCTAAACCTTCTTATTTACCTTCTTTGATTTTTCTCTCACAGCCTGGCAGCTTCCCACAGATAAGGTTGCTAATGAAGACACAGAATTTCAATACCAGTGTAGTTGGAAAGAAACGTACCTAATTATTATCCAAATATTAGTATCCATGCCAACAGGGTTGCTTGTATGACAAATTAGGATGGGCTTTCTAAAGCTGCTTTCAGATTGCCTTCAGAGTGGTGAGATATTTTCCAGTACGCTCAGCCTTTGCTCCAAACTGCTTCCCTCGTGGCATCTGGCTGAGGGGTAAAACAGAGAATGAGGGGATGGAGAAGAAAGGTGAATAATTTGGCAAAAATTACCACAAATTACATTGGACCTGGGAGATGACATAATCCCTGGAGCAAAAGGCATAAGACATAGGGGTCTTTTATGAGCTGACAATCAAGATAGGCAACGTAAAGCTCTGTAAAAAAGTTTTTTTTCTATTCCTGTAATTTCAAGTAGGTCTTAAGTAGAATATAAGTATCTCTCATGTTTGCTGTCGGCACAGCTGTGAATTTCATTGAGCTCCAATGTAGTTGTGCTGTTAAAGAAAACAGCTTGTAAACCAGCGAAGTCAGAGCTGAGCTCTATCCAGAAATACAGCAAAAACAACTTCTCTAGGCAGCATGAGTCTCCGCCTCTGCTTTGTGTCATACAGAGCACCATGACCTTCTCCCACATACCCAAAAGAAAGGATGTTTTGCTTTAAAAGAACCCTTTAACTTTTCTTTGACATCCTCAAGGTGCCTAAATAATAGAGTCAAGTCATTCAGCCTTGAAGTCAACTTATCCAGCCTTGATTCTTCCAGACTCATGCACCAATATGAAAAGAAATACTGGTTCAAAGTCAATAGGTTTAGGTATGCACTCAGGAAGATTTAAGTCTGTGTCGAACACAAGCACTTGCTTTCAGGTTTAGCTGAGTACAATCAAAACTCTTGTCAGATATAAGTCTTTAATTAGATTTATTTTTTTTTCCACACTATTTCTACGGTAACATTTATATAATCTGTGAGAGCTGGTAATATCATTCTCCTTGCAGCATATTTACACTCCAGCGTGCTCCTGTGTCTGTAAATTCACCCAAACAGAGCACATCACTTGCCACCACCCCAACTGCCAAGAGCCAAAACAAAGAAAAAGGGCAAAGATGTTTGTAGATTTTTTCCAACAAACTAAAGAAAAAGAGTCAATCATGAGAGCAAATGATTGCCACTCCATGAGAGATAAGATTGCAGCTACAGAATGCAAAAGAGTTTCATTGACCTGTTGTTGCTTTGAAAATATAAAGGGCTTTCTTTAAAAGCATTTAAAAAATACACACACACCCATAATGCCAAGAGAAAGCTAAAAAGATTCAGTTGCAAGAAACTCTACCAGCAGAGCTGTGATCTCTTCATGTGACCAGAGATGTGTTGCACTTGTCTCATTGCTGGTTGAGGAGTTTCTGAATGTCTGGGAAAAGAAGGGTAAGCCCTGGTAATTACCGCTAAGAATGGGAGAAACAAATCAGTAAGAACCAAAGGGAAGGAGGGAGATAATCAATGAGGAGGGACGATTTTGCTGGTTGGATGCAATTAGACTTCAAGGGAAAGGACACAGAGCAATTGATCATATGATAACTCCCTGGCTATCCAGAAATACTTTGCTCCACTCACTGTGAGAGCACAAATGCGGTAATTGTGTCAATCTTGCAGTCAAAGTTTTGAAACAAAGGAAAGTTGACACCGATAATTTTATTGAAGGGGGGGGGGCAGGGGAAGCAAACTTCAAAACCACCAACAGATATTGACAAACAGAGAGTCTTTGTATTTGATATTGGGAAAGAGAGAATAATGGAATAATAAATAGAAATAAAAGTTGAATAGTCTAGTATGACCTCAAATGAAAAAAAAGCCTCGGAGAACTGTGGACAAAAGAATTCTCCTTAGCAAGACTGATAGTATCAGGAAGTGGTTTGATGGCAAATAAAAGAATAAGCAAATATGTACAATAAAGAAGATTTGATGAGGTGTATAAAAGCACTAGATTTCCTTTTCTGCACAGTCCATGAGGCAGACTACAGCTGCTGTGGGTGCCTCCCTTTGAAGCTGTAGAGGGTGAGGATCCTTTGAGATGGGATGGCCCACTGTGAAAACCTAGGTGGAATGTTTTTGACCCAAATCTCATCCTATTACTTGAGTTCACATTTTAGTTTTGAAGTCTGTTCTGGCTCTGGTGGGGAGGGCGGGGGGTGGGTCAGGACACCACTGTGATGTCAAACTCACATTAGATGGGGTGGTCTAAAAAGCTCATAACTCTCAGCTTAGTTGTTTATTAACTACTAATCCAATCCCTATTTTTTTATAGAAATTGGATTACTCTGATTTTCAGCTTCCATCAGCCCAGTATATCTGATGGATTACTCTTCACATAGGCCCTGGATTTTTAATAGGGTTTGTTTGTTTTTTTCCAAATCTTTCAACATTGTATGACAAATGCCTCCAAAAGACAAACCATCAGGGGCACAGGCTGGACTGGGGCAGGATATTACAGGACATAAAGAGAGTGAAGAAGCTGTAAATTCCTAACATGCTGACTGCCTTCCTTACCTTCACCACTGGGGCTCTCAGGATATATTGCTGCCATTGAGGAAGTCACCTCTGAAACCGAACTGGAGAAATGGCAAGTGCTGTGTTCTTCTTGCAGGTTGTTTTCTCAGAGGTGTTTATCTCTTTGCCTCTCCAGTAGGGCAGCCACGGCAGCCCATTCCACTCTGCTTCTTCTTGAAATTAATGCTGTGAACAAATGAAGAAAGTCACACCTAAAATAATTCCCCATCTGTAAAAATGGGGATAGTAACATCTTCTTCACAGGGGTGTTGTACGTCTCAATTAAGGCTTAGACACCCTCTGAGGCATCTTCTTTCTCTCCATGTGGCTTGCTCAGCACTCAGGTTCACACAGGAGCTGATCCTCAACTACTTGATTTCTTTTAAAGCCATTTCTAAATGCCTAGTGGCTTAAAGCTCCTGTTTTTACTCCAAATTCCTAGTCTCTAACCCTGTAGATCTTGATTTTTACTCTGATACAGACTTCAGAAGAATCCAGCTAAATATGATATGTGCTGGATGAGCATTGAAGGACTTTTTGCAGTAATATGGTCTAAAATTGAAAAGACATGTAGATGCGGCACCTGGGGACGTGGTTCAGTGGTGGGCTTGGCAGTGCTGGGTTAGTGGGTGACTCATTGACCTTGGAGATTTAAATAATTCTGGTTCTGTTCATTGTGCAGCTTTTGGGTACTCCTAGGTAATATCCTAGGGCTGTCCAAGCAGAAGGAAATGCAAACTGCACTCCTTCAGCTGAAGGACTCACACCCATAGTATAAAGCTGAATATTATAAAGCTGAATTTATAATATGGACACCCTATGAGCAACTTCATGGAAGTTATTTGAAACAGATTTTATTTTCCCCGTTACTTCAACTTTCTTCAAGCTGATGTGAATTTGGATTGGTTTTTGGGTTTTTGTTTCTGTTTTGTTTTGTTTTTTCAAAATGTGTTCTTCATTTCCTACATGAAAAGTGGCATCTGTTGACAGCTGGGTGATAATTCTTTGACAGGAAGGGTTTTTCTGGAGGAAGAGGAATCAAATTTGGTGACATGAAACATTTAACAAATTTGCTTTGGTCTCTCTGAGAAGCTAGTGCTGAAGAAAAATTTATAAAAAGCAAATTTGTGTTGATTTTGCAACATTAAAATCATATCATGACATCTTAGTGAGTGTTACTGTTATGTAATGGAAGTGCATGAGGGCAAAAGACATTTAATAAGAAAATGTTTTAAAGACACTAAATCTAGATTTTTTAAAAAAACCTTTGTCTCTAACAGCACTCTTCTCCTCAAAGAAAAATGTTTTCCTTCCCTAATTTTAATGTCATCACCATCAAGGACTAGAGTGAACTGCAGTTCAGATGGAAGGTGGTTGTTTGTCTTTAAAAATTGGTGTCAGAGGGGATGTCAGTGATGTTTTTTCTCCCTATTTGACAAGCAGGTTGTTGCTTTTCCAGGGCCCTCACACTGCAGGATAGGAGGGCTCCCTTCCCTGTCTGTGCTTTCTACCCATGGCTGGAAAAGGCACCCAGTGCATGAGGGTAGAGATACAGGTTTCCTGTTTCATCAGCATCCTTCTTGCTGAAGGATACTGTCTCTGCCATCCTGCACTGCCCTAAATCACAACTCCAGTAGCAAACACAGACATTCTTTGGTGTAAAACCAGCCTAAGGAAGGGGAGAATTCCACCCCTGTCTCTGAGGAGTTCCCAGCAACACTTTTTGCCTTTGGCAATGGTTTAGTTTTGAGGTCACCTTTCTACAAGAACTCTGTGCTGATTTCCAAATCTTTGGAATGTATTTGCAGCAGTTCAGTGGAGTTAGGACCACGAAAAAGGAACGGAGACAGCCATACCATATTTGAACAGCAGAATTTAAATATCCCTTTTCCTACCTGATTGCACATGTGGGTGCACTTTAAGTGGGATATATTTTTCTCCAAAGTTCAACATTTTCCAGAATTAGTCATTAGGCCCAGTTTCACATTACAGTGTGAGCAACATGAGTGGCAGGGTTGTCAGGGCATTTTACACCAGCCTGCCTGCCTCTTCCAGAAGATCCCAGTGCTGTGCTGAACCCCAGTTACATCCTCTCTCCCACCCAGAGCCTCTCCTGTTGGCATTGCCAAATCCCTGCCACCAGCACCTCCTTGCTGTGGGTGCCACCAGCACCTTCTCCTAACAAATGTGGGCACCTTGGTGAATGTCAGATCAACCCTGTCAGGATGAAAATCCTCAATAATAAATGATGATTACAGACTCATTAGGCAAACCTGTGGCCAAATGCTCAATACTTATAGTGCCATAAATTTTCCTAAATGGGAAAGCCATGTTTCCAGCAGGCTTGCTCTTGTTCTGGGTCAGGGGCATTAGGGAAGGATCCTCTCCTGCTGTGACTCATGTGGCAGAAACAGAGGTTGTATATTTTTGAGTTGCTTCATTTTTACTTTTAATATTTGGTCTCAAGCCAAAAACCTGGATGTGAACTTGAGCTTTGGATCCAGGTTTGCACTATCAAAGCATCCCTCTGACAGGCAAGGGAACATGGGAAATGTTCCTTTTGGGTTTGAATTTCAAACTTCCAGCTGAAAGATCTGGATTCTTGATTTTTGTTCCACTAAAGATGTGAACTATCTGTACATGGGAGAAGAACTTTGGTTTGCACCTCTTTGGTTCGTGGGGAGCATAGGTTGTTTAATTCTTGTCTTTTGCCTTGGTTTTTAAGGCCAAGTTGGACCGGGCTCTGAGCAACCTGGTCATGTGGAAGCTGTCCCTGTACACGACAGGGGGGTTGGAATAAGATGATCTTTAAAGTCCTTTCCAATCCAGACCATTCTATGAATCTGCGATTTATAAAGAAAGAGAAGTCTAGTATTTTCATAGCAGCAATTAATATTAACCATGCTGTATATATAATTGATAGTGAAGATGGCTGAGTAAATGAGCTCAGGGGTTTATTTTTCTTGGAGGGGTTTGTGCCTTTCATCCAAAATTGATTATTTGCTTTGCCTTGACTTTGGAGCTCCTTATTTAACTCACTGGCACTGAACCCACTGCACCTGTGTCTTTGTGGGGATGAGTAATGCAACCTCCACCAAGTGTCACATGAAGGAAACAGCAATCTGGACAGAGGAACAGAGTTATTGATGTCTGTCCTGTAGTGTGATAAAATAATACTCCCCACACCCTCCACTGGGTCCTCCAGTACTGCTGGACATCACCGAGATATTTCCTTGGAGGAACATCCAAATGGAAATCTTGGCCTCCTACAAGAAACTACAGGTAATAAAAAAGGGATTAGTCTTTGAGTACCGTTCTACTATGATTAATAGTAGAAATAGTGAGAATCTTTTTTATAATAGTCCACAGGGTTGCTAAGGTTGGAACAAATGCACCTGAATGTTAACTTTGGTCAATTTTTTCCTGTGCACTGCAGATTTTTGTCAGCTGTATCAGGAGTTAGTGCTCAGCTCTGGTTACCGGAGGGACAGGCAAAACAAGCTGAACAATAATAAAGACATTTGTGCCATTTCAGCCACTCCTGCCTTTGCTTTTGGAGTGACAAATGGCAGGGAGACAACTTTTAAGCTTGTGTTTGGAAAGAAGGGACGAGCCCATTGTAGTCCCGTTCAAAGCGTGCCCAAGGGTAAGCAAGAGGAACAATTTACCTCTGCTGTCAGGGGGCACAGTCTCCTCCCCAAATACAGCACAGAGCTCAGCACTGGGAGGGAGGAAGAGCTGCATAACTCAATCTCAGTATTGGCACCAGAGTAAAACAAAAAGAGCAAATGTTCATTAATAAATGGAACTGGAAATTGGAAGGGTTTTAATTATTGAGGGAGTGAAGTTCTGGAAACATCTTTAGATTTAGGTCCGCCTACCAGCAGAATGTTATTCCCAGAGGTGCCCCTGTAGTATTTATCTGAGTTCATTCATTCCTTTCTTTAAAATGAATAAAATGACTCATAGAAATGCTCTATTCACATGGTGTCAGTCCCACGAGCCTGCCATATTCTGCTGAGAAATAGCTATTGCTCCACACTTATCCACCTCAATTTTACTCTTAGATTTGCACATTTGTTCCGTCTTCTCTTTTTCCCCCATTACTTAAATTCCTCCATGCAATATCTTTCAAAGATTAAATAAATTGCTGTTCAAAAGGCAACGCTACAATTCTATTTATGCTCCGAGGTTCTTCACCAGAACTCAGTACTGCAATGTAGTTTCTGAAAGTGAAAGAATTTGTCCCTTTTTTTTTGTACAATATGTTAATATAGAAACGGTTTTGAAGGAGAAGGAACTTGAAAGGCTCTGTAATGCTCTATTATTATCTAGTCCATAAGAAGGGAACCACAGCAGCATACCTTGCTGACAGTGCATATAACTGCCTATTTTTTATATTTTTTAAGCTTTAGGACACATAGGGAAAAAATGAATTATACTATCAGTCATTCCACAAAATTGTTCTGGGGAAAGATTATTCCTCACCTATGAATTTTCCTGAAGCTCAGTCACTTGTCTGTATACATGAAGCAGAATACACCTTTACAATATTGGATCATCATAAAGAACTGGTTTCCATTAAATAAATATTCAGCAAATGGGTATTTTTGCACCGTTGCTGGTTTTTGTTGTTGTTGGTTTTTGCTTGTTTGTTTGTTTTTTTCTGCTTAAATATTATCTTAGTTGCTCTTCTTCATACCCAGTGAATTTTCACTCAATGAAGGACCTGGGAGCTGGTGCAGGTATTTCAACTGGGGCTACTAAAAATGAGTCCAGTGTCTTGTCACTGCTTTCTGGATCTGTCTCAGTGAGCACACGAGCCAAAACCAGGATCTGCCACTCCACTGGGTACTGTTGGATTCCTCAGGGCAGTCCTCTCCAGCTTCTGGCAACTCTGGGGGCTACAGAAACACAAGGAGGATGGACCACAGAGATGGGCAGCAGTCTGAGTCCTCACATATATTGCCATGATACTCCCTGTCAACAAGCCTAATATCTCTTACATGCTTTAATCACTGGAGATTTTTTTTCCTCAATGAACCTTATTTTTCCAAAGAAATTGGACTCCCACACATACACAGAGACATATACTGATATTAATCAGGCAAGATATTGCATATGCTCCGAGCCACGGAAACTCCTTGGTCTCCAAAGACAGTTACAGAAGTTGTAATCATTATTAAAGAAGAAAAAAGGCAAAACAAGAATGTCAAACTGTCAAACCTTCAGAAAGAGGTTTATGAGGCTTTCTGGAGGTCTCTGGAGGACCATGGGGGGCACTGTCTCTGCAATGTGCTTCTCAGAGGAAACACACAGAGCTCCACTGGGTATGTTACTGTGCACCACGCTCATAAACCAAAATTCCATGGAACCTCAGCTACTCTTCAGCTTTGAAACAAAGGCTGTAAACATATGTTTGGGAATCTTTCCCACAGTCTTTTCTCAGAAGGTTTGAGCACAGTACAGCTCTGGATGGATCCTCTCCAGCTGTATTTAGTACCCAAGAGGGAAAGAAAGGAGAGCTTTGCTCTGCAGGCAGGTCCCACAGTGCTTCATTTTAGGGCTCGGTGGGGAGCAGGGCAGGCAGAGAACAAGCCAGGAAAAACAATGCCCCTTTTAAATCCTCTTACCATGCCTTTATTTTATTTTAAGAAAACTGCATACTGCCAGAAATCAAAGCACGAGAAACATCTGTGTTTTCTCATTTTTGTAGAACAGTTATTCATTGAGTGCTGTCTGAGGCACATCCCACACTTATTTTTTTTCATATTTTGCACCTTTTTGATGAAAAATATTTCTTCTATCATTTTCAAATGCTGTTTATTTTTTCTGCCATTGTAAGGTTATTGAAACTTACAGGAGGAAAAGCAGAAACCATGAGATTTTGAGGTGAGTGGATGAAACAAACCACAAAGAAAAAAACCTGTAACAAGGTATTACAGCAGGGATAAGCATCAGACAGGTGTATCATCCCTGAGAAGTCAGTGAAAGCAGAGAAGTGACAGAACAAATTAGGTTCTATAAATTAAAATGTAGAGAAACTCTGACTAAGCATCTTGGATGTCTCATGAAATAAGAGGTCACTGAAAGATTGTTCTTGCTCGTGTCAATAGAATCCTTTCAAAAGCAAACACCTGCCTTGTGCTGGTGTGATGATATATCTATTCCTCCGTTACTGACTTCCACATTTTTGCTTTACATCTCTGCCAAACATGGAGCACAACATCTCTACTCATTACTGTATAAATCTGCTGTAGTAACCTACAAGTCATGAAATTGTCATTGTGTATTTATGGAGTAGGTGTATTTTATCAGGGCTTTTTCTTCCAGGTCTTTCAGTGGCAGTAGACTGATCCTTATTGAAATTCAGAAACATTTTCTATAAATATGCGTTCGTCTTGATGTTATTTAAATAAATGAGACTGTACTAAATGTGTGGCTCCTGATGCTTACATGGAAATTTCTTTCAGAAAGATGACTAAGCCAATTTAAACTGAATGTAAAGAAAATAGTCCTTTACTGAGACTTGCATGCCAAATTTCAGCAATGAAGAATTTTAATACAAGAATTTAGACTCACAACCTCCTCAGAAACAGTATTTATAATGGAAATTTTGACAGCACCTTCAGTACAGCAGTGAAAATAACACCACCATAATGAAAAAGAAATGATGATAAACAGAATATATTATAAAGTAGGGTCTAACAAATTCATAGCCTTTAGTTTTGTCAGCAAGCTGGCGACAGGCAGTGAAATACTAAAGAAGCCTTAGCTTTTAAATAAGAACAACCTGAACAACAAAAGGGCTTCTGTAAAATAGATGAAGAAAATGTACTACCATCCTTACTGCATAAAGTACTATTTTCATTAGGAACCATAATTCACAAATTAACACTAAGAGCACTTAGAATGGAAGAGATGAAAAATGTGGCTATCTGTCATTTTGGTAGCATATTTTCTTCAAAAAGACACTCTTATGACATCTCCCAGGCAGGTTTGTTAATGCCTTTTGTTTAAATATTCATACCTGGGCTTTTGAGCCTGGTTCCTCTGAAGAGAGACAGAGCCTGGGAGCTCCTGCTGAAGCGGCTCGGAGATGGATCCACGGCACGCTGGGATGACAGGCACAGGTGGACGTGGTGTCCTCCTTCCCAGGGTGTCTTGGTGCCTCCTCACCCCTGAACATACCCACCTGCACACACACCCACACACAGAGGCACCAACAGGCTCCTCAGGAGGTTGGCTCATTGTCACAGGTGGGGTGGAAGGCTTAGACAAAATTTATTAAAGAAGCCCTGTCATTGAGTCCTGAGGGGCAGAAAAGACTCCCTTGCTTTCTAAACCCCTTCTCAAAGAAAGCCCTGTTGGGGCTGGAGCCCATCTAAGCCTAAGATTGTGCCAATGGTTTAAATTTAAGAAATTACAGAGGTGTGATTGAATCACTTTTGTCCCGAAAGTTTTAATGACCAGCAAATGGAGAATACTTACATAAAATGAATCATTTGTTAGTAAAACTGAACAGATGAAGATCGTACTCAGAATTATTTACCTCACAATATAAGCACTAAAACCCCTAGTAGTAAGATAGGATAGTGAACAGTATGGAATCAATTGTTGAAGCAATCATATTAAAGCTAGTAAAAAGAAATAATTATTAAGAAGAGATTGATGTAACTCACCCAGACCATCTCTCGTGGGGAGATCTCTTTCTATCAGTCTCAAGGAGTATCCTTGGAGGGCGTTCTCACCCAAGGAGGAATCTCCACACCTACAACTCAAGCAGGGTTATGTCAGAAGAACCACAAGGTATGGAAGGGGACAAGAGTTTTATAGTATAAAGTGATTGACTGGTAGTGACAGATCTCCAGGCCAGCAGGCCAGCTTATCTCTCAAATCCTGCTTCAAAATCAGGATGTGTACTCGAAGTCTGGTGAACCAGGCTGGTTTTGCCACAGTTTAACACCAAGACAGCACCCTGGTGCCACCAGCTGAACTTACATGATGGCTTGCATGGTATGCACTCTCTGATTGAGTCTTAGGCCTTATCAGAGTGGGCTATCCTGACACACCCACACTAAAATTTTCAGAGCAAATACTGGGAATGATGCCCTTCCCATATTTCGTAACCACATTTCTGTATCACAACCTCCAAACATAGCAGCCGAGGACTGGTTCCAGCAGTGGTATGTTGTGGGGTCAGGGATAGAGATCTTCCCTTGCCCAATGCAACACAAAAATAACATCTCCATGTGGAGGCAAGATGGAAACATTCCCATAGAAACAAGGGTGGCTTTTCATCAATTTTCATCGGCATGAATACAACTATTAGCTCACATGATGAGCCTGCCTTGTAATAATATGTTAAACATGGTATCAAACATTCTGTCGGCAGAAAAAATTATATTTATTGAAGACACACATCTACAATGGAATTTGGGGTTAGTGATATTGTAGAAGGTAAAGACTCTCCTTGGTTTCCATATTTCATCTGTCTAATGTAATGCTGTATTTAAACAATAAAATGAAAGACAAAAATTTCAGAACAAGGATAACCTGTCTCTCTACTTGGCACTGGGGGCTGGAATTAGGTGATCTTTAAGGTCCCTTCCAACCCAAGCCGTTCTATGAAACCATTCTATGTAAAACAAATACTTCTGAGTTTGCAGGTTCCTTTTACATTCAGGAGAAATATCAAGGTTAAACCATTAGAAATAGGTATTGCTTTGCCTCTATCACATAACCTCACTGCAAAACATTGCCATTTGTTGGCTAATACAAGCTGAGCTCTTCAAAACAAAGAAATAAGTGACATTCCATGTAATTTTAAAATGATCTTTGTGAGAAATGTGGTTTATTAGGTGGGCATGCTCAGATATACAGAAGTGGCCATTCATGCATATCTATTACTGTCCTCCGTTCAGGATCCCTTTTGAGCATCCAAGGTGTAATTTCTCTGCTCTGCACAGATCTCTTGTTTTCCAGAGGGTAGTGTGAAGAGAGCTGTCCCTACTCAGTGTTATGCTTTCCAGGATCCCACCCAGCAAGATCTTTTCATACCCAACACATTCATGAAACACATGTGAAGCTACTTACTGTGTCACCTCACCTCCTAATCAGTGCAGGATGACAATTACATGGTAAAAATTACACTGATGAAATTACCTTATCCTGTGGATTACATGATTTGTCACAGTGTGAAAGGTTAAATTAGATGGCATGTCATAGAATCGTGGAATAACCTGAGCTGGAAGGGACCCACAAGGGTCATCAAATCCAACTCCTGGTCCTGCAAAAGACAACCCCCAGAATCTCTTCACATGCTTGAGAGTGTTGTCCAAACACTTCCTGAGCTCTGGTAGGCTTGGGGCTGTGACCACTGCCCTGGGAAACCTATGAGTTGTTTTCCTCTGTGTCTGTCAAAGCTGGGCCTTAAGCCTTGATCAAGGTCTAGGAACACATCACATCCATTTAAAAAAGAAAGTGAAAAATGCAAATGGCTTATTAAATCTTGGATTTCTGCTAAGGAAGTATCCTATTTCATGTTCTTTACCTGGAAAATCCTTTCCAAAGGTATCTCATGCATACTAGTTTATTTTTAAAAATGGGATACATAATGTAAGGTGAGAAATTTTATCACCCATTATTTTTACTTTATTTTTAGCTTTCCTCTTCTCTTGAAGGCAGTCTGTCTTCTATGTCTGTTTCTGTAATGCCTATGTCTAGCATGTTGGCAATATATATATATTAACCAGAGAATCCAACTTTAACCTTTCTATTAATTTATTCCTGAGCAGTGTCATCTTCACACTCACAACTCTGTCCATCAGAGTTTCAGAATTTCATGCATGATCCATACCATGTGGAATATCTCTGCGCTTGTCCCTCAGCCTTCAGGTCCTCGTAACCTTGGCAAGGTGTTTCAAGCACTTCCAAGTGCTGCATCATCTATCCTGCCCATGGATTTAAATAAAACCATCTGCATTGCTATTCTTGGCCAAGACCAGCCCTGAGGATGAGGCACGAGGACAGTGACGCTGGGCCAAGGTCACATCCAGAGTCCTGGGGACCACAGCCAGGCTGGGGACAGCCATGAGCCCCTGCCCCTCACATCAGCCCCTCTGGCAACTTGCACAGAGTTGGTGCCTCCTCCTCTGTCTCATGACAGTGGGACCAGCAAAAGTGGGCAGAGCATTAACCTCTGCAGTGATCTTACAACACACGAGGTGATGAGCAGCAAAACCTGGGTTTCTAAATACCACTTTATGTGCCAACCCATTCAGCTGCTGACAAATGCAACATCCATTCTTTAGGGGGTACCTGGGGAAAAACAGGCTCTTCTCACTTTGGCTGCTGGCAATTTTCTTTGGCATCAACCACATTAGCCACACATTATGTTCCATCACTAATTTTCTATTAACTTGTAACACTTTCTACCCTCAGATGACCTAACCTCGATACACACTTCATTTAAGTTAAAAGCCTTCTTCTCTGGGAGCACTGTGAGTGACACCAGCATTTCATCAGTTTCCAGCTCTTCTGATAAAATCTTGCAGATATCTTCCACCCAGAATATCCAGCACACATAGGTTTTATAAAGATCAAGAGAGAAAATAACCCAGACCTTTTTCATCCTGAATTTCACCTTCTTCAATCCTCTTCTCCTTGGCGTTATCAGTACATGCCTGCCTCAGGTGGAATACTATTCTTAGTCCCCTCACTTGCTCAGATTACTCCTCCTGCTTTCTCTGCTATGTCAAACATAAACTTCTTGTTTCCTCCTCCAAAGCCATGCTGCATCCCCACCTCCAGCCGGATCATACCGCTGAACTCCGCTTTTAAAAGATTCATTTTTCAAGTTGGCACTTTGATGCTTTCTCCCATACTATCACTCCCTCTTTGCAGGAGCTTCCCATAAACATAAGAAAAAATAACTACTCCTCCTCCAGAATGTCCCTCAAACCTCTCTTTTGGTGAAGTGACTGTTTTTCATTGGCTGTGGCCACGCTGAGATGTACTGCACACCATGTTAATCAATATCACCTCATTGCTTCCTCATAGTTGCATTCTTTTTTATTTATTTCTACACTGTTGCCTGTCCTGCTCTGAGATTAGAAAATCATCTTTACGTCCTGCATGTTCACCTTATTTAGATGGCTGCCCACCCCTATGATGAGGTCTCACAGGCAATAGAGTGACACTAAAAATAAAGAGTTATGGGCATATAAAGACGTCTGCGAATCGGAGGCACTCTCCTAAAGGGAGCAGAGTGGAAATTTACTGGTGAACATTAAATCTCAACTGTTCTCTGATTTTAAAAAAGATGGTGCACCCAGACTGGGATGGAGATGTACTGGTGAGCAGCATGTGGTTTTTCATTAAGTGCAGAGATATGCTTTGAGTTATAGTCGTGACATGACTCATGTTTTACAGGAGAAAAGTGTGGATCCTCTGTAGGGTTCATCTTCAGGTGAATATTCCTGTCTCTGTGAGCCCAACATTTTGCCCAACAAGGGGTCATACTTCAGAGTTTATTTCTGGAAGCAGACAAGGAAGCAAATTACACAAATGCTTTTCTTCTTCTTCAGGACAAATGTTTCCTGGTTTAATACTACATATAATGTAGCATGTGTACTTGAATATGGGAGAGTAAGCAATACAAGGCTCCCCACCTTTTACCAGTCACTGTCTGCAACCATTAGGATGAAAAATTGCAGATATTTTCCCATCTTACACTGCGCTGCATAATAACTAATACAGGATAGGTATGGCAGGAGACACAGGGTGCATCACTGTAATACACATTAGAGACAAAACTCTACACTATATTGTTGACTGAAATGCTCTTCTTCAGTTGGTGATGATACCACCTCTTTTATTTTTTTTTCCACTTAAGGATAAAAAAGAGGTAAGCTTCAATATTTTTTAATATTTCTTTACATGGAGAGATGATGGAATGCCAAACAAAATCATGCAAACAAAACCTTCATCAGTCACTCCTGGAGGCCAGCCAGAGAGTAGATAATTTGGACAAGACCATGATGGGCCAGATGAATGAGTGGGAATGAAGTACCGCTTCCAGGCTTTGTAAAAAGGCTGTAGACAGTCTGTCCCCTTTTAAAATGTGCTTAAATTATTATTTTTTTTTTTCAGAGTGAAAACAAAGCCCAACATTTTCTGCCTCATTCATTTGAAAACAAAGTCTTGAGGAAAAGAATGAGAGAAACCTCCCTCTGCTGTAACGGTGCTGGGCTGATCTGCCATAATATTATGGCACACAAAATACACCACTTAAGAATCTGATTTTTAAGAGCTGCCAGGATTTTTAACCTCTTCTCAAAATACATGAAAGACCTCTTAAATGTATTGCCTTAGTCCACAGCAAATCTATTCATTTAGCAGTTGTATCAGACATATTTCTTTGTCAGCTACCCATTTAAGAAGGGATCATCTTAAAAGGCAGTGACATAAATTGTTGCATGGAAGATCGATTAGTTTAAAAGGTTTTTCCTTTTAACAGACCACATAGCTATTCTATCTCACCATTTGGTATATGGAATTTTCATTGAATAATTTCATTATTTAATCACTTCTTTAAACAGATACTCGTTTTAAAAGATTTCACCCAGATTCCATGACCACAGCTTACTTAAATGAGTTTTACACTTGTGTGGTGTATCAAATAAATGTGATCAAAATGTCCAGGGAATTCTTTTTGAAGAAACCAGTTTAATTAGCTAGGAGAGGTCTTTGGTGCATAGGTAGGTGTTATGCAGCTGAGACGAGTAAAAGCAGCTTTTACAAGGTAGGTCACAAATTGTCAAAATCTTGCTAAGCATGAGGGAGCTCCCAGGTGAGCATCACACACCTCCAGCAGTCATGGCAGGGCATGACATCCTCCCCAGGTACATCCCTGAATGAATTCCTACAGGTGTGCAAAGGAGTGCACATGAACTGCTGCTGTTTACTGCTCTGCAAATCACGCTTTCTGACAGACGCAGAATTGCTATTGTTTCTTGAAATTAGTTCATAAGAACGATGCTGAAAACAGCAATCTGGTAAATAACTTTAATTGAAATTCTAAGGGCAAAATTCTGCCAATCATTATTCCCATTGGGTAATACTTTGGTCTGCAATCAGTCTATTGATTTCATTGGGATTACTGGTGAGGTTTGCATCAGGCACCCCAACAGTAAAGGAGAGAGCAGAGCTTTGTTGCAGCACTGAAACAGGGCATTTCCACATTGCTCAGGCTGATGGATCCCATCCCATATCCCAGGACACCAGTGCTTAGTCTCTAGAGGTGTCAGACAGGCTGGATATGGTGGTGCTGAGCACCCATGACAGTCATTTTGTTTTCTTCTCAGCCGGACACATCCTGGAAGCTGAAGCAAGTTCTCACGTCCAGTGGCCAAGATCCATGTCTCCTCTGAAAGATGAGCCTACAAGTCCCATCCTGCTTTAATATCAACTTGGATATTATAAATAGTGTATAGGAGAAGCATAAAGTTTCTGTGATAGACTTCAGTTACGTACTTTCTTCTGTATGAGTCCCAAGTATTTATTTTTTTCTCCTTGACCTGATAAAAAATTATTTGACAGCTCCACAAACTTCAGACTCTCTGAGAATTAAATAAACTAACTGTGGTAGAACTATGATCTCATCAGCCTCCCACACATTTACTTTTGTGTTGTACTCATTTATATTGCATGCCTAATTAGTCAGGGGACTTGACAATTACAAAATTAAACTACCAATAGATTTTCTTATGTTCTTAGAGCTTCAAAAAAACCCCAAAACAGAATCAAAAAGCAAGCATTATGAATCAGAAACTTGCTGGGAGTTGTACAAGCATGATCCTTCATATTTAGAAATCATTCAGCTATCTTTTCAAGCCCACCAATGAATTTTTAACCTAAGTCTCACAGCACAACCAGATTTATACCACTGCTGAGGGATTTTTTTTTATTATTTATAGTTTGTTTTCTTGTGAGAGTCATATATAAAAATAAGAAAATAAAAAAACAATACATCTTTATTCCTTTTTTATCATGCTTCCAGAACCCTAAAAGGAATAAGTAGATGTCACATTTAGTTGAGTTTATACAGATTCGTGGAGTTTTGAAGGCAAGAATATCTTCATATGAATGGCATTTCAAAACCAATCTCAAAAATTATGCTGTAATTCCCTCTGAAGATTCTCTTTCACATACTACACATTGAAAAACAACCTGAAAGGACTCCATGTTTCTAAAACTAAAGAGGTTTTTTTGTATTTTGATAGCTATCTACAGAGAAGCTGTGCATTCCACATACAATACACCAATATCCTCATTCCCCTGAACCTCTTTTCTCTGCTAACCTATGCTCTTGTTTAAGCTCCTTGCTGGCTGATACAAATTCCTTTTTAATGTTTACTGATTGCATTTGACACAAAAGTCTGCTGGGGACAAGAGCTGTATTACTCAATCAAGATTAATTTCCTAAAGCCACTGACCTCCCAAGTGACAGAAGGGACACTTGTGCCTAAAATTGTTGGTTTCCTCACTCTTGCAAGTTCATTTTTGAATCTTTAACCCTTCTCGGGTTGCATCATGATGTACATGCAATTCTGTTTGTACCAAATCCCTCTGGGGAAAAGGAAGGAACAGGGCTCTTTCCATGATTTCCTGTGTATTTTCCAGACTCGGCACAGCCCTTCACAAGTCAGCAGATGTCCTGCATAGGAGACCTCTAGAAATCACAGGAATTTGGTCTATAATTTTGTTCTGCATAGATCAGACAGACTGTCCACCAAAACTGATAATAAATAGCCATTTTTGCTTGCTCTTTTGTTCAGTGAGACTGGATGAATTCAAAACCGGTCTACTCACAAAACTATCTGCTTTCCATACCTTCTAGGAGATGTATTTTCCCTTTCCTTGCAGATTTCCATTTTCCCTCCCGGTGGACTTAAGTAGAATTTGTAGAAGTCTGTTTGAAGTTCCTCTTTGGTGGCAGAGGGGAGGGAATTTTGTTGTTTCTGAGTCTTGCTGGCTCTCCAGGAGTCCCCGAGGCAGGTGCATGCTTTCAGGGAGCTCAGTGGAGGGTCAGTGCTCTCTCACTGGAGAACTGCAGGTGTAGCAAATAAATCTCAAGTCTTAAGATTGTTCCATTGCCACATCCTTGAGGAGACCCTTTTCTGCATCTACTTCAGTCCAACACCCCTTTAGATAAGCGGTACTTGTTACTCTTTTTGGGTTTTCTCTGATATCCTCAATTTTCTCACTGGTCTCAGAACATTTTTACTACACATTTTGACTAGTGGGCCATATTTCTTCACACTGCTTCTGGGATTATATTGTTTCTTGCTCTCCAGTACAGCTGGAATGGTATGATTTGGAAAAAAAAAAAAAGTTGCAAACAATGCCTCCTAATGTCTAGCTAACTATTTCCTACAATTTACTTACCATCTATATCACTTACTACACTGCTTTTGTCAGGCATTATCAATTTTTTTGCTTCCCATGTTACTTTATGGAACTTACATAAGGTCTATCACTGTGTCTGGCTCTTCAACAGATATTCTGGCCATGAGCACAGAAACCAGTTCACTGAGATATTTTCTAAATGTTCTCTTTCTGGTTTTCTCCTGGAGTACCACTCACAAAAAAATTGGAAAGAATTGAAAGCAATCTATGAGGAAAATGAAACAAATGCAGTTGAAGGAAAAAAAAATCCATGTTTGGAGTAATTTGTATCAGTCTGTTGGGGCTTTAGTTATGTACCCAGGTAGAGAAGATGCCCTAATAAAGCAGATAAAGCATTGAGAGTTTGAATTAGTTCCTTCAGGTAACAATTTTTATTGGCAGGTGCAATGAATTATGTGGTATTTCTTATGTGCTAATGACCAGCAGCACTTCCCTGTACATAAACAAGGGGATTTTGCAAGCAGAGGCATGACACTCAATGGGACCTTAGAATAGAGCATTAAAGTTTCATCTTTAACAACACTAAACCTACCTTGTAGGACACTTTTCCAAAACATGCATTAGTAGGATGTCCTATATCCTCTCTGCCTACAAGCCAAAAGCAGGTAGTTTTTCCTAATCACTCCGAAGGAAGAAGTTCCTGAATAATCAAAGGAGATTTGTGCCTACTTAGTATTTCAGTTGTTTCTAACTTGGGGAAAGCACTAAGAGCCACTCAGGAAAAGCTGCCATGCTGTAATGCACAGGCAAGATAAAGATTAATACATGCTCTTAAATATATATAAGAACAACTGGAGGTAAAATAAGAATTAAAGCATTTCATGCATTTTGCCTGAAGGCATTCAAGGTCCCGGCCGGCAGGTATAACAAGCAACTTCCTGTTTTGCTGCTACATTGTTGTGCTGTACTGGGTTTGTCTCTGAAGCATCTGCTATGGGTTATTGTCAAAACCCTACTTTGAGCATCTCTTTGGCTCAACATAAGAATTTCTATGCTCCTGAAACTGGGGCATTCTAATTATCTTTCAACGGTACAGTGCTGTGCTACCAAACCCACTTTAATCTATAGTAATAACAGAAAAGAATCATAAGCCAAAAGACTGTTTACAAGTTGACACAAATGACCTAATCTTTGAGAAGAGCCATAGTGGAAGAAGTGTGAAAAATGTACTTCACAGAAGCATCCTTGGCAGAAGAAGTGAATTCAGAGAGAAGGTTTAAAACATTTTAATGAAAGCCTGGATTGGATGACAGAGCTGAAAGAAGTTTATTTTGTACCAAAAGAGTGAACTGAAAAGATCTCAGAAAAATATAGTACCTATCTGCTCTGTTATCAAACAGAATTTAAAATAGCAAATAGAATAAACAGACAAATGGCAAGGAAACACCCAAACAAAATGAACTAACCTCTGCAAGATTCCTCACGGTTTTACTCCCTTGCCCTGTGATTTGAATGTATATCAATATTTTTTTAGCAGTTGTGTGGGTCCCTTAGCCAAATGCCATTCTTCATAACAAAGCCATTCTAAATATATGGCCTCAAAGTGCTTTTGGCCCGAGTCCAGCACATCCTGTATTTCACCAAGCCATTTCAATACAGGAAAAAGAAAGACAAGAAAGACAGAGAAAGAGAGAAAGAAGGAGAGAAAGAGAGAGAGAAAGAAAGAGAGAGAGAGAGAAAGAGAGAGAGAAAGAGAGAAAGAAAGAGAGAAAGAGAGAAGAAAGAAAGAAAGAAAGAAAGAAAGAAAGAAAGAAAGAAAGAAAGAAAGAAAGAAAGAAAGAAAGAAAGAAAGAAAGAAAGAAAGAAAGAAAGAAAGAAAGAAAGAAAAGAAAGAACTAATTTTGAACATGTTGTATCTCCAAATCTAATAATGTGTAGTGGGACAAGTCAGGCAGGTTTCTATATTGCCCAAAAGTTATAAGTTAAACCTGAGAGAGACTGTTTACTGAAATCTGAGAGCTACCTGGCTGCAGCAGGAGATGGAACCATGGTGTTGACCTCAATACTCCTGCTTTGACATGCCTCTCCATGGAAAGAGAAGTGAGAATTGAAATTCCATACTCAGAGAGGGAAAATGGAAATAACTATTTTATAAAGTTTTATCAATAGTACTTTTTCATGATTTTATTTAAGTAACAGAAGTAAGAAAAATTACTGTTGTGTCACCCTGAAGTAAGCTGTGATTACAGCAGTGCTTAAAGCAAAACCAACACAATTCACCAGGATTTTGTTTCTGAAAACCAACCTTTCTTAGCAAAATCAAGGGGAGAGCTGTCTCAGGCAGCATCTGCTATGGTTCAAGCATAACTTAAGTGCTGGAAAGAAATAACTTAATGGGAGTAAAGCAAAAGGCCAAGGCTACTTTCTTGACTCTCATTTCCCAGATTTATTGCTGTGCCATTGTGCAGATTCCTTCATTCTTACTTTGTCTCAACTTTCACATCCATAAAGTAGGCACAGTTTGCTTTAGCTGCCTTGTGTGTGCGTTCAGACTAATTCCTTTTCACTAAATACTCAGGGTACACAGAGGTGAGTACTGCCAGCAGGTATTCAGCTGGAGAGCTGATGTTGGTTCAGCCCTCACTATGGAATTTTGCTCTCATTTCCATGGGAATCACATCCAGTCGAGCTGCTGAACAAGTCTGTGCTGATCTGTGAGGCAGTGTGAGCTGCACACGGTGAACGACAGCTGACCACTTCTGGTGGCCAACGGCAGTGAGACAATTGGGTGTGGAAACACTCTGCTACTCTAAAAGGCATCCGAGAACCAGATCCCAACTATGGAAAATATGGATTTTCACACTTTAGCCAACAGATTGGCTAAATTTACCATTTACAATTTACCATTCTAGCATAAGCAAAATGTCATACAAATTGCAAATATACTAAAGTAAAATACTTTATGTGGACTTGGATTGATTTTGTTGTTGTTTTTTTTTTTTTTTTTCTTTCTTAAGACACAAGGTACAACCTGAAATCAACTAATTCCAGTCATGTTAATGGGATCATGAACAATTGGCTAACCAATTGTTGGGATTTCTCCCACCCTGGGGGTGTCAGATGCAATATGGATTAAGGCAGAAAAGTGCTAGCAAGACACTACAATGATAAACAGATGCAAAAAAAAAAAAGCAATTAAATATGTGAGGAGATTAAGAATCATGCAACCCTACTCTTAGTGGCCCAAAAATAAGACTTCTAAAAATCTATAACTTCATGCAAATGTCTTGCCTTTCAAATAGCTGGAAAACTCTCTAAATCCTTTTCTCTTTCCCTAGGCCCTATGTTTGTCCTCTCTCTTCTTGGGAAAGCTGAAGAAAGACCTATGCACATACAAAAAGCCCCTACAAAACCAAATAGAACAAAAATCCAAAAACAACAACAAATTGAGAGATTAAAATTTGTCTTGCATAGTTGGTGCAAAGCACAAATTCCATGATTCAGAGCAGCAGCAAAAGGAAGGCATCGGGGAGGGCTTAACTACCTCCATCCAAGGCAAAGACACTTTACCCAGAGGGCCCATAGTAATGAGGGATCCCACAAAAGCAATCACCAGAAGGGAACAAATATTTGAGCCTGTAGCAAAAGAGACTTTGCATAAATGTGGGACAAGAAATCCAGTGAATCAAAAAATCACACCTGGAGAAGGACCCAGTTCTGCAGAGGTTCTGAAGCAAAAACATCTAGAGAGTAGGAGAGATTTGGGGCCAAGTCAACTTTCACACTGCTGCTGGACCACCAGTGTGCTGCTTTAATGGATCTGTCAAATGGTGCATCACTGTGGCTTTACCTGGGGGTCAGTCAGATCACTGATGCTCTGGATCTCATCAGGTCTGAGATTGAGGTGATCTGAGCTTAATGTGGTCTCATGAAGTCCCTTCTCTGGCCCATGGGCTTTATGCAATGTAGACACATCCTTTTCAAAGCTGCCTCCCAGCAAACCTAAGACAGCAGCAAACATTAAAATAAGGTGTGCTGGCAACAGGCTCCAAATCCCCACCATGTGCTGAGAGAAAGTGCCAGGGTTTCAGGTAAAAGCCTTTTTTGAGCATCTGAACCATCAGGTTGGGGCTTTCTCAGCGAGGCACTGACATATTGGGTAGCTCAGAAAATGATAGGTATTCATTTCAGTTCATGAGTTTTCAATTTTTAATTCCGTTTTAAAGATTTCTCATCAGCAGCATCTTTTCTAATTTTTCCACTGTCTGAACTTGTCAAACAGCCCTGAACCAAAGCCAGACCACATATCCTGCCTCAGATTAATGAAAAAGGTGAAATGAGAAAGGGTTATCTCAAGTAAACCAAATAAGAAAACAGTCCTGCAAGCAAAGCAAACACACAAACAGAACCCAAGCAAGTTGAAGGCACTCTTAACATTTCTAAAAACCATATATTTTATAAAAGAGTCCAACTTTCAAAAAAAAAATATTTCAAACCTAGCGAAGAAAAGTAACTATAATGCTCTGGGGCCCTTGTCCTCTGCTCCCTTGTGGCCTTGGGTACACTGGGAGATTGCATTCAGGACTGCAAGTCCAGGTAGGGTGACTCAGCCCTGCTGTACCAAAGGAGTGAGCCTTCAGGCCAGCTGAAGAGAAGGCTCAGTTCAAGAGAGGTTCATGTTTCCCTTTAGAAACTTGTGAGAACATGAGACTTGGATTGAGACACTCATCTCAAGAAACAGCTCTTGCTTCTCAGATCTGCAAAAGTTATTTGGGTAGTGTGTACTTTCTGGTCCTTCATATTTAATGGCCTTAATGCTTCCATTGTATGGCTGTCATTACATATTGCTCTCTGACCTTGGGATCACCACTAGAAGCTGCCATGAACAATTTACATGCCAATCTTCATTCCTGGAGAAAACTCAAGCATAAGCTTCTCCTTTTAAAATGGGGCTTTGTGTGCTTTGTATCTGATGTGCTTTCTATAAAAATAAAAAGAAATACATTTGTGAAGTATTTACCACCAATTACAAACATCTGTAGCAAATTTAAGTTGGTGGAAGGTTCTTTTATATCAAAAAAACTTTAAAGGATTGCCAAGAGTTGAAATCTGTCACAGATTTTAAGTAGGTTTATAACAGAATACCGTGTCTTTGGCTTTAGCATCTCATCTGTACAAAGCTGAAGTGACAGAATTAAAGCTATTCACACTGGAAAATCCCACGGTGCAGTTATCAGACCCCAGGAATAATATGCATAATGAAAGAAGTCCTATGATCAGAAGGGAATTAAAGAAAAAAGGTTGAGGAAAAACTCATTAAAGGACTGATCCTCAGTGTTGGTGTGTTATTAGCAGATGTGGGTCCTATGAACCTTTCCAGACCGGAGCCTAAAAGCATTAGGTGCTACAAATGCCTTTTGTTCTCGGATAGGTTTTTCTATATTTAACTATTTTGCACGAACCCCAAGCTCTATGTGTGATTTTGATAGTGGGAAGGGTTATTCATTATTTTAAATAAAGAACCTTTTTTAAAAAAAAAAATCTTTAAAACAGTTTTTGTATCATTTGCAAAGGGATTTGTCCTTTTTTTTTCTTTTTTCTTCTCTTTTTTTTTTTTTTTGTGTTTCTCTTCCCATTCACCTACCAAACCACTTTTCATCCATTTAAAGAATGGTTTAGTATTATTTTCTTCTGTTTATGTAAAAAAGCATGGCTCTCCTAAGCATCTAGAGATCTTGTAGGGACTCTACATCTCATTCAGTACCAGAAGTGAGCTGGACACTGATGCATGTACATTAGATATTGTGCTCTGCTTGCAGGATCCCTTTCAAATTAGGGGACCATGAGATGGTCCCCATGGGCCCATGGTTTGAGACAGCACTGCATATGAGCATGAGAAAAAAGTAGTTAGAAGAGCCAAAATGCCACTGTGCTCTGCATATTTTATGTGCTTTAATTGTATTATATTGATTTGAGTCCATTATAGCCTGGTTTGTTACTCTAATAAATTACATTGTTCTTTGAAACCATGATAGCTTCAGCTTGAAATATTGTATTCAAACTTATATCTGACTGGCAGGCTTCAAATGTGATATTTGCCACAGGCTGTGGAAAAAGTATTACTGGAAAGGTTTTCATTCTTTAAATAAAGCCTCTAAATAAGAATGTTCAAGTTTAAAAATGGTCCTCAAGCATTCGTTAAGGGAGGGAGAACAGCAGAGGGAAGAGCCATTTTTCAGGCTGATAGTTACGTTCAGGATATGTAAGCAAAAGAAAAGATTTAAGATCTGAGGAGCACAAAATTTTTTAAACTTCAGATAAAGCTTTATTCTATCCATTCTTCTGCCATGCTAATGCCTTCCTGTATATGTCCTAAGTTGGGCTTTGGAAGAGTTAAATAGTGAAAGAAAACCAACTTTCAAAAGATGTGTCTGCATTAAGCATCAAATTTGTTAATGATTGTATATATATTATGTGGCAATTCTTGTGAAATCTGAAGCTAGAAAAATTCAGCATATAAAGAGGAATGATTTTTATGACTGGGCTAGATTTTTTTTAAAAACACAACCAAAGAGAAGAGTTTTCAAAGTAAACAGCAAGACCAATCTGAGAAATTGTTTCCTAAGAGTTTGTCTGGAAGTAGAGTTTATTTGAGTGAAGTAAAGGGGAAATGAGGTATTGTTGTAATGCAAAACAGTGTAAACAGGAGCTCAGAGTAGATTAAGAAATTTTGTGGTAACATATAAACTTAAAAGATGAAGGTGAGTCATCAACGTGAGATGAACCCCTTATCTTTTAAACCCTGTGGGACTTGTCTTTGATGAACAGCAGCACAGTCACTGCAGGCAGGTGCATTTTGACAGGCAAGGTACTGCATTGCCCCGGCAGAAATTCCCACTGTAACGCTGAGGTGATACTGTGGAATTTTGCTCCTGGGATGCAGCAAGTCTGGTGGTGGGACCCTGCAGAAGGAGGTGCTCAGCAGCAGGAGAAGAAGCTGTCATTGATTAAGGAAAGTGAGTCTTTACAGCCCAGAATACTGAACACTTCCCTCAGACATACAGGATTTTAAGCTTTATGTAAACTTACAAAAAAATAAACCTCATTTAAAATAGACATGGACCTCTTTTAAAAATTCCTTGAAAATATGTAACTAACAGAAATGGAATTTTGTCAACTGTGTTCAAGCCTATTCATATTTTGTTGCTTATACTTTTTATCTATCTATCTCTATCTATCTATCTATCTATCTATCTATCTATCTATCTATCTATCTATCTATCTATCTATCTATCTATCTATCTATCTATCTATCTATCTATCATCTATCTGCTACTTCATTGATTGCTTATTTTGCCTTCTGATGAGTCTGACAAACACGTGCACCCCCTGTCAGCAGGTGTAAGCAACTCTACATGAATTACTTGCTCCAACTTCAGGTTGAAGCAGGACTGGAGCTGAGGAACTCCAACAACCCATGCCGTCCCCATCCAGCTTTTCAGACAACCCACGGCTTGATGGGCTGTGCCATTGCTGGAATTGCCACTGGGACTGACATTACAGAATTGGTCATTCATCATCTTTGACACCGGGGCTATTTCAGAAAGTACTGCTTTGGCACATTCAGGAATAATTATATCAAAGTTGGGGCTGAGTATTGCTTCAGAGGGAGGTCATGCAGACAATAATAATGCATCACAGTTTTGCCTCTATGTAATGCTACCTATGTCTTCTATATGTCTCTTGGTATTCCTCTGAAACCTTCTGGTGCTGGGTGCCAGAGTTGTTTGCCCTCAAAGAGAGTCTGCATGCAGACAACAGGCACATAGCAGAAAGAATTGGGGAGCAATTTGGATGAAAATAAGATTTTTAAAAAAAAAGATAAATCAAAAAGCATGTGAAAGAAAAGTAGGATCCTTAAACAAAATAATGTGTTAAATATATTCAAAAGAATTCATAGGAAAAGTCAATGTTGACTCGCAAAAACCTAAAACTTATAGAGCAATATGCAAACTGCCACTACACATTCAAAACAACATATTATGTTTCATTTATAAAGGCACATGTCATAGTCACAGGGAGACACTACAAAACGATCTGATTTACACAAAGTAGAACATGCACACAGCAAATTATAAATATAAACCAGAATGTTTTCCATGCAATCAAAAGGCCTGTCTGTACACCTTTCATACTAATAGCAACATTATGCTTCCAGTAGGCATAAGATGGGCTCATAATGGCCTAATCCCACTGCTGGTACTTACCTTGGCGTAGGCTGACGTCAGCCCTATGAATAATTCCAGGGATGTCAGGAAAGATGCAGCTGTTAAAATGCTAAGCCAGGCCTGATCATTACATTAGCCTCAAAAGGGTGACTTAAAAATGTGAGTTCTCAGAACTGACGCCTGATGTTAAACCTTGAGGATCAATTTTCTCAAGCTTTTCCCCACCAAATCTTAAAACTGGGATTTTTTTTCCCCCTTTTCCTTTCTCATTCTTTTCCCTTTTGTTAAGCCCAGTTTTCATCAGTAACCATAGGTCATATGGAAGATTTAAGAGGAGTATCAACTGAGACAAGACTTACAATAAGCAGACAAGAATCAGCTACATGGAGTTTTCAACAGATCTCTCCATTTATTGAGTACTGTCTTAAGGAGACACAAACTGCTCAGTACCACTCAAATAACAATACTATATCTTTTCATAATAGTACAAAGTGAACTCGAAGCTCAAGAATTCATGTCTTTATAGTTCCATTATGTCCTGCTCACAAAGAACTCACCTGACAAGCAAACAAGCAGAACTGAGATGTTTTCAGTCCTTGCATGTTCGCAGCACCTCACTGTGCATCACAAACAGAACAGCTTCAACCACAGTTAATTACACCTACTGCTGCCTGCTTCACAGGATATGAGAATATAAATATGTTTATTAGGAAAGGCATTAGGACTTTGACCTACTGGCAATTTACATTGAAAACAAATGATCAAACAGCTCTCCAAACACTCAAAGACTAGTTTTCTTCAAGTAACAGCAACATAAAAGTGCTGGGTGTTATTTATGTTCTCACTTTCCTTATAATGATGATGGAAACAGGACATGAAAATAGTTTCAGCAAAATACTCTAAGAAATATCCTTATTCATTCTACTTTTACTGGAGATTAGGTATTGAACATTTCATCACTGTCCTTGATTTCTTGTAAGCAAAGCCCTGCTATGAGTTAAACTGCCCACAAAACCCCAGGAACTGTAACATGTTTTCACTGCTCCCATATTTTGTTAGGGATTTTTTTACCCTACAGAGTTATGACTTAACATACCCCACCAAAACATAAAGCTGTGGTTTAATATTTTAACCACAACACAAAGCTTCCCTGGAAAACACAGAGGATAATGAGGATAATTCTATATTGTAGGCATTAGAGCTCTGAAAGAGGAGTTGCAAAGGTGTGGGAGTTACAGGCAACACTGGAGAGGGAGGAAAGGATGGGGATGAGGATGAGGAAGGGGGAGGTAATGTAGGAGAGCAGACAGAAAACAACCCTATTCCAATAATCAGGCTTCTCCAGGATCATATGGATGAAGGGACAATAATTTTGGGTTAATAGAAGAAAATAGTCTCAAAAGGTCCACACAAATTATGACAATCTGAGATCCCAGTGAAACTGAGCATGATTCAGTTTCCCAGTCAGAAAAGAGTCAGAATTATGACTAAACTTGGAGGAAAACATGAAGCTCCAAATGATGGAGTTCTAACCAAGCAAACAATGTCTGTAGTACATCTCAGTCATTAAGTGAGTACAAATCTCATCCTTAAAAAGACACTTCTTCCCTGCTTCTGGTGTCAGGAAGCATCTGCCTCACTTGTTGCCCAACCCCACAGCTTCCAGATACAACAGCTGAAGTTGTGCCTGCACCCATCTCTGCCCCACACATTCAGGACCCTGTGTTGCTTTGACAAAATAAAGGGTTTGTATTATTTCTTCTTATTTGTTGGGTTTGTTTGGATTTGTTAAAAAATTTTTACCATTTCAGTGTAAAATCTGAGGACAATTATCCTCAGATAAGAAGAAGAGGAGAAACTCAAATCTGTTCTCGTGTTTTGAGGCTTAAGATGCACTCCTGGGTGTCAATTGTGGGATCACAGCTGATGGGTGGCCACCTTGAAGTGTGTGACACAATAAATGTTCAGCATAGCAGTGATGATACTTGACAGGGATCATTTCTACCTGAAATGATGCATTCCAGAGCTTGCCAGAACCATATAAAACTAAATGCAACAAAACTGATTCAGATATTATGCAAAACCCCTTCTACAATACTAAACCCCTCCTGAAATACTAAGTCAGTGGAAAATGAACTATGTAAATTTTCATTTAAAACAAGGGGGTTAATATTTTTTGTCTGTCTACTTACAAGAATAACCCAAAACAAGCCCCAGACTTCCACTTTTGAAAATAAGCTCGTATCTTGAATGGAAACTCTGAGGAAAATGTTAATTAATACATAAGAAGAAGATGAGTCCCTTTTAGGCAAAAAGCTTTCTTCCAAGTAGCTCTTAAGAAAGGCAAAGGAAAGCTTTTGGAATTTAAAGGATACAAACCCATTCACTCACACTATAAGTTTCCTTGGAACAAAAATGAAAGCTTTATGTTTGATAAGCATGAGAAGCTTCAATCTCTACGTGGTATAATTTGTTTTCACTTTCATCTCAAACAAACAAAAATGAGGAATTCTGGCATAAAATCCTCCAATACTTCACTGTAACACTTGTAACTTATTCAAAAGGTACCTGGTAGGGAAGCAGTAACTTTGCTGAAACTGGAAGAAATGAGTACATAGGCTGAATTTAATACAAAAAACTTCATTTGGATGAAATGTTAATGCTTTGGTCAAGCATCACTGTAGAGAAGATGGAATTCTTAAGATAGATTTCCTGGCTCACAGATTTGCCCAGAGTTTCCAAAAAGCATCAGCAACATTGCATCTACAGCCTGGAATTACCCTGGTTTACTCATTATATTACACTCACAAAACTAGAAGATAATTTAACGTTTCTTGCCCTTACACTAATTGAACTGACACAGGCCTATTAAAATGAGTAAAATCTAATAACAGCATTTCAATGGACAGGAAAGATGTCTGCTTGTTTTTCTTGAAAGACAAGAAGAGGGAGAAAAAAGATATTTTTGGGATGGCTAAGCATCTATTCCCAACCCATAATAAGGTTGTTATCAACCAAAAAAGCCTATTAAGTTAGAAAATGAATATTGAAAGCTTTCTAATTAAACACTTTCCACTTACATGATGCTGAAAGAATAGAGTGGGAGATGGTGGCACTGATATTGTATTAGTCACTGTATCACTCATATCATGATGTTGTAATCAGCTTTTGGGATGCTGCACATGAATAGCCCAGTTCTCAAGCTGTGCTGTGATTTGTAATTGGAGGCAGCTTTGGATGATAGGTGTCTCATGAGTTGTTTTCTCTTCCTGTCATATTTCTTTCATTGTGATGTGACTTATAATTGAGTTTTCTATTAACTGTCACGCAATTGTGTGTTTAAAACTTTCATTCTGATCCTTCCAAGCTGCTCTGTGTGGATTTGTCCTGGGCTGGAATGGAATATGGCCATGGAAATGGTACAGCACAGGTCCTGTCCCTCTGAAGCAGCAGGCAGGAGTAGGGTTGAAGATTTACATTCTTTGGTGGAGGATTATCATTTTGATATATAAGCCACAAGAATCCCCAAAATGGGCTGTATATCTCAATATTTTCATTAAATTATTGTAATACTGACAAGGCTAAACCAACAGCAGCGTTCCCCTTTTTTCAGACAGATAACTGCTATCACTTCTCACCAACATGTTATGTAGCAGATGATTCAATGAGTTAAAATGATTTCATTACATTGAAGGAGTAATTCAGTGTTCCAAAATGTTACAAACAAGAAGCATAACTTTTACCACACTTTCCAATAAGTTCCTATTTCTACATATCTGTTTTTTTTAAATGTAATAATGACTTTGGTTGTTAGCAGACTTCCAAGGAAGGGGGAGGATTTGGCAGCCAGCCTAATCTGGAAGAAACTTGAGAAATACAGAAATTAAACTTGGTCTGAGAGGAAGGTTAAAAATCACGTAATCTCAGCTACATTAAAAACACTGGTATGTGGTAGATTACGAGCAGAATCACAATGAAAACCATAATATTTTAGTTTACATAATTTATTTCATTCATGTTTTTAATTAGATATTTCCACAGATCTGCCGAATATTGTTCACAGGTCTTACCAAGACCCAGCACAAGTCTACACGACCAATAACCATAAATTCATAGTCCCTCTATTAAAAATTTGACGAACAGTTAATTTTAAAGGGCTGTGTACAAAAGCATCCCTACCAGGGGACCACTGGGCAGCCTGCACACAAGAGTTCAACCCTCCTGCAGCACAGTGGCCTCTGAGGAGAGCATGGTTTAGAAGAGTTCAATTTGTTGATGTTCTTCCAAATCCCTTTCTGGGGATGATTATCCTTCTGTTTTAGGAAGGTGGCTGAACTCAGTGGCTGATTATTCTCTTGGCTTTGCCCCATGGCCATTGCTAATGACCCAAACACACACAGAAAGGATGAACAGTAGTTGGTGCTCTTGTTTTTTTTTCTGACACAAGAGGTAGAACTGACCGCTGTAATTTTGGATTATGGTGATTGCTGAAAACATTTTTGAAATGTTATACTGTGGTTTGTTTTCAGCCCAGAAGGAGCAGTATCTCTCTGGCAGTGCTGCCCTGCAGAGAGGGCTGTTTGTGCTACCAGCCTTCCTCGGCTGATCAGCTGCAGGGTGATACGTGAAAATACAGGCCAGGTTTTAATTGCCCTCTCCTTTGGAGGAGATGATTGCAGACTGTTCAATCCAAGCCTTATGGCTTCCTCACCCAGCTCTGCTGGCCTGCCTTCTTTGCTGCATTCCCCTCTATGTTTGGTTACACACGGAGATGCATCTAATATTGCCTTATGCTGTACAGTGGCAGAGACTGCCCAAAAAATTATCCTTGCTAGCCAAGCAATTTCCGTGAGGCAACATAGCTAATTCTTGTTCTGAATTCTTCCATCATCAAACACAAGGTCACTCTCTCCATCCCTATGAATCACCTTAGAAGATGGGAACTAAAACATGTTGTGGTGGCCCAAAATCTTAGATTTAAATTGCAAATGTGCAAGGAAAGCGCCAGCTCAGTTCTTTAACTGTTGGTAAAATACAGAAACCTAAAACTCTTCCCTTAGATGCAAATTCTGCAGTGTTTGACAGTGCAGAATCTCCCTTCCCTGGGAGTTTGGGGACTTAGTTAACCATGCAACCACGTGGCAATTTGTTCTAATTGACAGGAATGCATTTGCATGTGCAGATCGAGCAGCTTTTGCAAGCCAAGAAACAGCCCCCAGTGGTCTGACACGGTGCACACAGATGTGCTGGGGCAGCACAGGACACTCTGGTGAACGTGGCAGGTGCCCAGTGCCCAAACTGTTCTCAGTAGAGGTTTCCCAAAGTTTCTGACCCATGAGGGACTGAATTCACTGTGCAACAGCAGTGGAAACATTTTGTTCCAACACAGTATTCAGAAACTTGACTAAATTATTCACATTAAAAAAAAAATAATAAAGAAATAAAATCAAGCACATTGTTGAGCCTCCTTGAGCCTGCATAAATTAGAACTGGCTTGTTCCTTCATGCTTTGTTCCCAGTCGCTGTTACTTTCTTCTACAGACAAGATTTTATTTTGGAAGTCGCAAGTTCTTAGTTAAAACAGGTTTAACTATTTAGCATCAGATTCACCCACCTACATAAACCCCTCCAACTGTTGAAGTTGATAAAGGGACACTGTCAATTTTAAAACTTCACGTCTGCTTAAAATTCTCTTACCTTCTGTTGTCAGGAGTGAGCCCTGGGGTTGGGTACTTGAAAAGCATTAAGGAGAAAATAACTCTGAGTATTTTGGTTTTCTTCCTAACTTGCCTGGGCCAACAACACACACTGATGTCCCCATGTGGATTTAGGCTGTAGTGTAACTGCTTAAGCTTTAAATAGATTTTTTTAACCTAGGTGACTGCCTGGCCAGGTGATACTCTCTTAGTTTAAATCCTGGATAAACTATAAAGCAAACTTCCCACAGTGTCAGCCTAAAAGATATGCAAGAGGCCAAGTTTTTTCTTCAATATTGAACCCCTGGTGGAACTCCATATTCCTTCTGGGTCCCCTTGGCTTGAACCCTGCCCTTCATCAGCAACTCCACATCTTCTGATACACTTGCCAAGATGTATTTCTTCCAAGCACTGAGCAGTATTGGGAGAGGAGATTTCAAGGGTTTCAGGGATGTGGAAGAAATAAAGACAGAAAAGTAGGGGTAAATGATGTAGCATTAACACAGTGCTCTAGCCAACTGAGCTAATCTCGGAAGATTTAAGGACATAAGAGATAAGGCAAAGGAAGACTAATACTGTGAAGGAGTAAGGGCGAAGTTTTGTGGGAAAAGGGATGAAAAGCTGCTGTTAAAGACAGTATTATACTTTATATGCAGAAGGAGGCTTAGTTTGAAGTGGCATGAAGTAGCAATAGTTTTTAAGGAATTTTCATGCTTCTGTGTCGTTTTGCCATCTTAACCTTCTTTTAGTGCATTTTTTTACTGTAATATAGAGATTTGGGATGTTTTATTTTTTGTGAACTTAATGTATAATTCTGACTGACTCAGCTTTTAATTCGATTTCCTCTTCACAGTTCAGATTAGAGGACTTAAATGAAGCAGCACGATAGAGGTGAGCTTCCTACCCTTTAACGGCAAAGCCATGGGAGATTTTGGCAACGTTAGCTCTCACACAGCTTTATCTCTGGCAGAATGACTGCGAGTAGAGGTGAGAAATGCTGAGGGGATGCTGGCAGGCAGTCGAGGAGCACCCCAGACCACCAGTGCCTCAGGCTGCCCAGGCAGCACAGAGAAAGAAGCAACCATAGGAGAAGCCAAAGAAACTCTCGGGATAAACTCAGTCCATGGCTCATTTCCATATTTTTGCATACTGATGTGATGCTAAAGGACACATATATTTCTCAAGGCAGTGTAAAGTTGCTGCCTTGAGAAGCAAAACTGCCTCTCGATGCATTTTCGATGTTGTGTAAATTCTCCCCATGCCTCTCTTTGCAGGTACTAACTAAGCAAAGAGATACGTTTCAACAGTTGTATTTTTGGAATGAAGCCTAAGTGGGCACACCTCACTGTTCTCTTAATCTGTAACAGAAGGTAGAGTGTGTTTAGAAAAAGAGGGGAAAGGAGCATTTTGTTATTTTCTTGCCTTTCTATGTTTTGAACTCCAGCAGTTTAGAGAGAAGTGATTCTGTCCCTCCATTCTGCTCCTGTGAGACCCCACCTGCAGTGCTGCCTCCAGATCTGGGAACCCCAGCACAGGAAGGACAAGGAAATGCTGGGAAAAGTCCAGAGGAGACCATGAGGATGCTCTGAGGGCTGGAGCCCCTCTGCTGTGAAGACAGGTTGAGATAGCTGGGGATGTTCAGCCTGGAGAAGAGAAGGGTCTGAGGAGACCTGAGAGCCTCTTCCAGTGCCTAAAGGAGCTCCAGGAGAGCTGGAGAGAGACTTTGGACAAGGGCCTGGAGGGACAAGACAAGGGGAAATGGCTTCAAACTGACAGAAGGCAGGGTTAGATTAGATAATAGAAAGAAATTCTTGCATTTGAGAGTAGGGAGACCCTGGCACACATTGGGCAGAGAAGCTGTGGCTGCTCCATCCATGGAAGTGTCCAAGGCCAGGTTGGATGGGGCTTGGAGCAACCTGGTCTGGTGGAAGGTGTCCTTGCCCATGGCAGGGGGAGTTTGAATGAGAGATGAGCTTTAAAGTCCCTTCCAACCCAAACCATTCAATGATTCTCTGATTTTATCTTTCTCCAATTTTGTATTTTTAAGCATTGCAAGTTATAATAATAAAGACTCATTTCCTCTTCCACATCCTAATTTAACTAGAGAACATTTGAATAAACTAATATTGACCCTGATAGGCAGATGGATTAATGGCTATTTGGAGAGATGAGAGAGAGAAATAAACACAGAAATGTATTAAGGCTCCATTTACAATCACAGGTCACTACATGTCATTAAAAATGCCTGAATAAATGCAAACATTTAATGGGGCTTCTAAGTAGAATTCCTTTCCTGTAAATATCTGCAGAATAGAGTTATCAGTCACATGATATTTCTCTTCAGGATCAGCACAAGGGACACTCATTCAAATTTCACTATCCCAGTGCACAAGATAGGGGAATTTTTATCAATATCATGATAGGGTTTTTTTAAAGATCTGATTTTAAAAGTGAATTATGCATACCAGAATTTCAGGGAAAAAGAAGGCTGAATGTCTGTGTGAAGGACTTTTTCTCGTATTCCAGCACAAGCAAGACTATTAATGAGCCTTCTGAATAAAGGAAAGAAGTTCTGTATTAGCTGACATTCATTTTTTCCAGAAGATATAACTGCTGTACTTAATGCCTGATCTAAAGCTCTGTGAAATTTTACTCACTTCATTGTACTCCCATCTTCTCTATGGAAGACATACTTGGTCAAACAGTTAACAATTAATTAACTAAATTAAGTACTTTGGCCCCAACTTCTTTCCAGTAAGACTTGAGTAATAATAATTATATCAGTGTGTGACATATGTGCAATGAAGTCAGCATTTGACATAATGCCTCCAAAGAAACTTTCGGTGAAGTATGTACCATTAATGATGATAAAGCCAAGAGAAAAGGCGTAAAAATTGCATTCTCTTACTTTGCAGATCTGATCCTGATGATCACTGGGAGTCTGTCAGATATATGCTTGACTCCAAAACATATGTGCCTCAGAGCTGCTGAAAGGCAATACATCAAAAAAAAAAAAAAAAAGCTTAATGTAATTTTTTCATGATATATTTTCTTAGGGACTTCAACAAGGATGAGATAAGTTTATGGGCATGGGGAAGTAAAAGAGCTGTTATCACTTAAATACGGTCTAGTTTTAGTGCAAAGGGAAAACTGAATCAAAGAGAAAAAAATCCACCAAAGTCTCCAAGCTCAACTGGAGTGACAGACTTTTCAGACGAGAGAGTAAGAAATGGAGAAAAGTGTTTCCTGTGCTATAATATGAGAAAGAAATATTCTAAATTGTCCTGAGAGAATTGGAAAATATTATGTTGTTTTTGTTGCTGCCATTTCCACTCTAAGTAAGATTTGTGTATTTGAAAATTAAAATAGATTACATTAATTTGAACATTTTCCCCTCTTGTGGCTTTATGATGCTCTCTGCTTTATTGGTGAAAAACCCCTGAACTGCTCTGGAGGTTTGCTTAAGAGCCATTAGTGTAGCAGTAATTTACAGCTACCCAGAACCATGCATTGAGCTCCTAATTGATTGCTAATGTTGATGCGCTTGATTGGATGTCAAGTTATGTGTAAAATTTATTGAAAATAATTCTATTTCTTTCCTGTCTCCAACCCCACAGTCAGTAAATCGAATCAGATACCCAGGGTAGTTATATCTACTTCTCAGGCCTGATTTTTTTATAGAAACCCCCACCAAGAGATTTTCAGACTATACAATCAGCACATCCTAAAACCCATCAGCAAAAACAAGCAAGATACAATATCCCTGTGCCTCTCCCTCCCACATATTTTGGACGGAGGCATAAAAACATCACCAGCGCCCAGATCCAGAGCTACTATTCCCACATTTCAGAAGAGCAGGTTTACCCTCCCAAGCTTCGCTATCAGCTGGAACATTAACTGCGGCACTTCTCCTTCCCCTGGGCGCTGCTCAAAGCCCCCAGGTGCTGAATCACCCACGAGGGATGAAAGAGCCATGGGTGTGAACTCCGTGGGCCGCTGGGAGGGAGGCAGAGCACGGCACCTCCGGGAAAAGAGCGCCCCGGAGAAGGCAGAGGTGCTGCAGATGTCACCGTCTGCTGCTCACAGCTGGATGCTGCAGCACCGGTTTGGTCCTGGGTTTTGCTCCAGGTCGTGCTCGAAAGGATCAGCTGAGCAAAGAGTTTATCGAATCCTGAAGGGTGTTGCAGCTATTAATGCATATTTTTTGTATATATACAGAGATATATGTATGTATTGACTCAGCAGTTGGAGAACTCAGGATCAAAACAGCAGAATGTTTACTTGTTCTCTGACTGGTGGTGGTGTGGGGGGGAAAGTTGTTTGCAAACATTTTAGAACAGCATTTGTTTCAATGATTTTGAGCAGTGAAATAGCAGGAATAATAAAAGGAAAAGTTTTAGAAGGGCTGGAATTCATGATCCCTGGCATGCATGTCTAGTGAAGGGAAAGAGAGCTGGGGAAGGGGCTGGAGCACATGTCTGATGGGGAGCAGCTGAGGGAGCTGGGAGGGCTCAGCTTGGAGAAAAGGAGGCTCAGGGGGGACCTTCTGGATCTCTGCAGCTCTCTGACAAGAGGAGGGAGCCACATGAGGGTCGTTCTCTGCTCCCAGGGAACAAGGGACAGGATCAGAGGAAATGGCCTGAGGCAGTTGAAATTTATTCACTTAAAGGGGTGTCCTTTCCTGGCACGGCTGCCCAGTACAGTGGCAGAGTCCCCCTTCCTGGAGGGATTTAAAAGGCTTGCGAATGTGGCACTGGGGGACGTGGGTTAGTGGTGGCTTTGACAGTCCTGGGTAATGGTTGGACTCGATGATCTTAAAGGTCATTTCCAAAGTAAGTGACTCTCTGATTCTATGTCATCAAAGATGGAGAAAATTGGAGAGGACATAGGAGGAGCCCAGTACTTTTTCAAACTGATACAGAAGCATTCAGAACCTTAAAAACACTCTGTGTTTGTCTGTTGTTGGAACAGGACACTTTTTAACCTAGGAGAAAGAAGATACAAGAATTATTTTATACTCTTTAAAAAATCTTCTTCCTTTTCTCTCTAAAGATGAGCAAGACAGAAGAGGCCGACTCATTAAAAAAAATGAGTTCTGAGGGACAAGATCAGATTTGATCAAAGTACCTTAAAAGTGTCTCATTTTGGAGGAGATGTGGGACGAACTAATCCACACGTCTGTTTCAAAGATTAACTGGAAAAAATAACTTTTCAAAAGCATTAGTATTTACTAAGCAAACAACAGAACTTTTCCTAAAGTCTGTGACATGAAAACAACATTATTTCTTTCATGAACCTTTTTCTAATTCTCCTCCTGAGACAGCATCAGGATTGGAGCACACATTCGCTGATTTCACAGTAATTTTACACTTTTGCGCCCCTCCCATGCCACATAAACTGTGCAGATCCCTCCACAGCAGTGCAACGTGACAGGAACTCCACAGGGTAAATGCTTAAGAGCTTTTGCAACACCAACCTGCTTGAGAGATCTCCCAAAGGAAAAGCCAAACTATCCTTCAGAGCCCAATTCATGGCTTTCCATGAGTTTAAGATGTGTTTTATTTAAAGGATAAGTAATACACAGTTGTATCATAAAAGAGAGAAACTTTGCAGAAGTAGGAGACATGTCTGTAAGTATTCTTTTAAAATAAATTGCAATATTGAATAGGGATATTTTGAATGAAACATTTTACCAGTTATTGTTGCAGGATTTTGCTGTCTAAACATCCTGTCCTGTACTGTCATCATACTCATTTTTCAGCTGTCAGTGGCAAAGACATACAAACAGTGAAGCAGCAGTGTGTCTAAATTGGCTTATATAATGATGAGTAGAGCAGAGTAAATAATTTAATAGGAATTATGTGTCTGAAAAACATATCTTTATGTTTTTCTTATTAAGATTACATCTGAAAAAGTTCAGAATTTACATGAATTAATTCACATTCTAGCTCTGTTTGGAGAATTTTCAGCTTGCAGTCTCATCTAGAATACCTCTTTAGTAGGTTTTAATAGCTCATGTCTGAAGGGAAGGCTGTCACAGCGCTCAGTGCTGCTGCCTGGGAACTGAGATCACATCTGGCAGGGATTTGCCCTTAATTTCTCTGTGCCTCTAATCATCCACCTGAGAGATGATGAGAACATCTCAGTCTTTTCCCGAAACCCAAAGGAAGTTCCTTTCCTTGCAAAACTTGGGAAATCCTGGGAAAGTTGTCTATTTACGCTTCATATTCTTGGGTACCACCTAGTGGCACCAACCTGGTTAACGAGAGATGTAACTAATTTACAGAGTTTGAGTACCGTGATATCCTTAATAACTGATCTATCTGTGGCTATCGAATGTGACCAAAAAGAACTGCAGGAACATCCTGAAGAGAAATAGGGCAGATATTCACAGACTTATATAGCAATATTTATTCCAATGGCATCACAACAGCACATGTTCATCACTTCCTTATAGTGGTCGCTGTATTATTTTAAGACTTTCTCCTTAAATTGCAACCAATTTAATAGAAGCTGAATAACTTTGAGAGTTTTTACCAGTCTGCTACCACGGGAATTTTGTTATTCCCATGGAGAACATCTTTCAGCTACACAGGAGTAGCACTCCAGACTCTTCCTGGGGGTTTGATAGTACAAACTATTTGCAGACAATGCAAAATGCCTTTATTTTATAGGTTCTTTCCCCAGCATCCTCAATGAAATGCATATCACTAACCTATTAAGTACAAATCACTTAAAGATGTAAATTTTTTATGACTTGCTAAATGTTAATGTATGACTTGTAAAATGTTAAAGTAGTAAATAGCGTTTTTGAGCTCATACACACTAAATTTCATTCTGTAGCCCTAAGCATTTAAGGTAACAGTCACAGGGTATTAGTCAGAGAGATTTCCATAATCTTCACTGACTTTAATTTATTATTGTTAAAAAAAAAAAAAAAAAAAGGAGAAAAAAAAGATAATTAAGAGTTAATGTTGGTAGAATGGGAAAATAGGCCACTGGCAAAGGATAATGGTCTTCCTCTAATAGGAGACTGTTGAGACATTCCTTAAGAATAAATGTTATGAAATATGAAACACACGGTACAATACCACAATATGTAATTATAGCTATTTTATGTCACCTCTTCTGAATGACTCCCGAAGACGTTATCAAAATCTGATTAATGTTACCACATTGGATACTTCTTGATTTATTGATGTAATAACCAGCTGAGAAGGTCTCCTCACAAAATCAATTTATTTAAAGTTTGCCATAGAAGCTCCTATACACCCTGCTTTCCATCTGCTAGAATATTTCCTATATTTAGAATAATATACACATAGAAATGAAAGCCACCAAGTGGAATTTGTTCTGGCTGAAAATATCAGAGGCTGATATGGTTATTTGTTGAGAAGGGAGCAAGCTAGTTTCCAGAGAATATTGATGAATGGTCTCCAGATACACAGCAAAGAGCTAAATTCAGAGGTGTGAAATTAATGTGACTGCACCTGTGAAAACTAGCCATGAATTTGATCCAAAATGATATATTATGAACATGTGGAGATAGCTAAGATATCCAGAGCCTTGGAACAAATACTGCAGTAAATCATGAAGGTTCTAGCATTCAAAAAAAAGAAAAAATAAAGAGAATACAGGTGCTCTTTATCCCCCCTAAGCTTAGCTATTTCCAAGTTATCTACATATTCAGCACCAGATTTTGATTCTGTTATTCATGGAATACATTAATTTTCAGGGCTGTTTAGGAATTGGTTCTTGTTATCAGTTACAGCTTCTCCCTTCAGGTCACAAGACAGTAGATATGTTAAATATTTCCATCTTGTAGAATAAAGACCATTCTGTTTCAATTTTTAATAACATTTTGAGATCTATTCCAAGCGTGATTCATTTAAATAAAAATCAATAGGCTGGCTGCTTCTTTTGAATCATTTAAGACAACACCTTTTCATTGGCTCTTCATCAGGGGCCAGATTCTGTCCTGATTTATGCTCTAATTTACCCTGCAACCCATGGCCTTTAGAGGATTTGCACATTGCGTAAATTAGCACAGATTTGACTCCAGGGATTTTTGGTAAGTGGCATAAATTAAGAACAGGGAAAATCTGCTCTCTTTTAAAACCCCATAAAGGTCAATACAAAATCCAGAACAAGACACAGCCCCGAGTTCTTAGTTAAAATGTATTAAAAGGTGTCAGGGAGCAGTTCCATCCTACCTACCGTTCTCCTGTCGCGTGGTGTCTCGTTCACATCCACCGTGCTGCTACCCTGAGAGTGAGCTGAGGCAGATTTTGCTCCCCAGAGAAGCATATTTCACCTGCTGGGCTGACTCCTAACCTGGCTGATGGCATCTGGCATCAGCTTAAACAAAGGTGAGTGTGGCTGGAGAAATCCCTTCAATCGGCTGTGAGCCCTCGAGCTGAAACGTCCGTCTGAAGCAAAGGCTTGATGCAATTGCTAATCTGGGCATTTCATGACAAGTATTAATATTTGAGGAAATCAGACACTTATTCTGGAAGACAACTGCATAAAAAATTTAGCAGCACCAAGGAGCATTATTTCTTCTGGCCTTTTTTTATTTTTTTTTCTTTTTATGTCTGTGGAGAAGCTCCCTCCTGGCAAGAGCACCTTGTCTCTCCCATGCCACACCGTGCACAAGGATGTTGGAACATGCATTTTGTAGGTTTTCAGACTAAGGAGTCAGAAGCAGTTTCCAAGGCAGAGGCCTCAGTGATAACAATGGAATCTGCAAAATGACCTTGGCTAACAGCAAACTGAGAGAAGAAGCCTGCTAATATTCTGTGGAATGATACAAGTGAAGAGCTCTATTAATAAAGTTAAGATAGATGAGAACTGTGTCCTTTCACCAATTTTATAAAATATAACTTTGTTGACATTTGGCTATAACTGTGTGTTGTTAGATAGTTTTGATGAAGTGTATTAATTTTAGAAATGTGCATAATTTTGCGTGAAGAGAGTTCCTTCTTGTACTTTTGAAATCCCTCCACAGTGGAACATAAAGATGCAACAATGTAAATAAGAAGGGGAAGAAGGAAGCCTTTTCTGTCATTCCTGAGTAGAGCTGTAACTTCAGATGAAGAGGAATAAACCCTCATTTTTGTTTTTGATGCAGTCAGGTTGTCTTAATTAACAGCTAAGGTATATAAGCCTCCTACTAAGACACCAAAACTGTGTTTGTGCAACAATCGTCAGCTACACAGGGACACGGATATTTGTGGCCAGTGCAGAATGTTGTGCTCCCTCTGGGTAATCAATCACTTCCCCTTGGTCACCAGGATGGTCAGGGCAGGTTGCCTGCTGCCATTTGTGCTGACAGGGGCATTTTGTCAGAAGGAGGAAAGACACTAAAGGTGAGATGTCCTTTAGCACAGCACACAAGCAGAATGGAAGGTACAGAGAGCAGGAAAGCTTATTTAGGTTTTTCTTAAGAAGCATCAGTGCTATTTCCCTGTAAAACATTGGGTTTCCTTTACAAGATCCAAAATGGTGAAAGCAATGCTCAGCTGAAGTATAACCACAATTTTTAAGGGAAAGAGTGTGCAAAAGAATCACTCTGCAGCTGTGATGTGCAGCAATCTCATACAGCCTGACTCACCAGCTTGGGCTAAGTTTATGCACTCTGTGAAAAGAGATTCTACTAGAAAATTTCACATGAAGCCATAGACTGTGTATAATCTTCCTGTAAGACAACCAATATATTCACCTTAACTTCCTGGAAGCACTGACTGCAGTGTATATCATGAGATCAAATCAATGGAATTAATGGGATGCAGCAAATATTTTGACCAGTGTAATCTAGATTCATCTAAAACAAGAAGTAGGGGACCAGACATCAAAACTGAAATTAAAATTCAATTTATTCCCAGGTTGCAGAGAACTAGACTTTCTGATGTGTGGGCAAGCACAGCAAATAGTCCTGATGGACTGGGCTCTGCAGTGTATTGTGGGCAGAATTAATCATCATGGGGTGAGGATTTTTGTGAATTTGATGAGTTCAGAGGGAGATGAATTCTTTTAGTTCTGCTAAGGAGAACTTTTTAGCCATGTTGAAAGAAGTACTGGGCTTATTACTCACATGGCAAGTGATGCAAATTAATGCAAATATTTTGTGTGGGCCATAATAGAGAGAATTTTACTTTTAAGGAACAAGATCAATTCCCTTTTAATGCCAGACATGCAGGCAAGTTCAAACATCTAAACATTTGGTATGTTGAGAAGTTCACCAATGAAAGATCTCACAATGGTCCCTGTAGTTCTCCAAGGCTATCTCCACTCCTCCAAGGTAGGAACTTCAATTTTCAGACAGAACCAAGAGGTTTTATCCCTTTCTGAGTCATACTTAACACTCTGCCCTGAGTAGTTTTGCAGGAATTAGCCTTCAAAAATTATTTCAGTGGGTACAGAGATCCATTGCAGCTGTAGCTTAGGTTTCTAGCTTTGATGCATCAAGTACCTGGTTCCTCTGCAAACAGAAGTCAACTGCAAGAGCTGTAAATGCCTTGCTGTAATACTTGAGTTGTGGATCTATGAAAACTGCAACTTGCATCTACATGGATACCAAATGCATGTGTAATGAATATTGTCGTGTCAGTGAACAGCAAAACAATGAACTGTGATTAACCTCTACTTGTGAAGTGCTGCCATTAATTTTGGCATTTACTCTGGAAATACTTCTGAAATTTTAAAGGAGGTTTGAATGGTTCTATTGGTATTTTCATGGCCTTTTTGATTACTGAGAAAGAAATTATCTGAACATTTTAGAGTCATGAATATACAAGAGATGAGGAAATGTTACAATATCTTCTTCATTAAAATTGATTTTAAGGCACAGGACACAGAGAATTAAAAAGCTAATCTAGCTAAACTATTTATAACTACCTGATACTCTTTCAATCACTTTAGTTAGCATTAGGTTATTTTGACAAAGATATAAATTAAAACCCTCAACACCCTTGAATTCACTGACTTCAAAAGCATCAGGGTTTCAATTATACTCTGATATTTTTAAGGAATAAAAACTGAGTGAAGGATAAATGAGTCCATTCAAGTTCAGTTATTCCATTGCATAAATCCTCATTTGATTTTGGTTTCCCAAGTTTTCCATGTCAGTTCATTTTCTGAGATGAAATTAATTTTAATTTTACTGGGCTCCATGAGGATGGACTTCAGAGGTCTCTAACTTTGGTAAATCAGACATCAATAACAGCTGGCCAGTGGATGAGTGGGATAAGGGTTGGGGCTCACATGTTTACACAAGTCTGCCAGTGTTTTTTAACCTGCACTTACAGATGGAATTAAGACAAGAATTGAGTTTGTTTTTAACTTGGATCAATGAGGATTTCCAGTTTATTCTTCATGCACGTATTTCAGAAAAAAAATAAACAAACAAACAAACAAACCAAAAACAATCAAAAACCAACAACAAAACAAAACAAAAACAAAAAAAACCCCAGACAAACAGTAAACTCAGTTTTATCCACAGTATGATTCAAACAAGTTAGGAGAGTTACATTTCAAGGTAATATTTTTGACAACACAGCACTTTATTCAATTAAGGAATATGCAGATTTGTTACTAACACTTAATCTATTCATACACAGTCAAGTCACTTTTGGCCTCGTGAGTTCAAATGTGTGTCAGATGTTTCAGATGGAGGGATCAGCCCTTTCTTTTCCTGAGACAAAACACAGACAAAAAGACACTTAATTATATTGACTGGGAAATAAAGAGTGAAAAGCAGTGAACATGGCTCTACAAAACAAACACAAAAATTAAATTTAATGGATTAGTTAGTGGAAAAGAAGCAATTCCTGACTGTTCTAAAGACAACCACGTAATAGGGTGTCTAGTTGGACTAATGTGGTAGCAACCTTATTGAATTAATAATTAATCCTGCATTTTATACAGTAGTTCTCAAATCAGCATATGACATAAGTAAAACTAGAGAAAATTGAGGAAATCTTTAAAAAAGTTACTACAGGGGGAAGGCAAAAGGGTGATATATTTGCAGTAGGCTGAGAACATTTTAAAATTTAAAACAAAACAAAACAAAACTTGGTTTTGACTTTAGGCAAACTCTCAGAAAAATATCTTCAGAAATATCAAGGAAAAAAATCGTGGGGCTTAGTTAAAGAACACTACACAGGAGATAATTAGAAAGAATAAGACATAATTTTAAAAAGTCAAGTCCAAATAAAGGAAATAATACAAAACAATATGAGCTCTGACAAGCTAAATGTGAAGGCACGGTCAGGCAGACCTGTGCAATAGGAAAGCCTTTTGCAAGGAGCAGGGGAAGGATTTCCCAGTGCTGAGTAACTCAGCAATAAAATAGCTAAAGAAATTACAGATGTAGAAGTGGGACAGAAAGTTCTGAGAGTCAGGAAAGCCAGCAAAATCCTGGGATGTGACAGGGAAGGCACAGAGAGTGCAAAAAAACAAAGTCATGCAGAGCTGTGTCACTTCACAGACCCAGGGAACATACATCCTGAACTAATACAGGAAAAGCAGCTCAGAATGGAAGAGTTTGAAGAAGGTGACTAGAGATTTCTTAATAAACAGGATGGCTTCTGTATGAAGGTCAACAAAACGGGGCACTACCTGTGCTCTGGCAAAAAGAAGTTCTTTTTATTCTCTTCTACTCATGCCAAAGGCCCACACTATGTGACCAGTGTCATTTGGTGTGCTGGCATTGTTAACTAATAACTTTTTGTGATGGCAAACCATTGAGAACATATAAATCAAAGGTGAAACAAGGGAGTTTTGAATAGTCTGTACCATAGGCTGAGCAGTACTTAAATAGTCAGGTGGCCCCTTTGGTTGAATCCATGTGTTTTCCACACCTGCATCTCCCCAGTGAACAGGAAGGTGCAGCTTTCCATCTTCTCTGCCTCAGCCACTTTGAGATCAGACTCCCCCAAGTGCTCGCCGTGCAAATGGACCTCCAGTCTCTCAGCAGTCGATGGAGCTGCAGGCACATGAGCTCCTCAGTGATATGAGTCTGCACAAGGTTTTCTATTGGTTTCTGATGCGGATCTAGGATGGAATTTTGTCACCCATTAATTCCCGAATGCCTCCAGAAAAGCTGCAGTACCTTCTAGAGCATAGCAACTCCTTCAAACGCCACTTTGAGTGCTCGTATTCAAGTCAGAGCTTTCTAATAATTTCCACGTTTGTGAACATTTAAGGTACCCAGATATTACTCCTCACAGGTAACAGAAAACATGGTCTAACAATGATGCTCTGGGCCAGTTTATATTTGCCAGAGTAAGTCATGTTGATATCAGAGAGCTATTCCAGTGATGTTTCGTTCCACACTGACTGTGCAAACCAGGATGGTCATGCATAGTGCAAATTAAATTGCAGGTTACCATGAAAAGGAGGTAAACAGCTAACAGAATGAACAATTTATCTAACGTCATCACTCCTAAAAGTTTTTAAAGCTAACCTCTAACCTGTCCTTGGATTGCACATCCCCAGGTTCCTGCCACACATTCATGAGAGATACATTTGGACTGTATGTGACCCTTATGCCCAATATTGATGCACTGAGATTCCGTGTAATTTCAAACACTTGAGAGAAAAAGCTGAATTTTAATCTACCAGATACTGAATTTAAACAAGCAAAAAAATTAGTAAATCCATCACTTTCCGGATAATATTAGGTAATCAAACAAGAAGCAGAAATTATGTAATTTAGTCAGAAAGGGCAACTCTTTGCAAGCCACGGTTCTCTTATAATAGTTTTTATAAAGCATCACTTTAATTTTGTTTCCAAAAACCAATAAAGCAGAAGTTGTTTTCACAAAGCAGACAGAAAATTGATTCATTAAATGTTGATCATTGTCCAAGGGTAGTTCAGAATTTCTAAACTCTTGCATATTTAACAGGAATTTTGTTTTTATTTAAAATAAAAATCTCAATAAAGAGATTAACAGTTAACCTGCTTGTGATTTGCATATTGTTCTGTGATATTATTTCTGGTACAATTATCCATTATGCTCTTCTGTTTGCTCATACTTAAAAGTCAGGCTTGGAACATTTTTGTCCTTTTTTTGCATTGATTGCTCTTTTTACTCACCTCAGGTAAACTATTGTATAGCTGAAAATGAGAATCTGAATATAATAGCATATTGCAAGCAATTTGCTGCTTGTGCTGCTCATTTCAACTCTTTTTTTTTTTTTTTTTTTTCATTTTTTTTTGACAGGAATGCAATTTGCATTTTCTTATTAATACTGATAAGAAGCCAGACATTACAGTTATTGGAAACACAAGTCAATTTGGTTTGCCCTTCAAGGAAAACACACCTTTGTTACAAGATCTGGCAGCTCTTCAGTAAAAGATTGATAGGTCTGAGTTCTGAATTCTTTGAAACTTGAAAGGTTACCAGCAAAGACTATTTACACTAAGGCTCAGAACCTGATGCTTCCTGCAGGTTAAAAGAAAAATAAATATAAATAAAAAGGAGAATATATCTCTGTATCGTAATTCTAAGTACTTCTGAAACAAATGTGAATTTTAACCAGTGCACTCAACAAAAAAGGGAGAGTCACCTCAAGGAGTTCTTGGAGTGATGCTGAAACAGAAAGTACAAATGCCTGAGCTACAAGAAAAACACACAAACCTGGTTTAAGGGAAGGGGATTTTTATATGCAGTCCAGAACATAGGGGCTTTATGGCCAAGGTCACATAATTTTATAGATAATGAAAACAGTGCCAAGAAGATAATAGGCTGATGTGCTCAGAATGTTTGTTTTTCATAAAAAATTCAAGTATAGTGGTTCCACTTCCTTTGCCAGGAAACTGGACGTTTTACTTGAAAAATTTTGACAGAAAAGGGCACTTTTTAAATTTGTTTTTTTGTTGGTTTTTTTTTCTTTTTTTTTTCTCCTCACAGGAAAACTTTCTTCTCAATCCATATCTAAGGATATAACTTGATTCAGAAACAACAGTGGTTTTTCTTTTTTCTTTTTCTTTTTTTTTTTTTTTTTTAATTTGCAAACTTAAAAAAGTACTATTTTNAAAAAAGTACTATTATTCTGTCTGAAAAAAAAAAAGGTCAAAAGGGAAGTGGGAAGAATGAAAGAGACCACAAGAGAGAAAGACAGATAACTTAAGCTGACCAGAAAATAATTTATTTTTCTTTTATTCTCATTATTATTAATTCTTCTACATGAGACTTAGGTCCCTGAAACATTGGAAGAAATATTTATGTTAGTACACTTGTCTCTCCTTCTCAAAAGGACCCTCTGCTGCCCATTCTCAGCTTTCCCTCTGGATAAAATAAAAAGAGAAATTGTACCCATTTTTGGTTGTTAGTTAAAGGTTTTTTGCATACAAGCAGGAATAATACAAGAAGTGGTCAAAGCCCAATTGCAAGGATAACACTGTCAGTTTTGCCTCTGAGTTTTTAGGATTTGTATTTTGTAAGACTATTCATGAATTGTTTTCCTCTCAGTGTAAGAGGCAGGTGAGACAACTGAACAATTCATGCTTTGCACTCATGACTTAAGAGCAGGTCATTTATTAGGGTTTAGCCTGGGCTGTACTTTGCCTTTTTTGATAAAGATATTTTTCTTATTTAGAGTCATGCCCCTGGCAAACGACAAAACAAAAGGAAGAGATGCCACACAGTCCTTTGGTGCTTAAAATAGAGTTTGCTTCTAACTTTATAGAAACACATCAAGGCTTGGGGATCATATGACACCAAGCTGATTTATATAAACTCCCTCCACTACTTGCCTTTGTAGGTTGTACTAGACTTCAAGGACAAGTTTTCATGTTGGAATGACAGAATGGCAGGATTCAAGTAAACAGAACAGCCAGGGTTTTCTTATTTTCTTCTCCTATTTAATATAATTGCTAGTTTTTTTCTCAGAGTGACCCTGAAAGTCACCTCAGTGGTAATGAAATCGAACTGCATGAAAAAAAAAGCTGTCTGATTTAAAAAAAAAAAAAGAAAAGAAATTAAAGTCCTAGTTTTTCATAGGAAAGGAGCCCTTCACAGACTGACAATTTGTTTTAAATTGACCATCTCCAGCTGAAGATATGCCTTTAGCACAAAAAGCACTACTGTTTTCTTGATTAGTGGGTATAGAAGAGAGAAATACGTCTTGATCTAGCATGTTTAGTTAACTTAATATCTGCTTTCTAACTTCCCACTCCTTGTCACCCTCCCAGCCAGCCAAGTCAGGGTTGCTCCTATTGCCTTTGTCTATGAGCCTTAAAGGGGGTGTTATGGGAGTTTCAGTCTGTCACACTGTACTTCCAACTCCTGTAAGGAACATTAATTAGTTTTTATGTACAGAATCGTTGGATGATAGAATGGTTTGGGTTGGAAGGGACCTTAAACTCTATCTCATTGCATTATCCTGTCATTAACACCTTCCACCAGCCCAGGTTGCTCCAAGCCCTGTCCGACCTGACTTTGGATGCTTCCAAGTTTGGAAGGATGCATCCAGGGGCATCCACAGCTTCTCTGGGCAACCTGTGTCAGGACCTCCTCACCCTCAGAGTAAAGAACTTTGTCCTAACATCTACTCTAATTTCTCCTCTTTTAGTTCAATACCATTCTCCCTTGTCCTCTCACTATCTGCCCATGTGAAAAGGCACTCAGCAGTGCTGGGCATAAGGTTTATGCCCAGTGATGGCTTGGGGAAGATGGGTGTATATTCTCACCAGGGAAATGGCACAGCTCCTTTTCCATTCTGCCTCTAATGGAAGGATTCTGAGGCATCACTTATGTCATTCTCTGGCTGTAATAACAAGGCATGGGACAGAGAAAACACTCAGCTCAAGCACTTAGTGAGTTCTCCATGAGATAATCCTTTAGTAATAGGAGAGTTCAGTGTTACCAAGCAGGGAATTGGGAGCTGGGATTGCGATTCCTGTTTCCATGGAGGTGTGGGCACTCTCAGCCCTCACTCCAGCAAGTGTGCAGCACCTTCACTCTCTGGAGTTGTTTTGCTCAGTGCATTCTTTGGCCACTTTGGAGCACTATAACATTTTCATATAGATAAAATTTATCATCTCTGTGGAACAGCCTATGTTGCCAAGGGTGGAGCATTCATGTGATATAGCCTATTAGACCTACAGGATAGGAATGGTATAGGCTACTCATTCCACCCAATTCCTCTATCTTTGGGAAGCAGAATTATGACTTCCCCCCACCCTGTCACTGTTGTCTCTTTACAACACTTCTGAACTATTCCTTATCTATTCTGTTGTTGTCATATCTGAAAGGTTAACAAAGAGAAAGTTTGATGCCCTTCACACTGAAGCCAAAGGATGCCTCACTGACACCATAAAAATCAGCTGGAAGTGAATTGGGCCAATTAGCTGTAGATTATTTTTTTTTTTTTTGCATTGACTCTCTCCCAGCATTAAGTTTCCATTAAGTTATTTTAATTGAAAGCAGCTGAGTTTAAGCAACACATCCAATTGGCTTTTTGGGTGACTTTTCCAATCTCTGACAGTAGTTGCTACATATGCTGTCTCTTCAACACACCACCAAACCCACCAGCTACTTCTGTGTTAAGTTACAACCAGTAATGATTTTCTCCCAATATCAATCAGAACATAAAGCAGAATGGATAGCTACACGTAGGAGTCAAGGATTTGATTGACAGAGAATTGCAAACAATATTTCCAGCTCAATAAATGTCAGTGAGCTTTTGATAAGCAAGATAAACTATAATAATCTCCAGAGCAGAACATAGCACTAGAATAGTAAAAAAAAATAAAATAAATAAAATAAAAAAGCTTAAAAATTTAATTTAGGTGAAAGAGGCAAACCCAGGTATTTGAAATGTTGTGATCATTTCTGCAAAATGTGGTTCACAATTCTGTATGAGCAGATTTTACTGAAAAAAGAAAAGCAAAGAGCTTGTTTTTGTTAATTCTGCAGATGTGATGAAATGACCTAAAAGAAACACAACAATAAAAAGGAAAAAATGGTGAGTTTTATATTCTTGAAATTAATGTTCACTTCTTATACCCAAAATATTAAGAGGGAATTTAATCACCATATATGATAAGTCTAATATTATATCTGATCTAAATATAAGTGCATTCTAGTAAATAATAGAAATCATTAAGAATTGTTGCCAAAAATTATACAGACAAAAACAAAATAAAACAAACCGCAGAAAACGTGCATGAAACAAATTCCAAACTGTGTGTGAAAAACCCTCTTTCTGTTTGTTTGGTGCAGTTGACCAAGTGTACAGGTGGATATATGTGGGACCTCTGGACATTTATTTCCATTGTTCACATATATAATGTCTCCAAAAGCTGTTAGAGTTGAGTATTGTCATCTACATAACTTTTTCTTCCTTTTGGAGCAGGGGAGATGGGAAACATAGAACATTGATTTCCTGTGCTTAGGAGTCATCATGTCATCTTCTCATTAATCAGGGATATGTCCAGTCCTTGGTAATTACAAATTTTGGAGTCTTTCCTTATATTTTCAGTCTCCAGAGTGCTTTTCAGGGAGCAAAGCAAACCAGCAGTCAATACTTGGACTTAGGGAGACCCAGATGAATAAACAGGTTATCTCTTTCCTTTCTGAAACCTGTCATCCTGCGCCATAACTTGCTCCAATAATCCAGCACAAAAAATAGAACCAGTTCAAAATTTTAAAACTATTCTAAATCTTGAACTTCTACATGATTTCCTAAATTTATTCAGTAAACCTTTGATTTAAGTAGTGGATTCACACCTTATTCTCAGCTGAACAACTGTTTAGATTTTTTTCCCCAACTTGCCATAACCAGTTGCATATGGGAAGGCTTTGGAGAAGCTGCTGTGCCTATGACAAAGGAAGAGTGATTTTAACTGAAAACTACTTTTTGATGTAGAGTAACTTGTAAAGATGTTTCAGGGTAAGAATAAATTATTTATTTCCTGAGCACAGTGTAAAGGATACTATGATTTATCGACCTGATCAAAGTCCAATGGACATAAAAATCTATAAGAAAACAATATCAATTCATCTTCTAATGGAACATTATTATTTGGTAGATTCAGATTATGATGGATCTGAATCAAGACTTTAGGAGTGTTTTGTCAGGGGGGTTTGTTTGTTTTTCATTTGAGTTTTTATTTTGTCAAATATTTCTTTTTGCAACAAAATATCAATACTTAGGAAGGAAATTTTTCTGGGAGACACAGAATACACCTATTTAGGAAGCTGAAAACCTTCAAAATCATGAATATCCTCCTGAAATCTCAGTGGCTGTACATGATTTTTCACACACATAAGAAGAAAATATGCTATAGGGTCACATCAGGGGCTTCTCTGTAGCCTCTTATGGTGTGTTGCTTTGGTCTGGGCCTTATTTGTGTTTATTCCTTTCAACATCTGTGTGACATAAAAGTGCATTGAAGCCTTTGCCAAAAAACAGATGACTAAAGAGAAGATCTTCAACACCACTAAGTGCTCACTGATTTCTAGTGCCTCCGTTTCAGGGATGAAGGGGCATTCACTCATCAGCGACAGCCAAAACTTCTTCAGACATGTCAAAATCACTATAATCAGCCTCTACTCATAATCAGCTTCAGTGAGTAAGTAGTCAGCTAATCTAAACATTAATCTCAAGAGTGTCTCCAGCAGCACGTTCAAGTGGGACGTGTTGAGCATCCTCGGGACTCTGGGTGCACTGTCCACAGAGGCTCTGGCAGCAGGAGGAATCCACCTGCTCTGGTCCAGCCTCATTCTGCATCGAATTCCTCAGCTCAGCTGAGATCAATTTATGGCTCCATTATGGGGATGGGATCTGCTCCTGACCACCACTGCAGGCTGATGCAGCTACAGCCACCAAGTGTGCATAAATCCAGGGGGGCTGCATTTACAACTAGGAATCTTTGCACAGCACCAGGTCTGTAGCCTGTTCCTTTTCATCCACTGAGAGTAGGATGTGGTAGTTTTTTCATATAGCTATAAGAGATCATGGCAGCCTGACAAGTGCCCAGTGTATTTTTTTCCCACACTTGAAGAAATGTTGCTGTTTTAATGTATATTTTCAACTAATGAAATTACCATATTTTGTCTCTCATCTATTCACTGCCATCAACTCGCCTCAAAATAAAATAAAGCAATCTAACAATTAGGATTCAGTGTCTGGGAACAATGTTGCCTTGACTGAGAGCTCAGGAAATGGCATTGTCATTTTACCACAAAGAATAGCAACAATTTGCTCAGTGACACTGAAAGGCCACCCACACTCTTCTACCTCTCACAACATTGATTTGATGGCATCCATCTCAAAGAGAGAGAGCAAGTAATTTTAGCTATGAAATTTCTTGCCTTTTGCCTTTCAACCAGGCTGGCCACCAGTGATTATATGGTGTAAACACCTCTCCATCATAACACAGCCAGTGAACATCAGGAGCGTGGAGGATCATCTGAGACAGGTAATAACAACCTCCTCTCTGCAACTGAGGTGACCAGATTGGGGCAGGACCTCAAGTGAATTGCACCTAAACAGGACTGAACATGAATGTCCATTCTGGGCTACTATTAATTCACATTAATGAAAGAAAAAGGAAAAGAAAAAACAAAACAAAACCAACCAACCAAACAAAAAAAAATCACACAAGTGTTGGAATAATCAGTTTTACCTTTCTCCTTGTCATCTAAGATGAAATTACCTAAAGCCTGTAAATTTGGCAGATTTCTTGTATTTTAGTTTATAGTGCATTGTAAATAAAAAGATGGGGGCATCTGTTACAAGATTAAATCCTTCTTATCCCATTACCTATCCCCTCAACTATTATCTGCCTGCCTAGTTCCCCCTTCACGAGTGTCTGATACTTGCACTTTTCCCCTTACATACTGAATGACAACCTTGTATTGATCTGGCAATAAAAACTATCCTAATTTAAATCCTCTTTGAGCTTTTCTTCTGTCGTGACAACTTTGGGAAATCATCCAAAAAGTGGAAATTATTTAGGTGACAAGAGGCACCAAAAAGTGCATCTTTAAAGACGAAAAGTGCATGTAAGCTCCACGTTCCCCCTCTTTTCCAACCTCATGCTGGAAAGCAGGCAGCAGAACTGCCTCCTTTTCAGAAGCCAGTTAGCTCTGTAGCCTCATCCTTTGGGGAAAAGAAAGAAATAGGGCTAAGAGGAGAATACCACGGACTATGTGGAGAACACCACTTGTATAGACTTCCTGCCCCAAGCCAGCTCTGCTGGACATCCCAACCCCCGGGCCAGATGTTGCAGCATCAGCAGCTCGTGGCTGAGTGATGAACCACAGCTGGTGTGGAGAGCAGAGCTCAGCTCATCACCCATCCTTTCCCTGTGGCCATTCCCTGACTGACATCAGCCAAAGAGGGACATCCAAAGGGGCCAGCCAGCCCAAAATGCCTGAGCCAGGCCAGCACTGCATCCCTGGTCTCATGAGTAGAACGCAGTGCATCGACTGGACAGAATCAACCATTTCACAGGTGCCTTCAATGTCACTGCTCAATCATTGTTTTGCTTACATTTTTAGTGACTTCTGAGTAATTGCCAAAGTTATCTGAGGGGGAAGGTTCAGGTAAATAACGTGGTGCACGTAGATTAAGGATGACGGTGGGAAGTTTCTCCTTTACTGGAGTCCCTCACCAGATGGAGCTCTGAAAAGTAGAGATTTTTGTTGTGACAGTGTACTATAAAAGTTATTTGGATTCCACTGGGAAAAAAATCAAGGTGGGGTTTTCTCTTCTTCTGCCTTCTTCATTTGCCATGCCAGGAGATATTGGAGGCATAGTCTTGTTATGTTTCAGTTCCCTTGATCATAACATACTTCTCTTGCTTTCCTTGTCGTTGTTCTGAACTAGACCATTAAGCGTTGATATATTTTTCATTTTTTTCATTGCTTTTTAACACAGTGACTCAAGGAAGAGTCAGATTCTAGAAGAATTATTTTAAATTTTGTGGGAAGTTGCTGCGATGTAGAGAATCAAAAATACAGCTTGGACTTTGAGGGAAAGGAGCCTGCAAGGAATAATTTGACAAAAGAAGAATACGATGTGTGGAAGGCCATGTACTGCTTTAAGAAAGAATATAGACCATTCAGAGTGCCAGAGAAACAGCGTTGGAGTGACTTGTTTTAAGAAAATTTTTTCTTGTTAAAAAAGGTTCCTTATTATGGTTATGAATAATAATAATACTGAAGCTGTGACAAGTTCAGACATGTTCTCTCAAGTTCTTGTATTGCGTTACGTTGATTGGTTGGCATTTGCCGCAATGTTTAATATTAATGTTGAAACCTGTTACCACTTTATCCTTATATGGTTATGCTCCTCCCTTACCTTGAACGTTCCACCCAGTTATTGCCTTGTTTGTTAAACCCCGCCTTTATCCTGCCTACCTTCCAGGACCTTCCTCAACAGCTCTATATAAGGAGCCGTCTGAGGGCAATAAACGCTTTTCCAGCTTCACCCCAACTTGCGTTTGCCTCTTCTTTGAACCCCTCAGCTACCACCCTGGTAGCTGACCCTTCCCTTATCGGTTGGTTGTCTTCCCTTTGATTTCAACCTCCGATAAAATTTTACTTTAGAGGACCTTGGAAAGGATCCTGAATTTGAACTATTTCTCTCTGCCATTATAGAAACACATTTTGGTACTCCTGGTTGAAGATATCATAAACAGCATATATGATCTTTTATTCATAATCTATTGTTGCAGCTGATACAGTTTGACTTTACTCTGCTTTTTTTTTTAATAGATAAATGTTTTAAATAGCTTTGAACCCTTTTTAATTATGAATGTGCCATAAAATACATTGTGACAACTAGTTAATTAGACCTGATTTCTTTTTTTTTCTTTTGCAAATTCTGCTTTCATACACACACAAACCTCAGAATTATGTTTACTTTCCAGTGCCAACGATACCAAAACTGATAAAGTTATTCACAAAATCAGCTACCAAAAGTTGCTGTTCCATGTCTATCTTATGCTTTCTCAGACAATTCCCAGTGTTCTCTGGAAACTGTGACAAGTCCTGAGCTGAACTGCTTATTATAACTGCAACCACATCATGTAGAATTATGGAATCACAGAATCACAAAATGGTTTCAGTTGGAATGGACTTAAAAAATCATCTCGTTTCACTCTCTGCCATGGGCAGGGACATCTTCCACTACCCCAGTTTGCTCCAAGCCCTGTCCAACCCAGCCTTGGACACTTCCAAGGATGGGGCAACCACAGCTTCTCTGAGTAACATGTAGATTGACCCTAAGCTACTGTGACAACTGTTATCCTTAAAAGTTATGAACCTTTTGGAAACGATGAGTTGTGAAGGGAGATACATACATGAATAAGACAATTCATTCGATCAATCCCAGTTTCAGTGCTATTGACTGCATATTTCTGTGGAACAAGGAAATCTATATATCAATAGTTGTCTTCTCCAAAATCCACCAAATTGAATTAGTGTTAATTCACATTTCATTATAAAATTATTTTTATCTATCATCTAGAGGCTGTATGCAACAAAGTCTGCAGTGCACAACAGAGAAAGAATGCCAGGAAATTAAATCAGGAAAACTCCCAAAATACATTATCTAGATTAAACCTATGATTCTGCAGATATTCAAATTCAGCATAAAAAATTGATCCACAATATTCCAGAAGGAAGAAGTTTGCATTTTGATCATAAAAACACCCAGACTACTCTCTTTTGTGTTATCATGCCAGCTCTTTTCTTCCTCTCTTTGCAGGTGGGAAGCTTGAGTGATGACGGTAGATGTGTATTTCCCATGTCTTCATGAGAACCCCTCAAAAACACAGATGCATTAGCCAGAATAATAAGGAATTTCATGTATTCTCAGTACTTGCACATTTTGAATGAGAATTATATAATGAAATCCTGAAGATCTTTAGGGTTTTTCTCAGCTTATAGCCAGACAATTATCCATTCACAGAGATGTCCTCCAAGCCCAGGTACCAGTAGTCGCAATTCCTTGCCTCTGACACATGGATCCATAAGGGCCAATTTAAAAAAAGTTTCCATCTTGTTCTATAGATAGTTATTTCTATAGCTCAAAGTTACCAATTACACCTCAAACTAGCTCTCAGACATTTCTGAAATTTGGAAAAACTGGACCATGCACACCCTGTTTTTCTGAGTGTGTATCAGCAATGAGTCATTCAGCCCTGGTAAAAGGGGGACAGACACAAGCGGTCCCCTGCCTCCTGCTGTCTCCCTCCTCCTTCAGTGCTTCATGAATGGAAGAGAGCTTGTTGGGATTTCTGAGGGCAGGAGGTGGTGAGGTGGGTATTGAACTGAGGTGCACCAGCCTGAGCTCTTACCTGGGAGAGGGTGGGACCCTCCCCTCCCGCTTTTATTTGGGTGGCCACTTGTACAAATTAATTATGCAGTTTTGAACTCTTTTTTAATAATGATGTTCTGTTGGAAAACAAGATCAGTGAATGCATCAGTGGGTTCTGGTGCCTCCATGCACCAAGCACCACTCTCAGAGGGGATTTCATGAGCTGCCCCAACCTTACAGAGGTGGGCATGTGGCAACTCCTGCTACCCCCAAAAAGTGCTACAGAGAAGAAATTTGCAAGGATATTTACAGGTAAATGTCTTCTGTTTTCCAAATACAACTAAATATTCTTCTCTTGCTCCAAAGATCTTGAAAATTTCTCATTTGCAGTGGTTTTGTTTGCACGATCCTGTGCTCTCCAACCTCTCCTCCATGCAAGCATTAACTGGAGGTTTTTTTCCTGAGAACCCCCCGAGCTAAAAAGCATTAGAGCCAGCACTGCTGGGCACATAATCAACCCAGGCTGAGTTAGGGCAGTGGAACAGATTACACTTATTAGCCCAGTGACTTTGTACATACTTTGGGCCTTTTTTTACAATGACAAGCACAACACTTTAGCTTAAACCTCTGTGGAGGTGATTTAAGTGAGGTCCATTGCTTTATTATTTGGGCTTTCAAAGCGCCTCTCTGCAGTCTCAGTCGAATAATTTAATTTTACCCCATGATGTTTCAAACACTTTCCTCTGGAAAAGGGAGAACACTTGCTTGACATGAAGGAACATAAAATAATTAAGGATGTTTTGTTAACTGTTGATTGGAAATGTTAAAAGGAGATAAATATGTTGATTTGTGTGAACAGATATTGGTTTGCATGAGCAGATATTTGAGGATGTGACTAAAGTGCTAATGTTTTTTTTCCTAACTAATTAATACCTGCAGAATGCTGAGAAAAAGGTCCTACAGTTCACTGAATATATGAGTATACAAAGACTGAAATTCCCTTCAGTTAATTCAGGCAATTACTGCCAAAACCTTTTTTTTAAAAGGTCTAAAAGATTCATCATGATGGAGTTACTGCAGTTACCAGCCAGGACAACCTGAAAACTATTCAATAATGATAGTTTGGGTCCAATTTGAAAAGCAGCCCAAGACAGGAAGCAATTTCCTCATCCCATAAAACATTTTCAGATTACAAAAGCCCTATTCTGAGGTGAGGGAGAACCAAGAGGTTTCAGAAATGTTCCCCATAAAGCCCAATTATGAAAACTCACTGTTGGAGGTGTTCACCTACGGTGTGACTGAGCCAAGCTCAGCTCTCTCCACATGTGGTTCAGGCACTTCAGGCTGGGGCACCTCCTTCCTCTGCTGACCTTCTCCTGGCCAAGGCCACTTTTCACAGATAAATAAATAGTTTATGAACAAGTAGAGGTGTAAGGCTGAGGAAAGGAGGCTGACTGGCTACTTGACTCAAAACAGTGGCATGATCCTATTCCCAGCTACGACTGTGACAAATTGTTCAGAAAGTCTTTATCTTTGTGGTTCCTTTTTGTATGACTGCTGTTTTGGAAAGGGAATCTTGGAGGTCTTTTCTAACCTTAATGAATCTGGGATTCTACAGCTCAGTGGAGGTATATGCTCATATGATACTTGCGGAAGGTTGTGTTCAGGTACTTTGCATCAGACTAAAACAGACACCTATTTCTAGAGGTAGATTTCTCTTTATATTACCAGAAGCAGAATTTTCACCCCCAATTTGTAAAACATTTGAGGAAAAAGTTTTCTCAAAACTTGTACTTTCCCATGAAACCTTTGCTTTATTATGGGGAGTCAGAATTTTCTAATTAAACATTTTGATTAAAAAAATAAAAACCTTCCATCTGACTATACTGTAATTTTTTTCTTTCACCAGTAAAGCTGTCAGTGGAATTTGATGCATGCTGGAGTCAAGGTAAGAAGACCATTGCCCATATGTAAAATAAGCCATTTAAGCATAAAGTCAGCTATACACTGGGGTCCTAGTGGAATGATTTGACTTATATTTGCTGCAGAGAAGCAACAAACTATTATTTTTCCCACCTTCTGCTCAGTCAGCCATCTCAGCTCCTATTGATTCCACCAGAGACTCACTTGCTTTAAGGTTTGATTTGCAAGTTGTACATTTCCATTTGACCTATTACCAAGAAATATTTTTACCCATATTCTCCATTTCTATCCACACATTTCAATCTAAACACAATTTTGCAAAAGAATAGAGCACTTAATTATATATATATATATATAAAAAATCCTTCTTTTTCAAAGCCAAGACAGAAAACAAGAAATTTTTTTAAATGTTCATGAAGACCCATCATTTTGCTTCTCATATCCATATTTTCTGTATCACGATCAGAAATAGAATTAAAGTAATTATCCTTGCTTTCCCAACCCAGAAGCATCTTTACAGAATAGGGTAGGCTTCTGATTTTTGTCTTCCTGACTTAGGAAATCATTCAGTGTGATTGTGGAGAAGATCTAAAAATTATGCAGATAACTAAAGGGTGACTTAGGTGAAACTGAAGCATCTAAATCAAATATTTTGCTCAAAATGTCCTTCTGGCTGTGAAGTACCTCTCTGAACCTGTCAGGTTTGGCCTCCTCTGCTGCCCACAGCTTCTCCCCTCTCAGCATGGTGGTGCCTCCATCACCCACCAGGTTGATCATGAATCAGAAATCAGCCTTTTTCCCCCCCTAAATCTCTTGAGGAATTTGATCTAATAGCTGTTCAGAGATCACAGCCAACAAACACGTGAAGAATGCAGATGAAGTCACTTTATTTTTAAAACTTGGCCTTTGAGGGCATAATTGGTAATAGTGCTTATGTGTTACATACACTAGCTATTTCTTGAAGTGTTTGCCCAAGAAATGGAGAATATATATTCAATTTCACCTTCTGCCAGGGAAAGTTCAAGCCCACATTTCCAGCTCCTCCGATGTAGTTCCTTAACCAGTGCACTACAAGCTACTGATGGGTTTCTGATCTCAGGACAAGAGGTATTTTTCAAAGGCAGTTTAATCTATCAGCAGAGAGTTTAATTGCTTCCAGCCAGGAAGGGAGCTGCACTCCAGGCTGCTGCGTCTGTGCAAGTGAGCAAAGAGTTGGATGCTCCATGGGTACTGGACCTGGCTGCTGGCCTTTCCCAAAGCAATCTAAGAATCTCTCTGGGTCAGTGAAGGGATGGTTAGAGGTTCCCCTCCTGGGCTGAGGGTGTCAAAGGGACAATTCACCCACCTCAGCCATCACTTGCCAGCAGACAGCTCAGCCTGGACATGGGCAGGATGGGAAAGCCCTCTCCATGCTCAGCACTGGTTATCACCAAGCACCACATTGCTCCTACCACCTCCTTTCTTGAATAGACTGGTGGACACTTCTCATGTGGTATGTTCACCATCCCAAAGATGTTTCCTGCAAAAAAAGTAGCCTTCAATAAACTGCATTTGTTGCAACACTTCTGAGGTTTTTTCCTCAGTTATTTAAATAGTACATTACTATAGCAACTAGTGCCTCACTATCTTTAATATATTAAACTTCATTACACCATCTGAGGCAGGAGAATATCATTATTTTACTTTACAAAGGTGAGAGCAAGATATAGATACTAAATGGGTGTTTACACAGAAAAGCTAAATTAGAATTTGAGCAAATAAGCTGTATCCAGTTTAATTCACCAGTCACTGGCAGGAGCAAAGACAATCCAGTGTGGACGAGTAACTGGGAGCCCAAATCTTTCAACTCCCACGAAACCCACCCCATCATCTGCCCCTTCTCCCCTGTCAAACTCGTGCTCGTGAGTATTTTGCACGCACATCCTATTTAGCCTGAGAGACGACAAGCAGGAGCTCTCTCTTCCTGAGCCATAATAGAGCATTTCGACGCTTGCACTTCTGCAAGGGGAATTGTGGAGCTGTGGAGGAAGCCGAAGCATCAGTGAGCACAGAACCCCGACCCCGGGTCCCTGCATGGAGCAGGCAAAGAACCGCATCACACGGGGCTCTGGGTATCGTGCGTATCACACGGCTCGGCGCGATTTAAGACGTGTCACTCCTCCGAGTGAACAGTATTTAACCAAGAAAGAGTGTGAATTGATAGCACTTTATCAGCATTGCCGGCACATCGCTCCTGTAAAGCAGAGTGGCAAACGAGGTCGCTCCCTCATGTGAGGAAATGTGTTCTATTATTCCAATACTCGTTTTGATCTTTAATTTATTTGCTTCATATAAAAAAAAAAACAACACTGACAGATATGTTGATTCAGGATGTCTGCTAAGAGTAGTGCTCTGAGGTTTATCAAGGAAAGATGTGATTGAAAAGGAAGCTATACTTTGAAAAAAAAAAAAAAAAAGAAAGAAAAAACAGAGGCCAGATATAACACAAGGGGATTTTTCTTTAAAAGCCTGGCTGAAAATTATCCTTGAGCTTTAACAGCGGCTCTTGCTTCAAATAGATTTTCTTTCTCTTTTTTTCTTCCTCCTCTAATTCTTCAATTAAGATATTAGAAGAACTAAATATAGACTTAGAGTTAACTTAACCAATGAGTCAATAACTGTAAAACACTGCAGATGATCAAGGTATGTAGGATTAAAAAGAGTTTGGCCACTCATACAGCTAATACATACAGGCCTGAGACACATTCTGCAGATGCCACCTGTAGTCTCCTTCCTGACTTCAGTAAGCTGCAAACAAAATTATTGAACAGAGCATTGCAAAGTCTGACTGTGCCACACACCAGAATTTGCACACCAAACTGTTTCTGAAATCATCTTCTGCAGTCTTGGGTTGTGGCTTTTAAATGCTCTGATGATACTTGTGATGGCTACAAAGAAGAGCTTGAAAAACGTAGCTGAAGGTAAGACACTGCAAGAACTTATCCTTGAGTTTTCAAAGCCTGAAATTACGTTTGTGAGAAGCAGGAGTGCAGCACTCATCTGAAAGGCTTGTTAAATCCCAGACCCCGAGGTAACAGCAGGCAGAGAATTCTGTGTGTGGAGGACTAAAGAAACAGTGAATTCCTGATCAATATAAGAATATATAACACAGGTGTTACTCTAACTGAGTGCTGTTCTATTTTTCCATTCAAACTCCACTCCCCCTTTGGCCATATTCCTGTTATCATGAGACTAAAAAGCAGAGATTTCATTAATTTCACTGCCCCAGCAACTAATCTATAACCTGAACCACTGCCTGAACCATACAAGATTGAAAGTGGTGTTGAAAAATAGGCATTCGTTACCGAGTTTAAGAAAAAGAAAATATTATTCTACTTTGTTCAAGCAAATTCAGCATTGTAAAGGGAAAAAAATCCCAACAAGTAGTGAGGGACAGTCAGTGCTGATAGTGGGAAAAGCCTGAGGATGTACCTTGCATTGCAGCACATCATCACACTTCAGCAGGGATGTGCTCTCTTTCTAAGGATGCCTGAGTGTTCTTTCCAGAGCCTAAACATCCTTTCCAAGGCAGCAAGATCTCTGCTGGTAGTAACAATATGGGATGGAAGGGATTGCTGTGAGGTTGACGAATGCAGGGGAGTGCTCCTGCAGCCCAGTAGGTCTGATGTCTGGGGACACCAGAAAGGAGCCCTGCTCAGAGAACAGGCTCCCAGGGTGGCAAAAATTGCTTCAGCTTTCTTTTTGTCAGTTTAAGGGGTATAACCTGAGGGGGTGTTATTGCTGTGTTCAGGGATTTTTTGAGTTTGTAACAGGTTTTATTTAATTTGTAACAGCATTTTAAAAAAATTTTAACAGAATTAAAAAAAAAAAATTAACGGTTTTCACTTTTTAACACATACAGAATCACAGAGTCATCGAGGTTGAAAGAGACCTTCAAGATCACAGTCCTGGTATCAACCCTCCACCACAATCACTCCCAAACAATATCTCCAAGTGATGCATCCAGATGCCTCTCAAACACTTCCAGAGACGGTGACTCCACACCTCCCTGAGCAATTTATTCCAAGCCCTGACCACTCTTTCAGTGAAATACTTATTTACTGAACCTCCCCTGGCACATCTTAAGGTTATTCTCTCTCATCCTTTCACTTGAGACAGGGCAGAGGAGCCCGACCCCCACCTCACTTCAACCTCCTTTCTGGTAATTGTAGAGAGCAGCGAGGTCACCTCTGAAGAAAATATGCATGGGATAAGCCCCTCCAACAATCAGATTTCCAGGCTTGACTGGGAATTGCTGTTGTCAGTGTGGCACAGCACAAACAGAACACAAGGAACCACCATCCTTTTCATTTTTTATTCACCTTATGACCTGACCCCAGAAAGGCCAAGTGCTCAACACTCCCCTCACACTCCCCTTCCTCTCCCTCCACTCTACTCCAGACCTTTGAAATAGTTCATTTGCCTCTGTGCACTGCCTGGGTACTCCTTGTCCACTATATTCATCTTTTGTTGCTTCATATGGAGTGATGTGGACTCTCACAGTCGCTGACTTAAAAGCCCCACTTTGGGGAATGTTGTGAAAAGCATTTCATTTAAAATGAAAAAAGTGAATGAAATATTTTTTCAGTGACCATCAGGGCTATGGATAAGAGCAAGGAAATACAAGAAACCAGCACATTGGTGCTGAAGGTGTCTACTTTGGATGAATTATTAAATCCATCTTCAAATATTTCAAGGCACATTTTATTACAGGCATTTGAGTACTGAAATAATAGTAAAAGTAAAAATAATGGAGGGTTTTTTTTTCATTTAGATCATATTCTCTCTTCAGTCTATAACAATATTCCAGTTAATGACTTTATCTATTATACAGTTCTGTTCTATGCTAATAAACCTAATATACTCCCATTTCAAAAGTGCTTTCCAAGATTACTGTATCAATTACTCTTATTAAAGTCTTCTGATGCTCCTGGGGGGTGGATTGTGTGAATTCAGGGAATGTTGCTACAATGCCTCCCTAACCCTTTAAAACGTGGCCATTATAGGTACCACGTTTTGAGCATTATTAGACTGAGGTGTTGCTTTTGTGTATCAGCAAACTCTTTTGCAATAGCACTGTCAAAGGAAAGGAATGCCACAGTCAGCTGTACCTTGAGCAAACTAATGGATCTGAAAGAAAATGCAATGTGGTAAATAATCTTCCATCTACTATAATTAAGGATGTAGTTGAAAAGAGGAAGATTACTTATCTGCTGGCAAGAAAGGAAAATACCATGAACGAAAATAAATTATGTGCAGCCCTCTGCATGGTAGAGAACTGCCCCTCAGGTGCTCACTCCAGGAGATTTATGCATTCCTGCAGACATTCCTGCATCTGCACCCTCCCTGGTGCACAGCAGGCAGGTGTTCCAGCCACTCCAGCAGCTGCTCCTGCTGGGCACTGGTCCTGGCAGGAGGAGGGAGGGGAAACAGGCAACCCCATCCTCTTCCCTCTTCGTCAGGGAAAGGTAATGCCACCACCATCATGACACCAGTCTCCCCATGATGCACCCGAGACCCAACAACTCAGCACATGACACCAGTAAAGTGTTCTCAACTCAGATACTGCAAGTACTGGCACGACGTTTCCACGGGTGACACGACCGTGTGTATGTCAGTGTGTGGATCCCAGCTCACTGAACCATGGGATTTGACAGCTTTGGAAAACTGGGAAATCTTCAAGGGATTCAACAGCAAGTTCTGCTTAACTACAGTGTGAACTATCCTCTTCCTTCCCTGCACTGCCTCTCAGAAGTGTTCGTAGGATGTTCACGCACGCTTTAGGTTTGACAGCAAGACTGGCAGGTAGATGGCAAATAATTTCACCTGGGGATGATTTTACCCAGGATTATTTGCAGGGAATGGAGCGGAATGTATTTTGAAGAGTGAACCATCTATTCGTGTGTAAGCAAAGAGATTGAATCAGTGCAGGGCCAAGACCTCACTCAAACAAACACTGCATCTCGTCTCCTCTTCATTTATGGTTTTCCTCCCTCCTGCAAAGACAGGAGGTTACCTGCAGGGAGAATCAGTGAAAGAGGAAAAACCTTTGGAACATAAGACCTGAATTTCATGAAATATGAAATTACTCAGGTTCATAGGGGTTCAGGGACCCTCTTCAATGTTGCTAATTACTTTGGATGCAGAAAAAAAAATCAAAATCACTCTCATGTTTCAGGGGGTGTTGTAATATTACTATGGACTTTGGCACATTCAAAAATCAGGAATTTTGTTCTCTCTAGCACTTGCAAGAAAATCACAAGGACAGCTCAGAAAGGACAACAAAGTTGTACAGAGAGTGTTTTCCTAATTCTTTTATGTGCCTGGCTAATTCCATGAAGCACGAGTACCTCAGGAAGTTGTCACTATACATTTGATGGTGGATGCTCCTACTGTCCATACCAACCCTTACTCTTTAGAATCCCAGCAGTAACTTACCTGGAGTTCCAGAGGTTAATGGTGTGAGAAACAGGTGGCAGAGAAGATGTATAATTTTATGTTTTCTTATATGTTTGAAAAGAGAGAGCTTTCCGTTTTATTGAATGCTTTATCCCTCTTGCATTAGGAAAGTTTATAAGATCTCAGAGTTTACCTCCTGGTAAGTAACATACACTACTTAGTATTTTATTTACTGCTGCATTTTTTATCATTTCTGCACAAGTTAAACCATCTTATTATTGCCTGTAATATAAAACCAAAATCATCTCAAGGTTTCTCCTTTCTCTACAGTTTACATTTTTTGCTCAGTACATCATTTTATTAGTGTTATACATTCTGTGAAATAACCAAAGCTGAAGACATAATTACAGGTGAGGCCATAACATTGAGATGATTTGCTGATACCATAACCTCTCCAGCAGTGAAAAATGCAGCAGAAAAATATTCTAGTATTTTGTTTGCCTTTCATTCTACCATTATGGCCAGAGATAGTATTGAATATTCCACTTCAGAACTCAAAAAAAAATCTGCAAGAATTAATTAAAACAGATATGTTTACTTTTACCAGCAACTATAATGCTTTTAAGAGGTGCCTTCTAGTTAAAAGGTGCAGACTAGGTGGTTCTTTTTGCTCTTTTGCAATCATAGCATCACCTAAGCTGATAAGCATCCTGACACTCACAGACTTTAGAATTAGAAATACTGGTTTGTAATAATTCTGAGAGCTCCTGGAGCAATCCAGAGGCCAAACTATATTACCCTACATTGGAACAACATTGCTTCACAGGAGAACCTGAAGAAAAGTAGTAATTTGAATGGATGGGAGTTCACATGGAGGCTCCCATTGAATCTATTTTATCTGGGAAATCCAAGAGTTCAAACTGTATGTTGTGACTCCATGAGCCAGTCTGGGAAAGAAACATCCTCTTTAATTGCTAAGAATAAATTCCATCTTGGTTTTCTTAACATTGCCTGCTCCTTTCCTCCTTACAGATTTCCAGATATCCTACAAAGTGTCGCCCTATTTCTTTCTGGAAGAGCAGTGCAACACTAACAAAATAAAGACAAAAATTCTATTTCTGCCTCCAAATTCTCACGTTACTTTGGCCAAGTCGATCCAGATTTTGATCTTGTATCTTATTTAAGGCTATAACATGATTTTCTGCAAAGCACTGGTTGCCTGAGGACCCATAAATTGTACATAGGTGTATATCTATCTATCTATCTATCATCTATCTATCTATCTATCTATCTATCTATCTATCTATCTATCTATTTCTTTCTTTTATTTACCTATCTACCTGTCTATCCAGTTTCAGGCCCTCTGGTCATGAAGAAGCCCAGAAAGTCTCTAAGGAAAGTGAGTTCTTAATTTACTGAAAGTACCAAACTAGAGGCATTTGCTGTTATTTTTCTTCTCAGTCTAATTTCTAATTTTCTTTACTTTCTTGATATGACCACTGACATCTGAGGAGAAGAGATTGCTGACTGCAAATATATCTCTCTTTGGCAGAGTCACCCCTGCCATTTGTGCTGACTGTATGAATATCTAGGTAGTTAATAGAGCAAGGGAAGGTTTTATTTTTATAAAGGGGGGAAAAGAAAGTTCTCTCTGTGTGATGTTGGGTGAAAAGATGGGATTTTCTTAAACAATTCAGTTAGGAAGGAGTTTTGAATTTAAGTGCAAAATGCCTATTTTCAGTTACTCCCACGTAGGTTTGAAATTACTTTATTGAAGTAAGCAATTTATTTTTGTGCTACTTTGAGCTTAGAAACCAGCCACATTACACCACTATACATTTTTCCCTCCTAAAAAGGCAGACGTTTTTAGTGGTGAAGAAGGAGGAATTAGCACTGTGTTTGGAGTTGAAGCTTCAGCTCCTGTGTCACACAATTGCCAGGGAAATAGCACAAGGGAGCATAGGACTGCAGCCTGCCTACCTCGGGCAGTAATCACTTGCCTGGCTTGCAGTCGTTTCCTTGTGATTTGTTTCATTTAAAAGAAGGCCTTTTCCATATAATTTTGGAAATATATATTACATATAGATACATATATGCATGTGTATAATTGTGGTAATTTTTCTCATTCTGGCAATGAGAAAAAGCAGGCAGTGGATACACACATAAGTGGGTCCTCCTCATAAGGCCAAGAATGAGGCTGAAGAGAAGACTAAGCACATTGAAAAAAAAACCCAACAACACAAATCATCGACTTTTGGTGTGCGAATTGGTCAGTCTAAAGTCAACCCAATTACTGTCTCTGCAGTGTTGATTCTAATTCTTTCTGGATATTTTTATTCATTTCCTTGAGCTTCCCTCAGGCTGGTTTCTAAGTTAATTTTTAATTTTGGAATTATTTGTTTTAGAAACTTAAGAATATTTGTAGTTTTCACGTAGCAGCTATCATGGCTTAATGGACTTAGCCCACAGCTCTCTATCTCATTCTAAAGGAAGGGAAAATAAAAATCTATTAAGCACTGATTTTATAATAACTCTGAAATTATATGAATTATATTTCTGGGGAGAAGCAGAAATGCTTTTAAATTCAAAACTAAGGAAACTGTCTCTGCATATTCATAATGACTATTAAATCAAATTATTGGTTTGGGGTTTTATTACTGTTAAAATTTTGACATAAAAATATGTAAAATAGCCCAGTATTCCACTTCAAGCCTGGTGAGTTTTCCAGGAGATCACTAGTTATCACAAACAAATTTGATGTAAACCTACATGTCCACTGTAGTGCAGATTAAATTAATTAATTACTAGCTAGTTATTAGATTATCTGACAATATTATTCAGATTTGGAGTTTCTTCTAAAATCATGATAAACAGAAGGAGAGGTTGAAGAAAATGTTCTGAAATCTTTGCTTAACAGGCAGGATAAACAAGAGAGGAAAGGGGAGAGAGAGAAGGGTGGAGCCAATGGTAGATTAAAAACCTCCTCTTGTCCTAACAGTCAACTTTGAAAAAGTTCCAAGAAACATAAAGCCTTTCTAGTGAGAGCTTTGAAGAGAAAGGGATAAAAATTAAATTTTAAAACTACAAACTGTCCTGGTTATAGTAGCCAGAACCAGTTTGTCATTGTGTGGGTGTGTATTCTAAACCCTCCGTGTCATTTTCTCATGAACTGCCCACCATGGCCCATTGGCAGCAGCTGCCCAGGGCACACCCCACTCCTCAGGGTACAGGGGGGTGTTTGGGAACTTCTAGGAGATAAGGAAGTTTTCCTGTCTCCACACCCATGACTCAGGTGTGAGAACTCCCTTCCAGGGAGCCATTAGTCATGTCTGCCAATGGGCCATCAGAGATGCCAAAAATATGTTGTGATTGACCTCACAGAGTAAATCATCCATTGAGAAACTCCCCACCCCGGGGGAGGGACTGGGCGTTCCCATCTGAGCCCAAGCATATTTAAGCTTGGGGCTTTGGGACTAGGGCCAATCATCAGGTCCAGAGCCTCACCAGGACTGTGACCATCGTCTTCACCAGTATGTTTCTTCCTTTCTTTTTACTTTGGACTTAGAGGGGCCATGTGGTGCTCAGCACAGGGGTTGGCAGGCTCCACTCTGCTCGTGCCTCACTGTGCTGGGCTGCACATCTGTTTTTGTGGGTCAAATGGGTTTTCCTTCTATATCAGTGTATTTATAGTGATCTTTTTATTAAATTGTTATTCTGTCTTGCAGTCTCATTCTGAGTTGGATTAATTTCTCCTGCTGGTTTAACTCTAAACCAGCACACAAACCTATTCACTTGTGGCTCTATTACTCCAGCAAGACATCCACAGCTTTCCTCCATGCCAAAGGCAGTAGCGCACACACACCAGCAGACTGACAAGACAAACTAACAGCATTTGCTGTAGGGAGCTATATTTAATATCACTCAGTACATTCTTCCATATTTCTATAGTTTTGTGGTGTGTTTTTTTTTCAAAATCACCAGCACCAAACCTATTTTCTCTATTTACATTTACTCATCCTGTCCAGGAAAGTACCAAAAATATGTGCAATGATTGTGGGTGCCTTTTTTCTACTTCTAAATTTAGCATTGCTTTACCAATAGAATCCCCCAGTTTTAGTCCTTCCCTGAAATTCAGACTTGTATGAATTTAACATTACTATGAATGAGCAAAATCCATAAGGTCCATACTAGCAAGACCTTGCATATGTTTAAAATATGTCAATAAAATTGAATACGAGTAATAATTTGCTAACATATTCAGGTTCTCTTAAGGAGCAGAAGACAAAGATGTAAGATGAATCATGACTGTATATTGCTATTGTAATAGTATCTCATTCCTTCACACCAATTTGAACTACATGAGTTAAGATGAGATTGGACCAGAAATGGGATGCAAGGAGCAGCAGCAGCTATTTTTCTGCAGAATGATCTCCTACAATCCATTCTTGCTGATAACTCTGGGGTGGGTTCTCTTTGTGCCGATGCACACAGTTTCATCTCTTACCTTGAAGTTAATTTTATACTGCTGTGGGCAGAGCAGCCATTATGTAGGGGCAGAGTGAAATTCAGAGAAACTGGTTTCACATGCAAATACACAAGACCTGTGAGTGTTCAAGTGCTGCTACAATGCCTGTCTGCCTGAGATGGTGATGGAAGATGGCTCAGCAGTAGGACATTACAGTCAGCAGAAATACAAATACACCTCCCCAGGTAGCCACAAGTCACTTTGGTAAATTAAAAAATGGCCAGAAATAGTGAGACCCAAAGCTCTAGGTTTTAGGATTCTGGACTAAAAGTTGAATGCCTCAGAAGCATGAACCAAAAACCCCATGCACTGAGGGGTATGAGCTCTGATTTAAAACAAGAAATGACAAGTGAGTGTAAAATGGTCTTGCTGTCCTGAGCTGAGGGGACAGCATGTTACCTGTGCCCACGGGTATCTTGCAAAGGTAACAGCCCGTCACTGCTCTTTCTCTCCTTTAAAACCGCAGGTGGACAATGAGGTACTACTGACCCAAACACAACAAAAGAGCTTCTGAAGAAAAGATCCATTTCTAGACCCACCCTCAAGAGATGTGAACTCCTGCCCCCTTGTGCCATGGGGTGCCTGTTAGGAGGGACATGCCTTGTTTCAACTTGCCAGAGCACCACAAGTGGGGAAAAAGGATTTTCTGAGTTGAACATTTATGGCTCTTGGTTAGTATAAAGGAGCTCTGCTTCTATGTGTTATTCTAATACAACTTATTCTTCATATTATAAGTAGTTATCAGATGGATATTTACATGGAGATAGCTAATTAAAAGAGCATTATCAGATTTTACAGGGAAAGACACAGTCATGAGAGAAAAAAGAAAAAAACCACAGCCTTTGATGGGTACTGCAAGGTAACCACTCTGCATGAGTGGGATAAATAATATCTGAGAACATTGTACAGCATGTAATAAACCAGGTAAAAGTCTGAGGAATTCAGGTTTGAACTAACAATGTTTTTTTCCCCTCTCCTCTTTCTCTATGAATTTTTTCAGGAATAGTGAATCTTTAGGGGAGAAGTGATATAGAGATATGGTGACTAGTTTTTCACCTGGAATTCCTCAGGTGAGAGACAGGTGCTGGGAATTAATCAGAATTAATCGCCACGGTTGTTAGTTTTCTTCAAATAAAGCTGCTTTTACCAATGTGCTCCTAACACATTATGTTTATCCTGACCACAACCCAGATTTAGACCTAGCAATTCTTGGCTCATCAGGCCCACAGAAACCCATCAAACCACTTTGGGTGGATATCCAGATGCACCCTGGTACTGGGGTGTGGATTCAAGCCTTGTTTGCAGGACCAAAGGTGTGGCTGTAGAAGCTGTGAATGGGATGTTCTTGGCGTTTCTGATGGACAGAGTAGGAAGCAGTACTAATGTGCAGGAGCTTCCTGACTGTGTTCCCCACCCAGAGCCTTATGTAGTTTATTGTTCGTACTGGTATGGGAGTGGAGCAACACTCAGGCTTCTGCCAAGCTGAGGACACTATTAAAGCTGCATTTCAGGGTTCACACTTTGAGTGCTCTTTCATGCAACCCTAGATTTTGGCTGCAATGTTGTAATGCTGGAGAAATGTCTAAAAATAATGCTTGAGAATTGCAACATAAAACTCGCCTAACGCTATGAATCCGGTGGGGATTCTTTAAAGCCTCGTTAGATGCTGTGTCTGTCGGAGTGGGGACTGCTTTGGCATGAATTAATCTCCTAGATTTGGAGGTTCTCTAGTCGATTCCCTAGGAGATTAGTGTGTTCTCTGCCCTTCCCCCCTTGCCATGTGGCCCCTGAACCCTAGAGAAAGGACACACGAACCACCTAGGGTAGGAGGAGGACGAACAGAGAGCATTTATTCAAAAAGCCAGGGGTTTTATAGACTTTGGAGAGAGTTTGAACACTCCAATGAGGGACAAGGGGTTCTGGCTCTAGGTTTATAGGAATGGTGAAATTTAAAATAGGGTTGAAGGGAATAATAATTTAATAATAATAGTAATTTAATAATAATAATTATTTAACTAGTAATCATTAATCCTAAACTAAATTGTTTGTGTCTGTAAGGAACACAGAAATAAAACAAATTCATCTCTGAATATAAAAGAAATTTCAAACCAGAATTATAATTTAGCCATATTTTGACTTACAGCAGAAATACTTTTCCTATTTAATTTCAGTGAGGTTTGAGATCAATTTTTGCTCCTCTGGATCCACTTCTTTACATCCTTAATTTACTAGTTTCACAAATAAAAGGCACATAATTGCCACAGATATGCCTATATTTTTGCAATTTAAGGATCAGAACATGTAAATTCTATATTGAAATTATTGAACATTTTAATCTCCTCATCTAGGGCCTTCAGTACATGATTGTACAGGTGTGCACTGGCTTCCTAACAAGGTCCAAAATGTAAATCCCTCTCATCTAGCCAGTTTTTATTCAAAGAAGTAAAACTAATAATTAAACCAATTTTTTTTCTCACCATCTCTTGGTGGGAGAAGTAAGAATACTGAGTAAGAATAAGACACCTGAATATTACATTGTAAGATATCCTCATATTCCCCTGTTGAGCATGTTGTGAATAACAGCTTTTGAAATCTTTCTCCAACCATATTCAAGAAAAAACTGTTGTCTTCATCAACAGAGGCAAAAGAAATCTTTTTCTCCTTTTGCTCAGACCTCATATTTCTGTGGTTGCTATAGAAAGCTATTACTGGAACTCATATCTAGTAAGTTTTCTTCTCCATCACCAAATAAGTCCCTAATACCCAGTATTCCAAGGTGTTTGTTTTAGATATTGTTCTCTATGATCTTTTTTCTTTTTTTTTTCCCCTCAACCTGTAAAAGGGTCAAGGTTTTATTTTCTCCCCAGCCACCTTCTAACTTCAAAGTTTCTGATTTTAATGTAATTCCTCCTTTGTCAAGCAGCAGGCACCAAGATCTACAGCAAACTAGTCTTGTTTCACTTTTGCTCCCTTGTGAAGCTGAACAGCTCCTGGTTCCTGCTGCAGCTAAGGACCAGTGTCAGGTATGTGACTCAGATAATGCATAACTTGATGGTGCATCATTCATGTTACTGTCCTGTCACAGATATGAATTCCAAAATGTAAAAAGCACTGTATGGTACACACATACTTTTTTTCCCCCCCTGCTCCCTTTAGTGAAATATAGGAGGAAAGATGTATTAAAAGCAGAAATGTTAGCTGAATCACACCCCATCACAAGAGTTTTATATATCAAACAAAAAAAAGATTCATACTTTTAATTATGTAGAGTGAAAAGCAATAGTAAACTCAAAGATTTTTTTTTTTTAATCTTAATGCTTAAATGTTACGCTGGATATAAAAAAGACACATAAATAAAAGATAACTTCTTGATTACTTTGAAAGCTAATTTGAAATTTGTATACTGTGCTGCTGACAGTGAGTGTCCTGAATTGTCCCAAGAGATGCAACTTAATGTAGAAAACACCATGACAATGTGTAGATTCACCTGATAGTGAAATAAGGGATTGGAGTGGGTTAAAAGTACCAAAGTGATTCTGTCCAGAAGAAAATACAGCCATTACATAATCTGTTAAAACATGTTCGTGAAATTTCTAACATAGGAACTGCAAGGGAGAAAATAACTCAAAATTCATCCATTAAATCTGGCTTGGACTTGACAAATGCACACAGAAAAATATGACACTGATTTTCTCATGTTGAGTATTTCAGTGCCACATAAAACTGTTTATCTCGTTCCCTGCTCCCTGCCTCCATTCCTTCCAACACTACATTTGTACAGACACAGACTCACACTTCACCACTGATTCCACAGTGTCTTTAAAGGTGCTTGAAATTGTGGCAGACCATTGCTTTTTCAGAGTTACCACTATTCTTCATGCATTGTGTGCTCCCCTGCTCCAAAAAGGGAGCTCCTACACTGATTCAGTCCTTTTCTTCAAGTGTCATCATGTCTCCTTCAGTGTGCCATGATGCTCATGTCAGGTGGTGGCATTTATGGACTCCTGGCAGGCTCACAAACCCCTTCCCTGCCACCCAGCAGGATGAGCATTGTCTTCAACAGCTGAGGGCATGGCAGGCTGACAACAGCACAGACCTTCCTTCCACATCCTGTGGACAGATCAGGTGTTACTGAGGGTTAACACACCAAGGAGTGGGATGAGAAGCTGACCTCTGAATCCCTGTTTGCATTACAACTCTCTGCTGTTTGATTAAAAACTCAAGGTTAGTCATTTCCTTTGGGAAACCCCACTGCCCTCCAAGGAAATTGCTGTGCTCTGGAAGCCTACATGAGTATTGGCTCATGATGCTATTCTGGGGATACAGGTATTTGGTTAAGTAGGAAAGGCTTTTGTGCATGGTACGGAAGAGGCAGAGAAACAAACTGTGACAGCTCTTTCCCTCTACAGCTATTTTGCAGAGCCAGACAGGCACTGAAATCAGATGCTCTTTGGAAAAAGCTTGGACGAATGGGTAATATTTGATCTAGCAATGCATGCTTTTCACTGGCTCCTCTCCTGGAGGAATTGGTAAATGAGTGGGGCAACCAAAGGCAACGCCTGAGATTTTAAGTACAAAGCCACCATCCAGAGGGAGAGCAGGACCTTGCCCCAAAGGTATTGCCCTTTCCACATTCCCCCTTGAATGACCTTATCACTGGCAGTCCAGCTTCAGCCTTAGTGTGGGGTTGGTGTTGCCCATCTGTGCTCTGCAAAATTAGGATGGCAATTTTACTTCTGTCTTGAATTGCCATAAATAAGATGTTTTTTGCATCTGATGCCTCTCTGTGTGCTGACCATGGACCACATGCCCTGCATAGTCCTCCTTCTTCCCCTGCCATCCACCACCCATCTCTGCCTGTGCTGGCTGCGTTCTGCACTGCACAGGGAAGGGCAACCTATGCTTCATAGTCCGGAGCATCTCCTCTCCAGAATTTGGGATGGATGGGTGGCCAGCTGTAGCATGAAAGATGACAGACAGCAATGCAGCTCATACATAGGACGTGAGGGTGGGGAGAACCAACACATGCCAAAACCTCTGTGATCTCACTGTGCTCCTGATGGGTTTTGTTCCTGGTCCAGACCTGCAGCCCCAGCTTCTGGATTGCTCCATGCTCCATTCCCCCAAGGAATAATGTGATGGGACTGCATCCTTAGGAAGATCTGATGAGCCCTGAACCTGGGGATTTCATCTCCTGTTGTCCAACTTCTTGGAGAGGAACATTTGCTTCTTCCTGAGGTGGTAGTAAGGAACATGGGACCCAGGAAGTGGATCATGGTGCTGAATGGCAGGGCTGACATCCCACAGCCCTGGGAAGGAGCCCAGTATGTCTGTTGAATCTGAATTTCAGGCTCTAAAGTGCCAGAATTTTGTTAAATAGATCTCATTCTCTATGCACCAGACCAGATCGTGCACTTTGAACGTATCACTCAGGCTGCTGACAAAAGGGTTCAGCGAGCTGAACCTGCGGGATCAAACTCTGCCTGGTATGTAAAGTCTGAGCTCAGGCAGCATGCTGGACTTTAAAGGGAGGAAATCTCATATTTATTCATGATTTAATTAAGAGAGACCAGACTTTTCAGCCTATTTTGAATATACATGAAAACAAATATATAGATAAGCTATCGTTCCTTTTATCAGCCTTGTGCTTCTGAACAAAACAGCAATTTCAAATATTCAAGATAGAGTGATTTAATCCATCACTGGGGGCTGACCCTTCTGTTCCCGTATAGGGATTTAGAGTGTGGTGCTACAGGTTTGAATCCTGAATGCCAAACAAAAGACACATGAAAAGCAAAAATCTCACACTGAATTTTGTTCAAGTCTTGTTTGAACACAAACCTCCCCATGCTCTGGGTTTTATTCATTAAAATAAAGCACACAAAATAACTCTCACCTACTACTATTAATCATAAGGATTTGCTCAGGAAAACAAATATACTTGGGCTTTCAGAACAAATCAATTCAGAGAAAGGGAATGTTTTGGCTGCCATGGCAGCCCAGAAGAGGGTAAAAACAAACATCTTTGCTGCTGCTACTTTGCAGCTGACTCTGCAATGGACTGTTGGTGATGTGTGATGCTATTTTTAAACAGCAATTGTTTAATCACTTCTGTTCCCCTGGGTTGAGACTAAAAATGATGCCTCCAGAGCACTTTGTCTACAAGCAGGTAGAAATAATTTGATCACATCCTTTATGTCTGCAGAGGAGATGGAGCCGTATGAAGTATCAGCAACATATTCCACAAAGAATGTAAATATTGAACAAAAGCAGAGTGTGTTGATCATGACATCTAAGTGGCATAATGTCACCAAGAGATCTGCTAAGAAACATATCACCCTCTCCAACAGAAAAGGGAATAGCTTTGCTAAAAGCTATATTTTTTTTTCTGATTTCTTTTTCTGCTGCAGAGTTAATTCTTGGGGCTTTCCTTGTCCCCGCTTTCCATGAAAGGCATGGATTCTGCTGGAGGACACAGGTAATTGTATGAAAGCATTTCAAGTGTGGGTATTTCTGGAATTGTCTATTGGACTTGTTGCTGGTTTCTCATAGTTGACAGTTCTATTGTGAACTTTCACCAGGGAAAGCAGAATTAAATACATACAGGCTTGCCTGGAAGAGAGCGTGACATTCTCACTCAACAAGATCTCAACTGCAGAGTCCTCGCAATTCTTCACAAAGGGCGTCCACACCACTACACCTGAGCTTATACCTGCATCCTGCAATACAGAAAATGATCCCTGTTATAAATGTTTAAGCAGTAACTCCTGCAGGAAAACATTCATTTCAGCAAAGTGGAGACATTCCCTCAGTCAAACCATGATGTAACTCTGTGTAAACCAGAAAATTATGCGAACGAGAGACTTGACCTAATAGATGGAGCAAACACTTAAGCCTTCAGCCCAGGGAGTAACAGCCCAGCTCCACAGATGTCAATGGGAGTTTCACTATTGGCTTCCATAGGGCCAGCATCTCACCCGTATCTGCATAGATGATTAATAGCTCCTCTGCCTTTCAATATCCTCTCTGGCTAACAATAAATTATCTCTGCCAGTGATTACTTTTAAGATGTAGCTCATAAAAATGCTTGTGAAAAGCAAATAGTTTTGCCTTTGGGACAGACTGTATTAAAGTAAGTGCTGGATATTTTTGAAATCTTCCCCAGATGGATTGCCAGAGGGTACTACAAGAACTTCCTGCCTTCATTTCAAATAATCCCAGCCTGCTTATTTGGGATATTATTATTTGGGATAATAGTCCTGCTATAGTGTTATCCTTGTACATTTTTTTTTTCAGAAGGAAGGAATTAAGCTTTCTATCAAAGTTTATTTCATGTGTGTGTTCATTAAAGGGTTTTGTCTCATTCCTAGTTTATGGGTTTGTGGAGATATGTTTGTTTACTTTGATAAATTATATAAATATCATCCCTAGCTTCTGGGAGTTTTTTGTTTGTTGGGAGGGGTTTTTTTGCATACTCTTGTACCCCCCAAAATAGTATTCACTACAAGTTAATGTGGAAAATCTGCTAGTTTAAGTTTATTTTCATCATCCAAAAGTATTGGCCAAGAGCCAGCTTGAGGATGTACGCTGCTGCTACAAAGAAAGAGCCTGACTGATAAAGAAATAAATAAGGTTTGATTTCGAAAGCTGCAGAAGCCTTTCATTCAACAATCCTCCTGCGGGTCAATGGCTCTTTAACACTTCTTTCCATCAGAAAAGTCACTCCCATTCCCGCTTCTCCATTTCTTTTGTTTATTGATTTGAATAAGTGTTTAAGATCAGCTGGAAGAGTCTCCCCCCAGACCAGTATTCCCGACTGGCCTGGCCAGCAGCGACTCCCTCTTCTGTTCATTTCTTCCTTTTCCATTTTGGTCTTTCCTTGCTCCCTGTATCATTTATGCACTCCTCAATCCCCTGCATCCTCATGCAGAGGAAGGGCACCAGGGTACTGGTTTACACAAGACTTCTGAGTGTATTAAGATAGACCAGGTGTAAGCTGCAATGTAAGTGATGTCTTCTTGGCTCTCATGTGATACTGCAGAAATACTCCTTGGGGACTCCTCTAGTGACTTCCACTTTCTCCACTGAGAAAATAGTAAGAATAAGAATAATAATTTACTGCTACCCTCGGTTTCTAATCACTTAGTTATTTATCCATGAAAGAATTTCCTCTCTCATCCTGCTGCAATTATCTTTTAAGACTTCTAAGACAGAATCCTTGAAAGCCCTTTGCAAAAGGAACAAGCGGATGTTGAACTGTGTCCCTCTTGAATGGAGAAGAGGAGCTGAGCCCCATTTTTCTACATGTTCAGAGAAAAGCTGTCATGTTGTCATCCAGGAAAAGGACTGGAAAACAACAGGTTCATATTCATATCCTCATGATTAGAACTGAAAGTGAAGTTTCAGTATCTCAGGGCAAGTCCCTCACAGCCACAGACACACATGTGTTTTGACACCATCCAGTCTCCTTTTCTGCTATTCCAATATTGAATAAAAATTTTGAAGGCCTTGAAGTTATTTTGCACACGTAACTGGTATGGGATTTTGCCTAATATCAAGTGCCCTTTCATTTCTGTTTGAGTGCACAGCTTGCTGCTGCTCTCTCTTTAGATGAGCTCTCAGATTATTGAAGTGAGTACCCAGTTGAACCAGGATCACCAGAACAAGAGATCACTTAAACATGAAGGTCTTTGGTCTTTTCACTCTTCTTTACCCTCGCTAGCACTGCCTGTATCCTCATTCCAGGTAAAGAACATGGCAGAATTTGTACTGCCCAGAGGATGAAGATACCCATCCTTTAGAGCAGGGAGAGAGAGTGGAAGAGGATCAAATCAGTGTTTTGAATCAGAATCACATTTTTCAAGAAGAATAATCTAAAGCCCTAAGCAGTGATTCTAAAATTATTATGAGTGAAGACCTACATAGCAACTTGCTCAAGGACACTTCTTCTAGATCTACTCTGTGTGCACTGCAGAGTTTGGGAAGAGAAACAGACTTCTGAGTGTCCCACTAAATCAGCCACCTCCAAGTGAGCAAAAGCCTCTCCGGAGAGGGAAGGGCAACAGCAAATGAGCTGGACTTCAAACAAGGAGAGTCAAAGTCATTCTATGGGAATAGTCACTATTCAGTTTTAGGGCAGGGATTAAATTTAAGGTGCAGAGCCATGTTATTCTCATTTGTGTGCTTGCACTGATAGCAGATCTACTTGCTTCTGCTATAAGGAAGAGATAAAAAGATGAATGTGAGCTTTGTTTAGAGGCTGAATTTGCCTTTTTCTGCAGCATCATTCACTGTATTTTCCCATTTCCAGCTCTCCTTTTCCTCCATGTAGCAATTTCTGAGTTTCATTGTTATTCCATCTACTGACATGAAAGAGTAAATGCTGTGATTCCCTAACAACATTAGCCAAATAAACCCAGGGAATTAACCCCTCAGAGTGTTTCTCTTCCATTGTGAAGCAGTTCTAACATGTTTCTCAATGACTGCACCTCTTGAACATTTTTTTTTTGTTTTCTTTCTATTTGATTTCTATCTTTCAGTTGATTTTTTTTCCCCTCAGCGTTTTCCTTTGCCCCTTCTGCCACCTTCCTTCTTCAGGCTCCATAAATGCATTTATGCAGACATAAGATGCTCCAAGGTAGGTGGGTATGTGACAAGGAGGAATTTGACACCCCTAAGGTCATATGTGTGAGGTCTCATTAGGCACAAAGCACGACATCAACCAGCAGATAAAAGGACAATATAGTTAAGTGTCCTCCCAAAGGTGAGTGGAAGGTAGTTATAAAAAGAGAGATATTAACATAAGTTTAAAATTCCTACTCTATAGGTATACCTCATATTTAACTTGGAGGTTTTTTATTTATCATAGAACTTACGAATTTATATAAATTCTTTTGAGAACTATATAATTTCAAGTTACAACATGATTTTGCAGTTTCTATTCCTATAAAAATTTGAACACTTTGTTAATTTTGTTGGAAAAGTAACTATTCTGCTTATTTAAATGTAACTTTAAGAGAAAATAATTTTTCATTTTAAGTAGTCACATTTAAAAAGTAATATTTAGAGTGAACTGAAGCTTTAACCCTACTAAACACAATTTACAAAAAATAAAATATCATTTAAATAGTGACTGGCATTACAGTTGTGTCAACTCCTGTAATGCACCTTTGTGATCTCTGTCTTGATTGAGAGGAGGGGAACATTTTTCAGTTTTAACGTTTAGGCTCCTTTTCCCCAAGAGCGAAAGATTTTTTGGGTCTATGCCTGGTTTATAGCGATGATTTGAGCAGTAGCCTATGGGGGGCACTCAAGGACTGCAAACAGATCCCGCTCCTCCCAAACCTGTCAGATTGCGCTGCGCTGGGATGGGGCAGACCCTGGGGCACATTTTCACATTACCTTTTATAGAAAGAACAAAACAGAGTAAAATAAACTAAACCATTCTCTTTTTTTTTTTTCTTTTTCTTTTTTTTTTTTTGTCACAACCTCACTATTCCCTGATGAAAGACAAAATGATATTAAAAGGTGCATTTAAATGACATTCAGAGCCTGATTATGCTAAAAGCGTAAAAGCACCGCTCAGACTGTGGAGCTTGTCTGCATTTTTGCATTCTAAACAAGGTACCTTGTTTCAATGGTAGAGACAATTCTTGTTCGCCTACTGAGTTTTTGGGCTTGTTTTAAACTTTAACGATATTCACGTGCTCTGTTCTTGGCGTTATGGAGTGAAACAATTTATACAAATTGTTATGATGGGTTTTTTTTTGTTTTCAGTCACAAAGGAAAATTTTGCCTACTGTTGTAGTGGTGGCTGTTTGCCACAGCAGTCATTTGGACCACTACTGTAAAGCCTTTATCTGATGGCAAAAATCTTGTACCAGATGTTCCTTTATTTGATCTGTTTTATGATTAATCAGATTTAGCTCAAAACCAGGGTGAAAATCCTGCTATGGCACCTGGCTGCCATGGAATAATAATTAGCTTTGAAGTAGGGGGGAAGGCTCGTTTAGGCTCTTAAATGCTGTGGTTCAGACCCATAAGTTTTCATTCTGGTAGATTTTGGAGGAAAGGACTGTAAAAGTGAATGTAATAGCTGTCAGCAGGATAATTTTCCAAACATCTTAAACTGGTAAATACTACTAATTTCTCCTAAAGGAACTGCTGAAGGAAGTTTGGATAGTAAACAGTTCTGCACGCAAGCTCTCATCCCTGGCCAGGCAGCAATGATGCCTCTCCAACAAGGCTGGGATGGTGTCTGGGATGATGCACCAACATCTGTAGGGCTAAGCCCAATCCAAGTAATAAAATTCCAGTTCTCTTTAGAATAAAAATGTGCCAGAAAAAAAGTGTTCATACAGGTTACTTCAGTAATACATGTGTCTAAAGTTTATCAAGAAGGGGAAATTTTAGGAGTTTATGAAAATGATGAATCAAGCAATGCGGAGGTATGTTTGAGATGAAACAGGAGCACTTCCCTTGGGAAAAGCACCTAAAATACAAATGTGAAGTGGAATCATTGCTTTGCTCCAAACCAAGATATTATTGGCATGTGGAGCTGATATACAACAGAAAACAGCAACTGTATTTTATCAATAATAAATGAATCTATTACAATTGATTTTATTGTTGTAAGAAGAAATGATTTACGTATTTCCAGGGCATGCCAAAAAACCATGGGCTTCCCAGGTTTGTCAGTACAGGCACACCTATTTGCATAGTATACTACCTTTTCTTCATGATCTGCTGCACAACTGATTACACCACTGGTGAATACACCACTGATAAATATCATAACGGGATCCATTTGCAATACTTATTAAGTATCTCTGATTTCAGCACCACCAGATGTCTTAAAAACCTCTTGTTTTTAGATATTACTCCTGCGCTTCTGGCAAATGGCAAATATATGCTCCTCAAGAGCAGTAAAATATGGAAACCTAAGAAGAGATTGTGGAAATGGATAACGACTTCTGTTGAATGACACTATGCATTATGTATTATTATTATTTTAATCATTTGCTATCACTGAGGAAGATCCCACTAGGTTATTCCTGATACTGTGTGTAGGAAATAAAAGAGGTAGATAAAGCTTTACACTTTACTTCACAACACTTACAAGATGAAATTGAAAATTTCATAAATAAGTTGCATTGAGATCTAATAAATAAAAGAAGATGAGTTCTCTCCTTAGGCAATTTTCATGTAGGTCTCTGAATAGGTGCTGTGTGAATGCTACAAACTGTGGAATTAATCCAAAGTTACTAACAGTAGGACTCGCTTCCTCTGCTACTCCTTGGTAGTCCTGTAGAGGCACTTAGGTGTCCAAATCTCAATCATTTCAGTAACAGGACCTCCAGGACTAATGATGTAGAATAAATTCATAATTACCTATAAGGATGTACTCATGGGTATTTGTCAGATGAACTCAAGGTGTCCACTGTCTCGGAAAAATCACATTTTATTAAGGAAAGGTGATTTTATTATGGTTCTCAAAGCTCTGGAGTGTATTCATTTTGGGATGAACTGGAGAAAGGAGTACTTTGAACTGGCTATTGTGCCCCATGGTCTGGACAAAAGTTTTACCAGGGAAGTTTGAAACAGATTGAATCAGATATTTTTCTCTCTTTTTTTCTACTTTTCATACCTTTTCTGAGCACTGAGTATAAACATTTTTTTTTACAAGAAGATTTTATACCACTCATTGGAAATAAATTTGATCTCTCCCTGCATATGGGTGCAGCATGTCTAAGTACAGAAGGATGGCAGGCAAGGAAGACCTTAATTATTAATGAGGTAATAAAATAATTTCAAAGTTTCTTTTGAAAGGGATGCACTTTTTTTTTCCCCTCAAAATTGTCCTTTTAACAGACTTCAAAAGGTGATGAGTTCTTTTCTGTTCTAATAACTTTTATGAGCCTATTTTTATGAGAAACAAACCTTGCAATCAGCATTAAGTTTTCCCATTTATGCCTTCGCTAAAGCATATCGAGTTAACTGCAAAATGTCACTTGTCCTGAGCAGATGTCTGGGTATCACAAGCTGGTGTTGAGCTGCCCTTTAGCAGACTTGCATCAGTTCACTACATTTCACCTGAACCAGCGTATGGTCCAGCACCACCTCTCAAGTATTTTGCAAGAAAAATAATATAGGAGGATTTCTTTAGGAAGATGGAGATTAGAGCAGATCAAGGTCATGGCTTCCAGGTGGAGGACTTTGGGTTTTCCTTGTCCCATTTATTGTTGCCCTTGTGAGGCAAGTCTTCACAATGACCCATTTTTATGTGGTTTTTAATACCTCCCAATTCATGTATTAAAGCCATGCCAAGCCACCTCGACTGCCAGGCAGCAATTTCCATCCGTGACACTTGGTATGCAAATATGCACATTACAGCTCACACATGGAGAACTTTTCCTGCAGCTGTTGAAGATGCACTTTCAGAAACTCTTTAATAATGAAACCACCGTGGCACTGCAGTAATGAAAAATTCCCTTGATGACATTTTTTCTCCGGCAGGGACAGTGTGTGATGCAAACCCCTGAATTCAGCAAGGGTGGGTGTTTTTGTTCTTTTTTTAATCTTCGGTCTTTATTCCCTTCTCGATCCTCTCAAATACTTTTCCCCTTCTCTCTTCTCGTGTGTCAGCTGCTGCCTGGCAACTTTTCTCTGTGTGGTGGGACAGGGCAGGGCACCCGGCTGCCTTCGGACCGGCTGCCAGCACCATTCCCTAGCAACCCAGCCAGGCACCCATGATGCTCTCCAAAGGGCCGCACACATTGCCAGCACCCTTCACACCTACTGTCCCTGTCACATCAGGCAGTGAGGGACCCAGCAATGGGACCATCCCAACCTACACATCAACTCAAAGGCCATGGCTGATATGTAATAAATAGCAGCACAACTCAATTTCAGTGGTACAATCAAGGTAGTTTCATAGTGACTAATGCCAGAATTACCTCTTGCTGATAATTAATATTCCTGTGTTGTGTTATAGCAGTGAGTACAAATGATTGGTTCTACTTTGTTTAATTTATCTCAATAAGAGATTTCATAATATTCTATAGCTTGATGAATTAATTTATTTAACATGTCAGAGTTAATAACTCTGATTAGAAGGAAGAAGTTATAAAGTACCATAGGTGCAAATAGATCTCTAGCAGCAATTTTAACGTTGAATTTACTTCCAACAAGTACTTCACTATAGCCTCCTATATAATTAACTCTAGTTTTTTTGGCTATAGCAAGGAAAAGAGATTCCCTCAATTCCTTTCTGTCTCTCTTCTCTGTATCTGCTCTCTGTTCAACTCCCCAGTACTTCTGGTTTGGTTCTTTCAAATGGGACTGACTGGAGACATCAATAAGTATTTGACAAATCAGCCTGCTTCCTGATCTCTGCATCTGCTACGAGTCCTGCGTCTCAGCATTCAGCCACCACGCAGAAACTCGAACAAAGTTGTGTGCATGCAAACAACAGCAGGGAGGCTGGACATGCAGAAACTGCTTCAAGCTAAAATCACCATTCCCCCCCCCTTTTTTTTTTTTCTTTTTCCTCAAGCCTGATGTTTAGGAAAAGCATGTCATACAGCAGGTGGTTGCTTATGGCATCTGAATTATAATATATGTATAGATACCAGCTTGGATTCTGGTTACTTCAGCAAATGTTTTTAGTTTCAATCATAGAAGATACACACTAAAACTTTCAGGTTCATTCATAGAAGATATGCATTAAAACTTCCATACAGTTCTTGGTGCAGCTTTTTTTTTTTT
>VXAU01001803.1:1920936-1989626 GCA_013399695.1 Formicarius rufipectus
CTTCACCGCGCTCCCCTCACCTCGCTCCCCTCACCTCGCTCCCCTCACCGCGCTCCCCTCACCGCGCTCCCCTCACCGCGCTCCCCTCACCTCGCTCCCCTCACCGCGCTCCCCTCACCGCTCTTCATCACCGCGCTGCCCTCGCCACTCTCTCTCCCTCACGTCTGGCGAGCCCTCGGCGACCGAGCATTATACGGAGGCGAGGACCGGGATGATGTCCCGCAGTGATCCGGGATGCCTCACCGCGCACTGACCGCGGGGTGCGTTCCGCCCGTGCGGGCGAACTCCCGGAGCTGCTGCGGAACTCTCCGGTCCCGGCCGGGGCTCCCCGAGCCAGCCCTGCGGCCGGGCGGCGATGGTGCCGCAGGAGCGCCGAGCGACCTCCGCTTCCCCGGGCGTTCCAAAAGTTCCCTCGTTAATTTCCCCCGAGTTGCCGGTCGCTCAGTCCCTGAACTTGGGTTTGGGCAGCGGGGATCGGCGGAGCCGCTGCGGGGACTCGGGGGTCCCGCAGCCGCGGGGTGGGCGAGCGCAGAACTTGCAGCTCTGCTCTCCTCCTCTGATCCGAGAGGGTCGCGGTCCTCCCGCCGGAGCGGGGCTCGGCGTTTCGTGTCGCGTGTTATACAGTCACCAGACCGCTGTTATTTTCATGGGAGATGTTTGAATTGGGTTATTTCCTAAGTCTAGCCCAAGTCCCCCTCCTGTGCGGCTCAGGTGCGGGAACAGCAGAGTGCTGCTCTGACTCAGGTTTTTTTACCGCTGAGGAAAACATTGCCCAGCAGAAAACTGGCTGTCGGCTTGTATCCCTTCAGCTTCCAAACTGCGTGATCTCATGAATGAGATGCCCTGGGTGGTGGTGTACCAGGTCTGCGAGGGTTTAGCTAGATCTCAGTAGAAATGTAACTCTGTAAAGCCTTGAATTCTTAGACATCCAGCTCCTCTCCATCACGTACACATTACCTTCTAAATTGTTTACTAATTGCTTACAACTCGTTTGGGTGAGTGCGGATGCCTCTGGATAGTCGGTCTGGCGTGTAGATTTCTGCTTCAGTCCAAACAGCAAATCTCTCCGGTCCCTCTCTCATTTAGCTGTCAGCATTACACAGGTGATTCATGCTGTAAAATTGGGAAATAACTACCGGTCAAAGAGGAAAGTCTTGCTGCTGCATCACAAACTTGCATGTTTAAAATGCTGCATCACAAGGTGCAAGGATATTGCAAGGAAATGGGGCTAGTATTCCTTAGAATGGCCCTTGAGCAGCCGGAGAGGAAAGGTTCTTAGGAAATCTTTTCAGCTTTATGAAGGGTACATATGGTTTTGCTTTGGTTCACAAAGATTCGTGGTCGTGGTGGTGCTTGTTTGATGGAAAATATTTCAAGAACTTTCCACGGTATCCACAGAATGGTCAGATTAGATTTCAGTAGCTGTAGTGTGATCTTATGAATAAAAATCAAACTTCCAAACATTTTGTGGAATTGTTCTGGAAACTGATTTATCGCTCTGTCTTCTTTGATAGAGATAAGTAAGTGCCAATTATTCATGAATATTAATTTCTGGTGTTTAAATTTTGCTTCATCTTCCCCTAGTTTGTTTATTTATTTATTTATTTTCATAGTTACCTTGCTCTGATTTAGTGTTTCACAGGAGGGAAAAAAAAAAAAAAAGTACTGTCAGCCTATATTAAAATCAATCTCATCTTAAAAGGCAGCATCCTTGTAAATCATACCAGCCTAAAAAGTGGGATAAATCAAATTTACTTAGAATCAACTAACTCATCATATCATAATGTCATGTCTTATCAAAACCTAGTGCTGCACAAATTAACACTTAAAAGGCATTTTGTTAAAAAAAAAAAAGTCAAGTGGTCTCAACCTAAAAGGGAGTCAGGATGAAGCATCCAAGAAGAGAATTACATTTGCACATCAGATAAACTTTATGATACAGTGCAAAAATTATTGACCATACCAAGCTGATTTTCCTTTACAGAAGGAAATTCTGAGTCACTGGAGCATGCTAAGCTTAATGTATGGGAAAGGCATTGAAATTTGGAATGCACTGAGGCTCACCATTGGTAATAAGAGAATTGGGAAAATGTCATGGGTTGGGTTAATAGCAGTGTTGTAGTATCCATGGTAATATAAAATGCTAGTGAGGTGCTGTATGGAGGGGTAACACCTTCTGTTAAACTAGGGGACAACATCAGGGGGGAAAAGAAGAGGTGGGGGGAACCCCACCGAAGTTTGAATTATCTGAACCTTTTCTCTGCATTTGAAGTACAATTAAATTTCTTACAGTCTTATCAGGTCTGTCTTCAGTCAGGTTATAGCTCCTCTAGTTGTACGTGTATAAAAAATTGTGAAGAGAAAATGATATGGAGATGGGGAGCTGAAAATGAGATGGAAAAAGGAAGCGAGCAGAAGGGAATCCAGCCAGGAGTGTGACAGGATAAGGGATAAGTCCTGCAGCTGAGGTTGTGCCACTTTAAGCCACAAAGAGGTATGATTTCCTTTCCTTCTGCTTCAGTCCGTCTCTTCCTGAGGAAACTGATGGACCCACATTCCTCGCAACAGTTGCAACTGCTTCACAGGATAACACCAACAAATGGGTTTCAGAAGCCTGAGAAGAGCCTTGCTAAGAGCTTAGGAAGCTGAGCAGACAGCATTTGTTACCTGCTCTCCCCGCAGACGTTCAGGGGAACTTCGCAGGGCAACTTCACAGGTCCTGTCGGTGCTCTGGGGTTGGGGTTGGTGTGTGCCCGTCCCACAGCTCTCCCCAGCCTTGGAGGTTCACCATGGCTCTGTGCCTCGGCTCCTACATCCCTCTGTGCCTCGGCTCCTACATCCCTTCTTCGGTCCTCCTTGTGTCCTCTGCTGCTACAGCGTTACATGGACTCACTGTACTTATTGGCGTGGTTACCTAGAGGTGATCCAAATTGCAGAGATGCCCCAGATAATGGGAGCTTGATGGGATAATCTCCACAAGTGAGTGGTGGTGTCAGTGAGATGTGCATCCACACCAGTATTAATGAGTTGCATTGCTCTTTATTAATCGACTTGCTGTCAGTGGTGAGGCTGCTGCCTTGTTTGTGTTTGGTTCTGGTGGTATGTCACTCCTGTTGGCAGCACTGAGCTGCTGTCTCACTACAGAGTCTTTCGTGTGTGGTTTCAGGGTTTTGGAGCTAAAAAACGTGCAGGAGCTTGGTGTGGTGAAAGAGCTTGTCAGCAAAGTCCTGCAAGAGATGCTTCTGCAAAAGGAGACTTTACAGAAGGAAAGACAAACCTTCGTGACTGCTACTCCCCTTCAGAATCACAAATACATCCAAAAGTTCTGTCTTCATTCCACTTAGCAGGGAATTTATTGTTTTCAGTGTCCTTTGACCATGTTTAAGTGAAAAGTGGAAGCAAATTACTTGAAAGTGGAATTTTCAGGCTTAAGGTTAGGCTGATGTGAGTTTGGATTACTCACTCCTGTAGCAGAAACATAAAACAGGTGAAATAAATTTGTCTTCTTGAGATAACTGCTGATGGCCTTCGTTCCCTGGTAAGGTGTCACAGCAGGTGACACTGACAGCATCAGGAAGCTTAAAACTATCTCATTATTAGTAGCTTTATTCTGGAACCCGAGTGTACCAGCTCTGCTGTACTTCGCCAGACTGAGCTCCAGCTTGGCCATCTGTTGAAAAGTATTCTTAAAAAAACTGAAAAAGCTGTTTCTGTGCTGTACTACAGAGGTGTATGTTCCCATACTTAAGTTTGTTTGTCTCAAACCCAGATGATAAGTATTAGTGTCATACATGCAAAAGAGATGCTTCCAAGGTCACAGTGACTTTGGTGTTTATTTATTTACCCCAAAGAACAATATTACTAAAGATCTTGCGTGTCATTGGACAGGCAAAATTACAGATGCGGGTGAAAATATGTAAAGGAATTTGGGACAGTACATGGCAGGATGTGTGATAAGGGTTAATTACAGGCAGAAATTGTGGGACGTGTCCACAAATGCAGTTTCAGTGACTGGTTGGTTTTATAGGCACTCAGTGGTATGTGCATGTCCTCAGCCCAGTGTGTGACTGCACACACAAACCCCTGACACTTCTGGAGCCTTAGCAAGCTCTGTGTGTGGGTTTCTGTGAACTGACATGCATGTTTTCTCTTACCTGGGTTGTTCTCTGAAGTTCAGAGGTTTGGAAGAGCTCAAGTTTAATAAAAAGGAAGTGGTAGAAACACACAAAGTATTTAAAGGCTAAGATGCATTTCAAAGTTCAAAACTAGGTGTTTGATGTGAAAAGACTATATGTAAACTTGTTCTGAAGCAAGCCTTTTATTAATTTATCATAGAATTTCTGCTGGTGCTCTGGCATGTTGAAGTATCTGTCCTCCAAAGACTTGGAGAGAAGCTCTTACTTCACACAGTGCTGCTTTTGAAGTGTTACGTGACTGCTGCTATGTAAATCTGAGCATATGCCATACCTTTGAGGTTCATATGGACCCCGATCTTTCTGCATTTAAAGTGGCAAAACTCACATTGACTTCACTCCACACATTGGAAATGTGTGTTCCTCTAGCACCTTCTTGCAGGTCCTTTTATCTGCAGTTGGAGAAAATAGGCTTCTCTTCATTGCATTGGCTGTAAGGACATATGTAATTTTAACTCACGAATTTAGAATTATGGCTTTCTCTTGAAATGCTGGTAATTTAGATAATAGAACATTGTTTTTGTTACAGTAGCATATTTGGAATCACAGTGTGTTGTTGCTTTTTCCTAGTTTTTTTAATGTATTAATCTGTCGTTTAATAGTCTTGTTCTTCAAATGCAATTAAAAATTTTTGCTTAGAGAACTCATTTTAATTGCATTTGCTCAAAACATTCTTAATGATGAAGATGAAAATAGCAGAACTTGGCTACTTTTATGCAAGTCATCCAGACTATTGAGTCTGTATTTAATGTCAGTTTCGGCTAAGTGTAGACATTGCAGAACTAGGTCTTAAATTTGTAAGTGCAATTAGGAACTAATTAGGTTTTTTTTAAATATAATTACTCAAATAATGACTTTGCACCTTCTGTCCAACCCACTAGTTTGTTTTTTAATTAAACAAGTGGATCTTTTTTCCCCGCCTTAAATTATATCTATTGAAGAGATGAAAATATTTGTAAATTTATTCCAGCTAACTAGTCATTTGTTGACCATAATGGGAAAAAAATCCCAAGATGTATCAAAACATGGTGCTGTGAAGTGCTAAAAACTTCCTTTTTAGGCAGTTGGTGAAGTAAAATAAGCAGAACTCATTCCTGTACAATCAGCTGCCCAACGCAGCCGTGATCCTGCTGACAGGGCACCTTTCACCTCGTGTGTGTGAGGATGCTCCAGAGCCTCTGTGGGCTGGGGAAGGCTGTTTGCATGGGTGCCAGGCTGTGTGAGAGCAGCATTGGACCTCAGTAATGGAATTCCAATAAAACTCAGTCAGTGCCTTTTAATTAGATTTAATGGGAACTGGGAAGGATCATTAGAGACAAACACATGCTTTTGCCAGTAATATGTTCACTATATTATTAATCTGATTTAATTTGTAAGATCCTCATAGCAGGAATAAGATTCTTTCTCTGTACCTGGAAAATGTTCTACGGGACTGTTGTATTTTGTTATTATCTGTGTCATTGCTTCCTAAGCAGTATGTAAATATAGAATTGAAATTGAGCTCCATGTGTGGTGTTTATGAACCCTCCCAGAACAAGGGTGGAGTTGGATGCTGGGGAGCAGGCTGTATGTCGCTTTAGCAACCACATTTTTATTGACCATTTTGCAATAAATCGCAGTGGCGTATTAATAACAAAACACTGCAATATGCAGAGTGTGCTGCTAAGTAATAGGGCTTCTTAAGGATGATGTAATGCCAGTGTGGAAGCGAGGTATGCTTGGAGATGTTTTATTTCTATTCAGTTAGAAATATAGTCTCATTCTCTGATGCGGAAAAACAGATTAGAGTATTATGAGTTGTGGATATGGTACGTTGGGTCCTCAAATGCGCTTTCCAAACTTGCCGGATGTCCCTAAACACTTTGCCTGCTGCTTCCTGCTGAGTGATGTGGCCTTCCCGGGGAGCCAAAGTGTTGGAATTCAGCTTGGCTTCCGGAACAGCAATGTACCTATTTCCTTTACTTGGTAATAGCAATATGCTTTGGACTATCTGTTGCCTGATTGTGGGCAGGACATCCCTTGGTAGCTTTTGGGCATGACACTATTGAACAAGTGCTTAGAAGATAAAAGTTAAGCTTTTGGAATAATAACTGTAATTCCTCAAAGTTTTCACCACTACAGAGCTCTGGTTTTAATAGCAGTTAGTGAGATTCACTATTGTTTTCCCTTGAATGAGCAAGGAGAATGAAAAGTTGGGGTTTTTCCAGTGATAGATTGGAGTGGGAATAGACCATGTACAAGACAAATGCTGATGCAATGCTCTGCAAAGGCAGTATTTTTATGTGAGGTGTTCTGTCTAGGAGGCAGAACTGGTAACACGTGCACATGCCTCACAGAAGTACCCATGTGGCTTTCATATAGTGCTTTATGATTTTAATTTACTTACCTGCAAACTAGCAAAAACCTCTTCTCAGCCATGTTTAAAATACAGTTCTGATATTGTCAGATAGTTTGGGCTGTGACTTACAATGTTCTCAGAGTCTGTGGTATGGTGTAGAACACTTGGTTTTCCACCTCCCATAGCATGCAAGAAAGTGTTTTTCCTTAAACACGGTTGTTCTGAACAATTCTAAGGCACTGGAAAAGCCAAAAAAGCTACAATTTTTTATATGTCCATTTTAAGTGTATCTTTCCCCCCCCCCCTTAAGAAATGATGCAGTGTTGTTTAGTCATAAAAATTTAAGTTTCTAAAGTTACACTAATGCAAGGAGATCATGAAAAATAAGCAGTAATTTTCTAGATGATAGGTAGGTTTCCACAGAACACATGCCTCTTTTTGTTTGCAAATACTGTGAAGATAAAAGAGGAGAGAGCAAAGTAAGTTCATTGCTAGTTGGATGCTTTTTTGCATATGCAAACACACCCTGATTTATTGGTATTTGTGTAAAACTGTGTGCTTATGAAATTAAAGTGTGTCATTTGCCAATGAGACCCTTTCTTCTCTGGGGAAAAACAGTTTTTATTTATATTTTGCTGTGATAAACAAATAGATTTCAGATCTGAATCTAGACCACTGAAGTCAGTGGATTGTTTCACCCTTGGTGGTTACATGAAACCTGATTCTATAATGTAAGGGAACTTTAGACCATTTTCTTAAACTTTCACTGGAAATGCTTAATTAGAGGACCTTCAATTAAATTATGTCATCTCTATCATCCTATGATATTTATGCAAGAAATACCTATTTCTTGCAGTATTTTTATTCCAATATTTGGCTCAGTTTTGCCTGGGTTTCTTAAGCTGAATCCAGTTATATTTTTCACATCTAATTTTAAAATTTGTGGAAGAAATGCATGATTACTTCTCCTTTCTGAGTAACCTTCTAGAAGAGGAGTTATTAGTTATTTCTAATAGAGCTACATTGATAATTTCTCATTTAAAACACTGATTTTTGAAAAGAGACCACCTTTCCATGAGGTCAGAAAAACAGAGGAAATTCCAAACAGCTCGACATGGAAAGATGTGTATGGTTTACCTCCTGGAAGTTGTTAGGTTAGTTAAACCTAGTTCTGTGTAATGCATGGATGAAGCACTACACTTTTCATCATGAAAAATATATCTTGGTTTTGGAGATGTGGAAGAAATATAAAGGTGGTACCTTCTCATGCAGCACATTGGTTCTCCATGAATCTTTGCATGTGTATCCCAGGATGAGCATGCTTGACTTTCTTTTGAAACCAATCTTAAAATAGCTGTTTTTCCAACACTGTTCAATAAATTATAACTAGGGTTGGGTCGAGCCTGTATGTTCTCCTGTGCTGATAGTCATGTACCTCCTGGAGGTGAACTGGCCTGACTTTGAGGATTATCATAAGCATTTGGTTTAAAAGGCTTATTTTGTGTAATGGTATTGACGTTGGGTTTTTTGAGGGATGTTTGCAGGCGGTGTGAGTTAAGGACTAGAAGCAATGGAGGAAGGCTGCAAAATGGAATTTTTTCCTCTTGGGGCCATGTTCTAAGGCAAGTGTTTTATATTTAGATTATGGACAGAATGTTTATCAGTGACTAGTTTCTTCATAGTAGTCTTATAGTAAGTAGTCTTAGGCAGAGCACTTGAGGCTGCAGCATTAAATCATATGTGAGGGAGATGAAGCAAGTGAAGACTACAGAAGCATGAAAACTAAAGCCTTGTCCCAGACCTACAGCTTGTTGGGCTCAATTGCTACTGTGCCTTTAGCAGAAACAAAGCAAGGCTCTGTGTGAGACTAGGAAGGTGTTTTGCAGCCAGTGTCTTGGAGCCTCACCTGAGCTGCAGCAGGTGATGCTGTGGGAATATGTTGTGTCTTTATATGTGTCTGTGTAAAACCTTGGCTGTACAGGGAGAGCCATGAACGGTACTATTGCTAAGCACAGCAAAGCAGGGAGTGCCAGAGCTTTTTTGAGCAGACAAAATCTTATGCCCTGACCCAAGTGGCCCATTATCACACTTCCACAAATTGGAGCAAGCTATTCAGGTCAGAGTGTGTGTAGAGACCCATCTGAATGGAGTCCTCAGCTTGCACTCGCTGTGTTACATTTCTTTCTCCCAGCTTCCAGTGACTGTGACTTGAACAGAGTTGACAGTACACAATATTACCTATTTACTCTGTAGATTATACTCCTCTGGAGAATTGATGTCAGCTAATCTGCCACTTCGACGTTCTCAGAGACCTGTGAACTGCATCTCCTGTAATATCACAGGAGAGACTCAGCCCTAGATTTCTGTAATTTTCTCATTTATTTCCCTCAGATTTCCAGGCATGCATGTCCAGGCCTCCAGCCTTTGCCACTTACTTTGTCCTGTCGATAGTTTCCTTTCTGTGCAGAAATTCTCTCTGTCAATATCCAATTTTGGCGACTCTTAGGGCGGTAAGAAGTTTGAAGCAGATGGTTGTCAACAGATGATGACAAAATTCTGAAATACAGCTCTGATACAAACTGTGAGGCTCAGTATTTAAAGCACATTCAAGTGTATAAAGCCTGCTTGTATTTCTAATGCCACTGCTACCTTTGCTGTGGAATATTTTTGGAACAATTCATACATTTCTTTTTTTTTTTTAAACAGCAGAACTCCCCATACCAATTAGTGGTGTTCAGTAATGGGTATGTGAACCATGTTGTGATTTTATGTCAGAATTGTTAAATGCTCCTCGATGAAGCCACGCTGATTTGCATTAATTGGTGGCCTGTCCTCTCACAGTGGTATCACACTGTGTCAAAAGCGCCGCGCAAGAAGTTGTAACATAACTAAACTCGCAGTGATTGCCATTCTGCTGTTGACTGGTGCTCTGAAGACTGCCAGGAAAAGGCTTCAAAATTCAGGAGAACTTAATAAGTGGCTGTGAATCTTAGGAGTGTAACTAAAATCATTTGCATAAAACAAGCGCTGAGGAGCTGGTAGGTGGGGCACAGCTCGGATCCTGCTTCTGCAGAGCGTTCGCTAATCCAGCAACATAAAATGATTCAAGTGCATTAAAGGCTGTTTATGGGTCTATGAAAAGCATGATGCAAATATGCAAATTTAAGAGAGTGTCTTCTACAAGTTTATATATCTTAATGAGAAATGTCAGAGCGTAATATATCAAGTCTGCTTCGCCCCATGGTAGCCAGTTTTCTCTGAAGAAAGCACAGCATGTCCTTGATGTGGTTCTAGGAGTAAATTAACATAGCAGAGTGCTTGTTCTTGGGGTCAGCTGATGACTCTTCTACTGATTTTGGGGAGGAAGTACCTGTCTGCTGAGAATGACCATATTGAACCATCTACCACTGCCTGGTTGTGAATGCATACAAGCAATTTCCCATCACTGGTTTAAAAAAAATCTCATTATGTTTCATTCCATTTGCTGTCCTGTCTTACGTTTAATGGAAATCTTTTGAATGCTTGTATTTCACAGTACAACTGAGAAGCATAAGCTGGCCATGGGTTTTTTGTTCATGGGCAGAGTGGTTACTACTGGTTTGCATATGATTTCAGACTGTGAATTCTGATTTTTACTTTGAGTAGGAGCTCCTTTTTTTTTCTTTTTTCTTTTTTTTTTATCCCCTCCTATCAAATTCACAGAATCTCATGTCTGGGAAAATCTCTTACAGCTTCAAGTGACCAGGTGCTGCAGAACTCACCAGAGGCCACCAACTTTTGAAGATACAAGTGCCTGCTGAAAGCAGAGAAATGCAGCTGTAGGGAAACAAACTGGTGATTAGGGGAGGGTTACTAGTTTAGTTACAGGATTAATTTATTTCACAGGGAGCAAGAAAGACCATGTCCAGTACCAAAAAACCCTGATAGTTTCCAGGGTGCTTCTGAACCAGACCAGCTTGTATTTCTGAATGCATGAAGAGATAAGCAGCAATGTCTGCTATGTGCAAGTATTGTCTTCTATAAGGCATGGGGAAATCAACATCTCTTCTTTCTTTCCTGAAAATACAGGGGCCTTCTCCAAGTGCTTGCTTTTGGGAATGTGTTAGTGAAGAATTCATAGAGTCTAATTTTTATAGAAATGAATGGTAGCCCATGGTGGGACTTCAAGTCTGCATGGGTGTGTTTTACATTCACCTACCTTATTCTAGAATTAAAGAATTTTTTTCCCCCTCTGATAAATAACTGAAGGTTTAAAGTAACTCATCTGAATAGGAATCACTACCCCTGTAAGGAGGAGAAAAAAAAAAAAAAAGGTAGTCAGCAGTAGTGTAGTGATGTTTTAATAACACAAAGTAATCCCCCCATACTTCAGTAATAAAGCTGTATGGACTACAGTCAGCTTTCCTGTTGGCACCTTTCTATTGACAGCTTTCTGTCAAAAAAGATGAAGTGAAGAGTAGAACTTAACTCTGTTTTCTTTTATGTTAAATGTATTCTGCAAAGCTTTGGTGAAATACAAAGCATGTGGACTTTGCAGATAGTGTTTGCTTTTGGGACTTGTGGGAAAATTTATGTGAACTTTGTGCTGTGGAAATTACTGCCCTTTAAAGCATTTGGTTATATTTAACATAAGTACATACCTCAAAACTGTAGCTGGTGGAGTGGTCTGGTCTTTAGAGCTCTTTTGTTTTTAGGGGCAGGAGTGCATAATTATTGGTATAAACTGAGTTTTCAGAATTGGCTTGTTCAGATGCAGAAATACCATTTTTCTTCCTGAGAAATCTGTTAGTGTTTAAAACCAACAAAACCCAAACCCTGGCAAAGTATGCCAGAGTACTTTGCAGTTGTGGGCTTCAAGTGACTAATAACATAGTCCAAAAGCTCATTAATATTGATCTTCTTAATTCTCTCAATAACCTGAACATTTGTTCTAATTACAAGAGGAATAAAAAGCAGACTAATAGGGTTTTAGATGTCAAAGACTGGTGGACCTCAAAACATCCAAGAGGATATCCTTCAGAAGGAGTGAGTAGGATGTGTGTGTATGAATTTCATTAGGCAGTAACAATATTCATGCCCATACCAGGGAGAGAAACATCACTTAAATGTGCTTTCTGCTAGACCACTGGGGCTCATATACTTGCCAAGGTCAGACCTTCTGCCTCTCCTTTACAAGGGTTTCTGTGGAAGTGGTTGGAGCAAAGTTTTGAAAAACTAGTAAATTATATTTAATTTTGAATGGAAAATACTTGAAGAGTTGGGACTAGGAAAAGCCTCTCAGGAAGGGTTGGAGTTGAGCTACTGCTTCTCCTGTGCTGGTGGTGGAGCAGAGTTGCTTATGGTGCATTCTGCAGGCATCAGGCATAGGGTTAATACTTTGGGCAGAGGTAAGTAGCATTTAAATATGAGGTAAGTATGGATTTAAATTCATTCTCCTTAAACAGAAAAAAAAAAAAAAGAGCATTTGTATTTTTCTGGGTAGTCTTAAGAGTTATTGAGTGGGGAAAAAAGTCTTTGTCTTTCCCTATTTGGCCTTAGTAACCCTTTGACTGCTAGAGAATGCCATCTGAGAGACAAGGAATACCTCCTGTGCAGGTGGCTCTGGTCAGGTGTGAGAGCCAGGTGATCACGCTCAGCTTATGTTGACTTTGAGGCAAACAGCAAGGAAAACAGGGAGGGCAAAGCTGTGCAGTGCTTGGCCATGGCAATATAGCACTTGAGCCTGTGGTTGCTGCTCTTCCTATGCTCTTGTCTTAAGATCCCTCTGAAGTGGCAGAGGTTTGGAGAAGACTGGCTAAGATTAGTCCAGGGAGGAGAAATGCTGTCCCAGGAAAGGTAAAGGTGTTGCTGAATGGGAAAAAGTGCAAGGATTTTCTTCCCCGAGTGCTGTGCTCTCTACAGACAAGAAAGGGAAGGGCTCCATCAATCTTCCTCCTATTAAATTGGCACAGCTAATATATTCTGCTAAAATGTGTTCATCATGCTGTTTAAAACAGCCAGGTTAGAAATCTACTGACAATAAATGAAGATTTATTGGTTTTGGTGTTGTTGGGACACCTAATACAGGTTTGGAATACTAACAGGAGTTTGTGAAAAGGGAGAAAAAAATGTTTTGGTGCCATTTAATTAACTATGTGGCCAATATTTCTCCCTTTTTATTGAAAAAATCTAAGTTGCAACAGGCTTCAAGTGCTCTCTTGTACAACTCTTCCAACAGTTAGCAAATAAACATATTAAAATACAGAAAGCCTTGTACAGCCCCTTGTGTACTGGATAAAATCATGAAAAAATAAAATCATAAAATCTTGAACTGCAGAAATGGTTTCTTCTAAGAAACCAGCAAACCGTTATGTAATATTGCACTTTTATATCTCTTGGTAAGTGTGGTTGTGAGGGATAGCTGAGATCAGTGGAAATATGAGCAGTGTTTTCTTTGTAACTGAAGTCATACCAGTAGCCTGATGTAAATAACCTAATTTTTGCAAGTCACAGGCCCCTTTATTGCTTAGTCTCTGTATTATGGTGTTATTCTAAGTGGCACTGTAAACTGTGATCAAAATACAAGTCTTAAAATTTCTACAAAAGCTTGAATCAGGTTTGTGGATTAATGCCTCACAAGACTGAATGGGAAAATATTTTTGGAGAGCTGATTTATTTAAACTTTCATACAGTTTTTCCAAGCAATCTTGATGGAGGGAGAGCACTGGGGATTGAGAGTTCTAACTTTCTGAGATCCATAGAAGTTTAAACAGGGGAGTGCTGCCATGCAGACTCCCAGGCTTCTGCAGCTCCCTGACCTTGTGGAGATTGTGCCTGCTGTTTGGGGAGCTGCTACTATAAAGGGAAAATTGTGATTTTTGTCACTGAAGGTCAAAGCACTGAGATCAAATGACTAGTTCGTGCTTTAGCTTAAAATGCTGCAGACAGCATATTATGGGCACAGAGTATGTAAAGCTCACCTTTTCTGTGAGATCTGCCAAAGGGAGAAAACATCTAACCTGCCTGGTGACACAGAAAATGCCATGGCAAGTGATTGTTTTGGGGACATGGAGACCAAGTTTGGAAGCATTTAAAGGACAACTAAAAGAAATAGAAAGCCACTGAATTAATGTTATTCTCTGTCTTGCAGCTGCCAGAGCTCCTGCAATCCCTCTGGTCAGGCTCCCAGCGGGAGCTCTTGGGTTGAAAGGTTAACGACTCATTTACTAAGCAGTGCAGTTTTCTTTCATTTTTCATTTACAATTATCTCTACTCCTTAAAAAAACTGAAAGGTCCTTCCAAAATGTATTGTACTGATACGTTATTGCTGTAAATTAAAGTTATTAAATCATAGATCTTTAAAAGTGAAATCCAAATAGGCATGAATTTATCCAGTCAGTGCACAGCCACTCAGAGAAGTGATGAGTATCATATCAAGGCAGCTCTGGATATCAGCACATGTTTCTTTCTGAGAATCATAATATTCATTTGATTCTTATTTTGTGGGGATTCTGAGGGAAGGATGGACACTGAAGGAAAAGCCTTAAGGATGGTGGAGTAGAGGAGCAGAGCAGATCCTGCTGTAGGGTTGGCTGTAGGTTGTGAGGTGCTGGGGCAAGAGCTCAGTGTGAGAGCTGGAGACAATCAGGGTGAGCAGCTGAGATGGTGATGCCGTCTATGTAGGGGTAATAAAAGACAAGAAAAGAAGAGCCACATCCTGAGCTGGGGTTAGATGGGTGATGGGGAGGAAAGAGGAATAGACAATAACTTGCAAATCATAGGCTTAAAGACGGAAATACTGGTGGTGATTTCAGGGAATGGAAGATGATGAGGGCAAAAGCCAAATTTTTTCGCAGCTGTTTGATATGGTATTCATGTTCTTTTATGAATTCCTTAAATTAGCAGTTTCACTTTTCTGCAAGTCTACTGTACTTTGACTCTTAACTGAATTAAGTCATATTATAGATGACATCTTTCCACCAGTCAGCATACAGGTTAGTGCTCCCAAGAGAGGTGCCTTAATGAGCTTGTTGCTATGACAGCTCAGCTTCAGGCGGTGCACGTGCCACTTCCAAATACCCTCAAACATTACAGCAACTTTGGTGTGTTTTCAAACTTCCCTTTCAGTGGAATTTATGGCCAGCACTTTGTATTTCCATTCTCCCAATAATGCAGCTGAGATTTTGACTGTTTATTTCTGCTTTTATTCCTGCAGTGTTAATAGCAGTGCATGACTTGGCAAGTCAAAGAAACAACGAGGTGTTGGTTCTTTGGCAATTTCAAAGGATGCTCTGAGGACTGATTCAAAAGATTTACAGAAAGAACAGTTGCAAACACTACAGTGTTTATACAGTGGAAATGTATGGGGCCTGTGCTTCTTAATTCACAGCAGAGAACTTCTCAATGAATAGCAATTGTTGTGTTATGACACCTGGTTGGAACAGGCGTTCCCCTTGGGATGCAACATTGTAGGAAAGCACAAGGATTTGCCTCTGCAGAGGAGCTGGCTGGGATCTGTGTCCCTGCTGTGTGTAATGGCTCTCAGTACCTCAGAGATCTTAAATCACAGTTATATTTTTCAGAAAGACTCTGTTTGAGCCTCAAAGGTTGATGTAGAGGCAAAGATGGGTGTAGAGCCTGGCAGTCAGGGGCTGCTTCTGCTGCCCACGATGCAAAATGTGTCAGCTGTTGGGATGCCTGGACAGGCTCTGAGGTTGTATTTGCTTTACCACTGCTGCCTGCCCAAGTTAGGAGGCTCCCTGGGCAGGAGAGAGAAGCTTTTCCTCTCAGAAATCAATTCACCCCATTTCTACCTTTCCCCACTGGTTCTGCTCTTTTCCAATACCATCTTTTGCACAGTTAAATATGAGTAAGGTGGTTCTAAGCCCTGGGCTTTGAACATCAGTATGATCCAGGCTGACCTTACCAATAGTTTCTTTAAAAAAAGAATACCAAAAGTCCAAGCCACTGTTTAACAATGCTGTTCCATGAAAATGCTGGGACAGCCTTTAGGAAGGATGGTGTCAGAGTAAGCTCAGTGTTGTGAATGTTGCTGTGCTGTTCCTCGCCTACAAAATAACAAAATGTCATGTTTAAACTCAAGTAAGCTGCTCTAAAATCCATTTCTGCTGCCTCAGTGTTTTCTAGTTGCTTTGTAGACATGGGTTAACCTCATTGCTGAGTTTCCTCTTCCTTCCAAGGTTTGAGCGTGAGTTTTCAGATGCATAACTTTGACATATGGAAAGACATCATAGTCAAATCTGACATGACCTCTATAAATATTACCTTAAACATTGGCCTGGCTGGAAGGGCTTGTTCCCTTTCTGTAAGTGATTGGTGTTCTTTTTTCCTTAGCTATGAATTTTTGATGCTGCATCTCATCTTATGTGTACCTCTACCCATGAGTGGGTGCTCTGCCACCTCACTACCTGTTGGAAACAAACTTCTTTATCACTGCTCATGTTGAAGTTAAACCCAGGGGCATATTCAGCAACTGTGTATTCAACCCCAGAAAGCTTTGCCTTTTTGAAGTTGTTTGGCTTAAAGAGTTTTTTGTTGTTTTTTTTTTTCGTTTGCTGCTGCTTTAGAAAACAGTGCACTACAAAGATCAGGATTTATTTTTTTGAGTGCTTCATTGAAATCTAAAACATCTTAGTATTAAAAAGACTTGCTGTATAAATCAATGCCTCATTGTATTTATTATGCTATTTACAACTCATCCAAGTATACTAAATTTTTATAAAAGCAAAATCATTCAGCTATATCCAAAATGGTTCAAAAGATGCTGATGAGAACACTTAAGTTTTTTTGCAACTTCTGATAATACTGTTTGCCATAAGTGTGCTTGTCCCAGTTTCTTTCTATGACCAAATGAAAGTGCAGTTTCTCTGTAATTTTAATAACTGGTAAATAGGTTCAAATATTCTATACATTACACTATTTCTCCTATTCTCTATTTGGCTTGCCATGGCCATTAGTACTACTTACTCTCTGGTCATGATTCTGTCCTCTTTGGGAAGAAGGTGAGATGGAGATTTGCAGGTTTCACCCCCGCAGGAAAACACAACAGAGAAAGCAAATGCAGCACCGACAAAAGGAGACCAGATGCAGAGTGAAAGGCACATGGCACTGATTCTGGCTTCCCCCTACAAAGATTGCTGCAAGAACAGAAAACACACTGTGATTTATTCTCATGGCAAAAAAAAATAAAAATCCTGTAAATGGAACAAGAAGTACAGAAATCTCAATATGTTGTTGCTAATACAATTTACATTTAGAACAGCGTGTCCTTCTTCACCATTATGCTCTGTTTAAACATAGCTAAATTCAACTAGTCTATAGGCTGAGCTGCCTGAACTGCAGTCAGAAGTTTCACTAAATGAACATCTAGCACTTAATGGTAATTATACAGCTTCTCAGAAAAACCCAACAACTTCCCTATGCATTATATTTGTTCAGTAGTTATCTCCATGTATAATAATATCAAATTATTATGCTGTCTCTCAAAGTCGTAAATCGTATCGTTTTTACACAGACCAGAAAATGACTTGCACTTAATGGTATGTTTATTTGTGTATATATGGTGGATTTTAAATTGAACAGTTCCAGACATAATTTTCCTAATATTTGTTAATCCATCTTTAATTAAAATGTTAATTGCTAATCCAGATATTACACATAGAGAAATCAGTCTATGGTAAACTGTGCCTTATTTGCACAAGGACAAAACCCGTGCAATTACATGGCAATCTGCTCTTTGGAGTTGAGTATAGTCATCTTTCATCTGTGAAAACCAACTAAAAGCATATTGTTGAGTTATTGTACTAATTGTTCACCATCAGATATGATGTGGGGGAAGGGGGAGTGTGGAGTTAATTTAGTGCTGGATCATAATTCCCACTTGGGTCAAAGTAGGGCCTGGAATCCTCTTTTTTTTTTTTTTTTTGCCCAGAATGGTTCTGCCAGTGCCGCTGTGGCCAGAGTTGGCTCTGACAGCTCCTCGTCCAGAAAGCACTGCTGAAATCATGTCTCCTGCATAGCCCAGAACAAAATTCCCTCTGTGTCTGAGCAGAGTATTTTGTGTTTCACAAGTCAGGCCCAGGCAATCCTGTTTTCCAGCTGAGGGTTACGGAAGGTAAAGTCAGTCAGATGGAAGTTGTGCTCGTCATGTAAAAAGTGCACTAAGGCTCTTCACTTGCTTTGGAGGGCTGTGGTGAAGACTCACTCTTGCCTTTCCTCACTGAGATCCAGATTGTGAGCAGCTCAGTCTGCTGATTGTTTTATTTTTAATGCTCTGTACGGAGAGTTATAGAATTTCACACTTAACAAATCATAATCCTATGATTCCCTGTACAAAGTGGCACATAACTGTGTCCAGTAAATCTTGGGGCTGTGCACGGGAATCAGAAGATCTTGTTAACAGAAGATAATTAAAATCTCAGTGGCTGAAAAAATTGTTATTCATATAAAAATTAGAGAAACACAGTTTGAATTTTTTGCCCTGTATATGAATTCTTCATCTATCATTAATGACATTGTTAGGGACACTCCAACTTAAACATGTTTCATGCAACTTTTTCAATCAACATATTCAAATCTCAGACTCCTTAAATCACACAAGAACTTCCAGTCAAAGCCATCGATTAAATGAAGAAAATAAGAACTTGCCTATAGAGTGCCATCTGTTGATTTTTATTTAATTAGAAAATAATTTTCATAAATCTGTCTCACTTATACAACGCGTATACCAATAGCTTGGCTTTTAAAAATATTCTTGTTTTTTTCCCTAAAATCTGAGAGGAAAAACATTCCCCGGAATACAAGTGAAATATTAACTATCACTAAATAGTATATAAGAAAAATCACGTCTCTTGATTCCAGAAGCCTTAACAATCTGTTCCTATTTGGAGTTTGTCTGAATACTGTTGGAAAGGCTTGAGCTTTCAGGTTTAGGATGTGCTTTCTTCATATTTTTTAACCTGTTCATTTTTTTTCATCAAAGGAGGTCACCTCTTCACCTTTCTTTTAATCTTTCCTCCCTTTCATCCCCCTTATTCCAGTCTTCTTTCCAGCTTGTGAAAGTCACTTAATCTCTGTTTGAGACTGTACCTGATTTGCTCCAGCAGCACGGCTTCTCTTAGGAAGTTCATCCAGCTGGATAAAGAGGAAGATGCCTTTGACATTTCTGCTGTACCGGGAGGACGCAGCCGCTCCTTGGCCAAGAGCTACAAAAGAGAGGTTATTTTAGGAATGGTATGGATTTGTGTGTATCACTTTGGCTTCATTTGCAGTCACCCTGTCTTTGAGACGTGTTTGAATATCTGCTATCGATGCATGAATAATACTGCTATTTATAACTTGTTTTCAGGCAAGAAAACTGGCCCTGGCCACCAGGAGAGGCAGTCTGCCTGCATGGAAATTGCCTTCGTTTTGGTTCCTTACTAAAAAAAAGTCCAAGCTCCACCCCCTTCTCAAGGTGAGGTGGTGTTTTTGAGCTGTTACTTGGCCAGGCACAACCCCTTCCAGAACACCATGTGCCAGCTGACCTGTGCAGGTGACGCCAATGCCAGGCTCCTGGGGGAGCTCTCATCCTTCCTATGCCAAGTCCTTAAACCATATTTAGTAACAAATATGCAAAAAAATACAGTGAAAACGTGCCATCCCACCACCTGGTATCCTGATTTCTGCAACCTGCTTGGAAATGGTTTTTCTTCCCTGTGGTCTGCTGATGTCTGGTCTGCTGAGCGTGGGCGGGTAGCTGGGGATCTGAACCAAGCTCACTCGTGCCTCAGTTGTACAATTTGCTTTTGTTCTGAGCTAGGCAGAGTGAATTAAGAATCTTGCATGGTAGGCCAGGACTCACAAAAGCTAAAGACAAATCTCCTACTGCAACTCTTGTCTGTGAGGGAACAGGGTGAGTTCAGAGTTGGCGACTAATAGACACATAAAACTCATCTTCACAAGATACTTTCAAAGTCATTATTCAGTGAATTATCTTAAAAATGAGGGGGTTACTTAACAATTGCATTCTCGAGAATAATACATTTTGCACTTAGTTTGCCTTTGCCAGCTGATTTTTCTTTCTCCTGCAAAATTGAATTCCTTCCTAAGTAGAGGATCAGTTACCAAAAAATTATGAAATGCATATTGGATGTATGTTGAGTCAGGGGTTATCTGGTGAAGGAAAAAGGGTGCTTTTAGGAAGAGAGCATGCAGATGAATCAAAGTTTGACTTCAGACAAGGTCAGGACACCCACTCTGTGAACGTGAGTAACTGCCAGACTTCAAATGGCACCTCTTAACTGGTGGTGAAGGGGAGTATGAAGGTGAACAGACTGGAGAACAGTTTGAGTAGGTGTTTAAAAAAACCCAAACCCTAAACCAAAAAAAGGCTTGTTTCTGTTAGCATGATGACATTAAAGGGTGGGAGATCTGACTCAGCTTTTAGTGGGTTAAGTGGCCAGAAGAGTCCTTAAGTCTTGAATCAAAAAAGTATTAGGGTGAGACAAATAGTTTTAGGGAAGAAAAGGACAAATGAAAGATGGGAGATAACCTTAAGTTCTCAAGAATGTTGTCCTTTTCCTTGCTTGTTCTACATAAGCAGCTTCGCTCTGGCTCTGTAAAGCTCTCACGTTTCTCCTAGAATAACCATCCCTGGAGCTTCAACCTCTTACACTAACCTACCTCTAAAAAAAAAAAAAATATCTTAAATTTTAGCAACCCCTCTCCACCAATAAAAACTGTTCAATAAAATCATAACTGTGTATGTCTTGGCCCAAATCCATGTGTCTGATTCTGCATAGATGCAAGGCAAAACCTGGTGGAAGACGAGGAAGACAGCCACCACATAAACTTCATTGGTCTTTGCTGTCTTTCATTCTTGTATCTCTTCCTGCCCCTCTTTTCCCCACCCTTTATGTGCTCTTGGTGCAGCAGAAGTTTCTGAGACAGTATTGGTGTGTTTGTGTGAGCCTTATCTTCACATCTTGACACATGTTTGAAACCACCTTTAAAAGGGATCCCTCCCTAATGCAGAACCAGTCATTTTATAGTGGAAATCTGTGTTAACAAAACTCTATTCCTTATTTACTGGTGTGCAGTTGCTCCTGGGCCAGCCTGCCGTCAGAGTGGGCTGATGCACCTCTTCTGTCCCATGTTGTACTCTTTCTGCTTAACTGTTTATTTCCCACTATAGTCTTTAAAATCCTAATAGCTTTCTCTTTAGTGTGCCATGCTTGGCATGAGCAATTTAGAATTTCCTTACCAAGTAAGCACAACCCTCATTTTGTTCAGGCTTAGAGACTCAAAACTGTGAGTGCAGTTGTAAAAATATCATATAGGGGGAAAAAAAAATCTTCCTTTAAAAATACATCTAATAACTGTGTTTGTATTTCTATAGTGGTATAGCAATAACTTATAAGTGCTTTACCACTGTGGTGATTTCTAGTTCACTTTCAAAAATGCAGGTTATTGAAAGTGCCACTATTAATAGCCTTCTGGTGGTACAATAAGGGATTATTCAATAGGATATCCCAGTTGAGCAGGGTACTGTGTTTACATTGGGTTTCTGCCCAGCAGCTGCTTATGTTAAAGTTCTGCACATAATCTGGGAATTAATCAAGGTGTAACCATGGGGACAATACCAGTGTAGTCACCATAATGTGACCTGTAAAGACAGATTATGTGATTCATCTGCAATTTGGTATGTTCATAGGTAATAAACTACTGATTTCTTGACCACCTTGGCAATATGATAATGCTGTTGTTGCTGATGCTTCCTGGAAGAGATGAAGAAAATGTAAAAAAACATTATTTATTGAACCAGAGCTTCATTTTTCTTAAAGGTCTGTCCAAAAAGTATGAAATTAGATTACAAATATGTATATATACAGCAGCATAAACATGTTTCTGTGTGCAAATCACAGGATAACTTGTGCATGTTTTCTGAGTCAAAGTTGCAGGGAGAAACAACTGGTCAGTATTAGTGAGAATGAAGTAATTTAATTGGATTTTTCATTTTTATTTTTAGCTTGCAAGATAATTGCCTCATTATGGGTGGTAGATTCTGATTTTATTATATCAATGTTAATCAGAACTATATGCAGTTCCCAGAAAGATGTTACCAGTCACAAAAGCCCTTTGGATGCTCAGAAATGGCTATTAAAAATTGAATATATCAAATATATAAAGATGGGATATCTAGCAAAACAGCCATTTTGGGGAGGTGGGGCAAGACTCATTATGTTCTGTTAAATTAATGGTACTATTTCTGTTAACTCAGGCCTCCATTTAGAGCTCATCAAGACACCCATGGGATTATAGGAATTAGTTTGTTTTAATTGGATTATTTAATTTGATTGTTTAAATTGCCTCTCTGTTTTTATTTGCAGCCATTTTTTATCTGCAAACATTTTCTGGTTTGGATTTGCATGTGTGCCTGTTCTGTGTGCTCTCTACTTTGAGTCTCTTCCAAAGATCTTTTCTTTTCCCTCGGTAAAAAAAAAAAGAAAAAAATAGAATTAATATGTTGGCAAAATCCAGCCATGACTTCAGAGAGAGTTGTGAATAATGAATGCAGGATCTTTCTCTTTCACTGCAATGGCAGTAAAACATTGCCCAGCTTTTTATTAAAAATGCTGCATTTGTAATTGTGCCCCAGAAAAGAACAATTCAAGTTCAGAAAACTCTTAGGCCCTGACCCACCAGCATGTCCTGGGCGGGTGGGCAGAAGGGGCCTGATGTGATCTGAACAGTCTTGCACTGGTTTACACAGGGTTGGCTCTGCTTTTTCGTGCCAAGAAAAAAAAGACAAGTGAGCTTTGAACAAGGGCTGGTGGAACAGGAACAGGCAGGGAGTGAGTGACATGGGGAAAGCCTTCTGAGCACCTGGTACTTCATGTGTGAGGATGTGTAAGTCTTCATGTTGGCCCATGTCAGCCTATAAAACATTTATCAGACATGGATAATAATTGTTGAAAAGTGACTCTGGTGAACTAGGTAAGAGTTTGGTTTGTACAGCTCAAGGGAATCCTCCTAAACCATCCACTTAAAGTCAATGGCAGCTTTGTCATCGACTTAAAGATTAAAGGGTTCAGGAAGGTGAATTGACATAAATCAAAGTGATTTAGCTCTGATTTAGATCAACAAGCAGAAAACTTTGATTTGAATAATTGATTTTAATCTAATTGTGAATTTATAGTGTTAGTGGTTTTCTCAGAGTCAAATTGCTTGATTGGTGTATCAGGCTAAATGTACTGAATTGTGACCAGAGAGAAATGTAGCAGGTAAGTTTTTGGCCAAGCAGTAAAACACTCTTGCAGTTATGTGGGTCTTTTCCAGACCAGCTCTGTATTCAGCCTTAACTCCTCATCAATTTTTAGCTCCTGTCTGAATTGTAATTGGGTGAGATTTAATTCAGTACCTATTAATTCTCAAGCCGTGAAATAGTTTTTATCTGCCTTTATTTTAAAACTGGATGTGACTTAGCTCTTATTCCATGCATTTCAGTCACCATTCAGAGTGGATTTCTGTGGACACTAGAGGGAGTACATATTGCTTCTGGAACTTAGAAGCTTTAGTCCTTTCAAATCAGGATGATCTAATCAGGCAGTATCTACTATATATACATGATATCAGTAGTCAAGTTTGTATACCCTGGGTCACTTATGAAGGGGAAAATAGGAAAAAGGTAAAGCAGAGGGATTTAAAAAACCTCTAAAATAATGAAATAAAGTATTTCTCATATTTTCTAGAATGCAAGAGTGGCACCTTTGTGTTCTCCAGCACAGCTTAAAATAAAAATCAGGCACAAAGTGGCCAGGCAGTGTAGGCAGACCTGGGGCAAATGCTGGTTTCAGTCAATATTGCTGCATGGTTGGATGGCAGAGGGAGGTACTGGCAACATCTGCCTGCTCTGCTGCTGAGATGGTTGTTTCCCACTGGGCTCAGTGTTTTCCTTGCCCCCCACAAACCATGGCATCCAGGCAATAGAAATATGAATTGGGAGATCATTTTTCATGAGATTTCTAAAATCCATGGGTAAATAAAAAGATAAATAAATAAAAAAAATAGTAGTACAGTGCTCTCTGCATGTCATCCTGCTTTCTGTATTATTAAGGAGGTGTATTGCCTGATTAAAACGAGATTGCTACAATCTAAAATATCTTTTCGGCAAGGACATGGAATTCTTGACACTACATTAAATTGTACAAGTTGAATGATGTTACAGTGATGATGAAGAAAATAGAAATATTCCACGTTTTCTGATACAAAGTAAGGGTTGGAGTACTGGTAAAATTTTTGTCTGTTTTTCTCCTCCTCTTTAGCCTTTTAACCAGTTTTAACTCAGTTTCAATGGCTCCAGGTTGGTTTCAGTAATGCTACCTACATTTCAGAGGAAATGTATTGGTTATAATAACAATATTTTGTCTCAGATATAATTTTATTGGCTTGTGTTAAAATGTATTGATTTTTTTGGCTGAAATATTTGGGCTTCAGGGTAGATACATTTGTTCTGGTTAGGAGTGCACTGGAGTCAGTAGAGTTCTTATGTTTCAGCAAATACATTTCTATTTGAAAGCAAATGTAACATTTCAAAAGATTAAAGGGACATTCCTTGATCAGGCAGCATATATTCCAACCTGCCATTCTTTCTAACATGCGAGGTGTTACAACAATTGAAAGAATGCTCTCTAGTCTTATTCTGTTAATCATATTTTTAATGTATGTAATCGTAAATCTGCTATGTAATGCGTTTGCTTTACTAAAATACCTGTTTATATTAGTGAATTCTGCCTTAACTCAGAAATAATAAGTTTGGCTGAATAATGCCTTTTTAATTTCTCCTACCTCTGTAATGCAATTGAAGTGAGAAGCAAACACAAGGTCTTTAACTAACCATCAAACGAGCCTTCCAATGTCTGTTCAGAGCAGTGCTGTCAACAGCAGCTTTGGTAGCAGCAATCAGCTGCACCCACGGATTTGGCACAGACTTCCATCGCTCCTGCCACTTGTGCTGTAATGCCCCCAAAGCCTCTGCTGCCCTAAAGTTGCTGTGTTCTCTCCTGTGTCTTCGTTTCTGCATTGAGGAAATTATTCCCGTTTTATCTTGGATGATGAAGAATAAGCAATAATATGTTAAAAGCATTCTGAAGTTCTAGAGCCTTCTGGCACTTTGAGTCTGAAATGTTGTCATTTTTACACAATACATTCCACTGGTGCCAGTACTGGGAATTCAAAACCTTTATATGAGAAACAACCAGCTTTGAACCCAGCATCAAGCCTTCAGTACTGAAGCTCAAACTAATGCTTTTTTAATGGATATTTTCTCAACAGATTACTTTTACTTGTGTACAGTTATTCAGGGTCCTTGCTATGACCCCTAACAAATATATATATAAAATATATACATACACTGATATTTTCCCTTCCCATGTTGAAATCCATGGAAAAGGCTGTGACAGATCAGATCTGCAGTTGTTTTGTGGGAAGTACCTCTCCCCCAACATGTTTTCCCTCCTTTTAATTCTCCATTGAAAAAGTCGGTCTTACTCCCTTCTTTGTGACTACTCACTAGCTCAGAGTTTTGACAGACATGAAAGATCTGTGGAAATTAGGGATGTGATAATTCTGGACAAGCTTTGGCTGGTTTGTTGTCCATGTCAGCAGATGGAGCTCTGATGGACCTCGGCTCCACTGCCAGCACTGTGATTGCCTCCCTGGCCAGGCTGCTGCTCCATGCCTGGCAGGCTGGTCCTGGGTTCGTAAATAAAGCACATTATTTGTGTTTCTCCTGTTGTCCTTTTCCACAATGCATGTGACCAGCTCTAGCACAGATGGAGCAAGCAGGATATGATGGGCACAACTTATAAAGCCATTACTTCTGTGGAAGAACTGTATCTGTGAGGTGGCTGTAAACCTCTGTGGGCTCTGCTGTTTGGCTGTGTTGAAGAGGGTGGGGAAACCCTCCTCGTGTTCCCTTCTTCCTGCCCAATACCCTTCTCCCTGGTAAATCAGAGCCCAGAGCGTGAGGAGAATGACAGGACATTCAAAGATTACTTATAATGTACATCATTAAGCCAACCACAACATTGTTAGGTAGGTATGTGCCTAATACTAAGATGGAATAACTGGGTGAGATGTGCAACACATACCTGTTATGGAAATGCTGTATTACAAATGTATGTCTGTCTTATGAACTTAACTATTTTTCCACATTTGGCTATTCAACTACCCCTAAATCTCATGCAAGCAGTAAGTAATATTCAAATTCTGTTTATTCTCCCCTTAATTCATGTAAGTGTAAGAATATTTTTTAAGACTCTAGCCACATATGGAAATCCTGTCAACTCTAATGGTTGTTACTTGAAGGGAAGAAAGGCAAATAGACTTTTATGTGTTTAAATCAACAAATTAATGACTTACAAACCAAAAGCAATTCTGCCACATTTAATATTCTGCAACTGCAAGTCAACTTATTATATACATTAATCAATTTGTCATAAATGAAGCCCTGTTTTGTATACAAGCAAATAAAATAGACAGACCACAACATATTTTATTGATAAACCAATATGCAGCAAAGCAAATGGACATGGATTTAATGTCTTACTTCTTAAATAAAATACGTTTGCATCAATCTTCTTCTTATGCAAATTTATGTAGCCTATATGAATCAATATGTGATATACAGAATTTATTTTTAAATCTGATGTGTTTGGTACTTCATAATTGCCTCAATTTAATGAAAAATTTGTAGTTTTAAGACAGTCCTAGAAGCAACTCAGATTTTAATTAAAAGTTTTACTTTAGTTTTATAAAGGTCATTTTAGCCAAGGGGAGATAATGTCCTTTCATAGTAGCACATCTTACTTCTGTTGCTAATTGATGTTATTTGCTGTCTGCTGAAGAGTAATTCATGCTGTTGTTAAGGGGAGAAAGAGAAAAAATATTAGTCAATATATTTAGTATTATCTTTTTCAGTATCAGAATTTTCATGATTTGTCCTAGTAGGTAAATAGAGTCTAAAAAATAGAGTTTAAAAAAGAAATGCATACCAATATTCTTAATTGGTGGAAAAATGCGATATTTTACTAATGAAGTAAAGGTGGCTGCCAGGATGTGTTTCCTTATGAGACAGCAGCATGTGATGTGGCCCCTGGAAAATTATATGTTAAAACTGTACCTGTCCTTTTGCTTTCAACCCAGTCTTGGCAATTCATACCTTGTTTCTTTTCATTTTGGTTGAAAAAGTATGCTGTGATGTTCACTGCAGAGTGTTTGCACCAGCCCTGTGAATGCATGATTACAGAAAAAGATTGCTAGGTACCTTTAAAAAAACCTGCCGATTAAAATGAAAATAAGAAAAGAATGAACAAAACGATGTAACAGTTCAAAGAGAATATGTAAAGCATGAGCTGAGCATCATTCAAAAATCAAAACAGGCAGTCTTTAAACCCAACAAAATTTCTCTGAAAGGATGTTCCCTCTGGTGCAAAACTCTTTCTTTAGAAGACTAAAGTCTAAGGGAATTCGTGATGGGAGGTGAATCAAACCAAGGGGAAGACAAACAATAGATTGACAAAAGCAATCAAAGGAACAGTAAGCAAAATAAGAAAGGGGAATATTTTGACATATTGATCTTAAGGTAATCTCTGCCTAGTCATCCTGTTGTCTTGAACTTGAAGACAAGAGCTGATCCTGCTGGTGCACATCTCCACTAGCCAGGTCATGGCTGTCAAGGACAACAGGGACAACTTTTTGAGGTGTCATTTTTCCTTTGCCACGTGCATGGTAACGTGATGCCCAGCCCAAAGAGAGAGGAGTACTTCAGTGTAATTGAAGAAACCCATGCATGTGGCTGCTTTTATTGAATTTATTGACTCCATCGTTGCTTCATTAGGAACCACTCCCTTTGACAAGCTGGCAGTGACACAGGTGACCCTTTTGGCTGCCAGGTCACACTGTTGACTGACATTGAATTTGCGATTGACCAGGACCCCCATGTCCGTCTCCACCGTGCTTCTCCCCAGCCTCTTGTTCCCCACTTTTTACATGCAGGGTTGCCCTGTCCCAGGTGCAGAATCCAGCACTTGTCCTTGTTAAACTTTGTGCTGTTGGTGATTGTCCAGCACAAACTCAGGGTCGACTGGGTTTTTATCATTCTCACAGCCAATGTTATTTCTTTTGCTATTAACATATTTAAATAATCTCTTTTTATTGCTCCCCACAGTTCTGGCCAACTTCAACTCCAGCTGAGCTTTGGCCCTATGAATTTTCTCCCTACAGTTGCAAGCAGCATCTCTATATTCCTCCCATGTCACCTAACCTTGCTTCCACTGGCTATACACTTTCTTTTTTTTTGCCTTAGCTCCAGAAGAAGATCCCTGCTCAGCCAAGCTGACCTTCTGCCTTGTCTGCTTGTCTTCTGACATTTTGGAAGAACCTTCTCCAGTGCCCTTAAGGAGGTGTTGCTTACAAAGTGACCACTACTCATGGACCCCTGCAGAAGTGTTTTCCCAGGGGTCCTTACTAACTCATTCTCTGAGCAACCTGAAGTCTGCTCTCCTCATGCCTAAGTTTTTGTGGCACTTTTCCTCCTGTCACCAGGTTTTAAGCTTGATTGCTTCATGACCACAGTGGCCACCAATCTCCACTCCACTGACAAGATCCTCTCTGTTAACAAGCAACAAATCAAGGAGGGCATCTTTCCTCATCAGCTCCCTCTATAACTACCACAAAGTTACCCTCCAGGTATTTTAAGAATCTCATGGACCTCTTTATAGCAGCTGTTGGGGTATTCTCAGTTAACAAATTGAAGTCTCCCATAAGAACGAGGGCAGTTGATTTGGAGGTGTCCCTTCGTTCCTTAACAAATAAATAATTGGTGTCATCATTCTAGACTATAGTGAACTCCTATGATAACATCCATGTTATTTGTTTGTCCCTTAATCCTTACCAGAGATTGTCAACTGTGCCATTGCCAACTGCAAGCTCCATCACTCCTCTGCCACCATATTCATGGAAGAAATTGGGTGACTGCCCAGCTGCTATTTTCATAAAACTGCAGTCACAAGGATCCAGCATGACAGTGACAGATGTACACGTAACTTTGCTAAGTTCTCAAAAGATAAATTTGCTAAAAAAGCTGAGACACCTTTTGTTAAGGCACTTAAAATTTAAAAGATTTACAAATACTTGCTGTTGGCTTGCTCTGAAAATCAAGGATCCTGCTGAGCACTGAGAATTATTGAAAATCAATGAATTTTTAGTGTGCAGAAGGTCAGATGTGTTTCTAAAATACAGAGATGTACAACTTAAGTATTACAGTGCATATGTGCCTTGTTTAAAAGATCTCTTTACGACAGATTGTTATTCCCCTCCATCTATCAAGCAGTTAATTTTAAATCCTAAGGAAACACATATCCATATGCATGTTACTCTGGAAAGTTGTTACGTTGCTTTGAGCATATCAACACATTTTTAATGCTGTTTCTGCTTCTGTTTTCATGTATTGCGGCTTTCAGAGCCATCGTTATCTTTTATGCTATTTACAGAGTTACCCCTTTACTGTTCTACCGTGCAGTTCATGGAGTTTTATGTTTCAACCTTTTTTCTCTCCCCCTCCCCAACCCAACGTCGTAGTGCTCTGTCTTTATACCCCAAACCAGTTGACTTTTCCTGCATTAACCTGTATCACTTGGTTTACTACCTACTTCTCTTGATCTGGAGGCTGGATTTTTGGAAATCTACTCTAAAGCTTAGCATATGAAATCAAGATCAAGCAGTTTGATAATCAGTATTGCAAAGTTCTCTGCACATCCCACAATGTCAGACAGGAACTGTGCATTATTGGGGGTTGGTGGATGGGGTGGGTGGGTTCTGGTTTTCCGAGTTCTCACTTTTGGAGAACAGTAGACTTAGGCAGTCTGCTTGCTGGCCTGTCTGGAAAGGCACCTCCAGTATCAGATAATGTTGCAGGGTTTGATGACAAACTTTCAGTGTATCGTGGACCCAACTGCTGGCACTGTGTCCTAGAAAACCTGCAGAGTCTGTTCATTCTTTATGTTGGCAGCATTAGCAGTCTTTCTACCACTGACTGTCAATGCTCCTCAAATATACTTAAAAGTTCTGACTCATCAGTGTAATAATTAGTAAAAGGATCATTAAAAAAATAATGAAATTAATTGAACTAAAGGCTTTCCTGGTCTGCCTCAGAGAGAGCAGAAGAGGAGAGATGGTTCATTCCAAAGTTGGTATCACTGTGGTGTTGTTGGTAACATATGTTTGCTGTCATTAAAAAAAGCAACAACCAGTCAACCAAAAAAATAGCCAAAAAAGGCAATAAAACTGTGTTTAATTTAAAAATAAAATTCAGTGTTTGAATTCTGCCATTGGGCAGTGAGGAACTGGATTAAGAGAAGTAGTGATTCTCCCTGTGTTTGGGAGAAGGCTTTCTTTGCTTTTGGTGACATGAGGAAATGGTCATGGAAATTCCAACTAAAACCCAAAAATTTCACTATGAAAGTAGTTGTACTGGTGCTCAGAGGGGCTGTGATACCTCCACCCTTATTCAGCAGTACACTTGACCAGCTCCAATGCAAACAGCTCTAACTCTGGAATTAATACCACTTTGATCAACGGAGTTGGACCAGGACTTTTGATGGTAATACCAGGAGTTGTGAAAGAAACCTTTAAACTTGCCTAAAATTGATCCAAAATAGGGGGCTTCTTGAAGAGACAGTGTCACAGTTAAGGCCACATACACATATATGCAGTTATCCTAAATCATGGTTTATTTGAAAAAGATTTGTGAAAGCTGTGGTATCTGAGCAGGCCATTATTGTTACATAGCACAAAATACCAAAAGTTCAGGAAAGAGCCACTATGTAAATCTGCAAAGGAAATGTTCAGAATACAGAAAGTTTTTCTTTAGAAAGGCTGTTTTGTCTGTGACTGTTTCTCATCAGTACAGTGATTGCTGCAAGACACACGTAGGGTAGTTGATAATACAGTGATGGCATTTTAATGTCAACCTCAGAGGTGGGTTTTCACTGAAACCCAACTTTTGGGCTGCAAAACTGGTTAAGATGGATGTGATAAATGGCTTGATAAGGTGGAGAAAGACAGGTTTTACTTTGCACAGTTACATTGATCCTTCTGGGATATTTTACAAAAAGGTGTGAGCCTTGCCAACACAAAAAACAGCTGGAAAATAAGAAGACTGGCAGGAAAAGTTCAGCTTCAGGATGGTATCTTGAGTCAGGGTTATTCTGAAGTGGTGTTGGTCCTCAGGTATAGGCAGCCTTGACTTTCACTTGTCAAGACTCTGAATGTGCAGCAGAGGACATGGTGTGCTGGCTGTTTGTTAGAGGCTGTATAACAATGTTTATCCTGTTGCACTTGGACAACAAAAACTAAAGGATATCTCGAACTTTCTAATTGGATGAGGGGTAGTAATTAACTTGAGGTTTAGTGGAGCTGGGGGAGGTGAGAAAGAAATTAAAAGGGAGACTGAAGAATAAAGGCAAACAGTTCTGAAATAGGGCTCGGCAGGGTCAACAAATGGCTGTAAGATACTCCAAAGCTGACAGATTTAACTCTGCTTTGTTGCAGGGACCACAAGCCTCAGAAGGAGGAAATGCTTTTCTGAGAATGGACAGGAATGTGGGAAAATGTCTGTAAATGATAACAACAAGAGAGCTAATGAGAGAGGCAAATTTTAATAAATGTTTCTCTGAAAGCTAGTAGAGGTTAAGAAATATTATCTTTGTGTTCTCCTAGAATAGTCTGTATATAGTACATATAGTCTGCAATAACATCAACTTTGTTTTGTTTTCTTGCTTTCTTAAATTAAAAAGTTAGAAATCAAATAATCTCATAATTAATAAGTCTAATTACATAATTCATCTGAAAGTGTTATTCCCTTGTTTAGACATGTCTATTGTAATATATTACTCTACTAGTCATGGGAAAATACTAAAACATTAAATTAATCCAAATATTGGAAATACTTCTCCAATAATCAGAAATAATTGTATAAAAATGGTGCTGTTTAATGAGTGATGGCCTTATCCTGCCTATATGGAAATCACTGTTCCTCTGCTTTCCTCATTTTGACCCTGTAATCTCCTGTGAACAGGTTTTATTTTCTTTTGGGCAATATGGAAGTTCAAAAGAATGCCACTTGTCATTGAATTGGTATGTTCATCTAGGAGATTAAAGAAGTTCAGTAGTAAAGTTTTTGACAGCACTTCGGGTCAATTCCTGTATTTCACTAAATTGGTTCAGTCTTCCCAAGCCACAGTAATATGAATTCCTGCACGTATGAAAAAACTTTGTGAAGCATAACATGTCCAGGGACTTTTCTATAACGGCAGGAAGGAAAATCAGGTGAGATGGGTCCAATAAGGGAAAAAATCCTGGCTAGGCAGGGAAGAAAAGTAAAGGCTGTGTAAATTAATTGCTGAAGTAGCACAGTGTCCTTTTTTAAGATGCAGAGGAGAAGTATGAAGGACAAGAGTGACTCGTGTGAGATTTTATAAATCGCAAACTTCAGGCATTCAGTTCCTTCTCAGGTTCTGGCATACACCAATCCCAACCAAACCACTGTGCCTTCAATATTCACAAGTGAAAAGCCACTTTTTTTTTTTTTAAGTCTGCTCCAAAGAAAGTGTTCCCAGTACTGAGATCACTCTTTGGAATTGGAAAGGTTTGGATGAACAGGTAAGTTTTAAGAGCTGGTGAAACAACAGAAAAATGAGGAAATGTCAATCCCATCATACCAAAGTGGTTTCCATAGGAACACAGATGTGTGGCTCCTGTGCATGGCAGATTTAGCAGTTTGATTGCATGTTTGTTCTGACCCTGCAATTGGAAAAGGCCATTTGAGAATTCTAACATTTGAGGATCCTAACAAGGATGTTATGCTGATGGCTCCAGAAATGCCCCAACCCCCCCGTGTTAAAGTTCATAGCTGCAAATGGCTCACAAAGAATCTGAAGCACAAATTGTTAAAGGACTGAGTTCAATGTTACGATCAGCAAAGTACTTTTTTGATGGTTAGCACAAAGAAAATGTGCACAGGTATGTCCTTTAATGTATGTGTGTCATGGTGATTTTAGAAGCCAAAGTGACAATAACCTTTATCCAGTAGGTGCTGTTTTCATAGGTTGCCATGAGGGTCAGAAAGCCCTGACTCTGGATTTGTGGAAGTCCACCTTAGTGGGCTCTGCAGCTTCTCCTGGTGCTCATCTTGCCAAACTAAACATTAAAAAGAAACGAAATGTCCCATGGCAAAAGCTACATTTTACAGAACCATAGAATTATTTGGTTTGGAAAGGACCTTAAAGATCATGTTCTTCCAACCCGCTGCCATGGACAGGGACACCTTCCACTAGACTTGGTTGCTCAAAGCCCTATCCAGCCTGGCCCTGAACGTTTCCAGGGATGGGGCAGCCACAGCTCTGTAGAGGTGTGTAATTAACTCCATAAAAACTTCTGGAATATAATTGATTGAAGTTAACTTTTTGATTAATGTGAAACATTCCAGTGTCCAATACCTTGGCTGTTCAGGCTGAGCTTTGTAGCCTAATGAGTCGAGTCTGCATGAAACTTTCTAATCTGCATAAAGGTCGACCAGTCAATAACTTTAGCCTCTACTGATTTAACACATTGAAATGTTCACGTTGATGAAAAAGCTTTCTGTGCTCACTCAAGTGGCCTTGCTTGTTTTGATTTTCTTTTTTTTCTGCCCAGATCCAAAGTGACAACCTGAGCAGTGGTCCCTCTGTTGTGGCACTGCACCTCAGCAGGTGCTGGTGGCACTCGATCACCTCGGAGACACCATGCCATGACTTATGCCTCTGATTTCTGCTGTAGTTATATGAGGAGTATCTAAATTGGAACATAAATTGTCCCTAGTTAATTATTTCATTAAGTGAGCAATGTGGCCTGCTAAGCATTATTATTCCCATTTTACAATGGAAGAAATGCAGTTAGTGATGTCTCAGTTATATGGATGTGAATATTTAGTTGCATATCTGCACTCTCATGAGTATCATAAATAAGACCAAAATCTGGCATGTTTCAACTGTTCTAGTCATTGAAAAGAGACCGATAATGAAGATAAATTTGTGCATATGCTGTACTTGTTCTGAATGTACAATTGCTGCTCATTTCCGCAAGAATCAAAGGCAAGGTCTGAACTCTGGCTACTGAATGCTCCAGGATAATTAGCAAGCCCCAAAAAAATGAATCCCAAAATGGGATTTAGTAATGCTGCTGGTCTCTTTGTTGTAGCAAGCTCAGGTGCTCTAACAGAGATCTCCACATTTAGAAACCTTTTCTCATCTAGCACATGATTTTTCTGGAGATAAGGATACACATTACAATCTGCTGGTATTTTTCAAGGATTTCAAGGATTTGTCTTTTTCTTTTTCCTGAAAAATATAAACTTGTTTTGTTGCAGATCGCTTCTTTTCACAAGATGTATGTTACCTTTCCAGACAGTGGGAGCATGGGACTGGGCCTTTGTAAGCATTTCCTTACATTCACAGACATTTTCTTGTGAAGTTTGATGATTTATGAATTTTAACACTTACTTCACTTAATCAGAGGTGTCTGAATAAAGCAGCAAGGACACTTAGCTCTCAGGTGGGTCTGTGGCTGCTTTTAGAGTACTTGAGTTGTGAAAGAAAGAAATGGATTCCACCAGCTTTAACTTTCACAAATCGACTCATTAAAATACTGTATTTTGGCTCCTTAAATCACCTTGCAGTACAAAACCAGAATGTAAATTACTGGTGCAAAGTGAGACGGGTGTCAGCAATTTTATTTTTTTTCCTCTGGTATGCAGTGTTGCTTCAGGTCCAAATTTTCTTTTAGTATGCCAAGCTCAGTTGGAGTGGCATCGCCAAATCTCCTCTGTGGGGTGGGCTTATCATTTCCTTCTCTGGTGTGTATGGAGTGAAAGGACTATTTAAGCATAACATGACATTATTATTCATTGCACCAGATGATGATGTTATTAAAATATTCAAGGAATATAGAGCCTTTAGGCACACAAACACTTCAGTGCTGTAATTAGGTAGTTGAAGATTCCTTCTTTATATGACCTACCACCAGCACTGGGGCATTTGGGGTACCTCGTAGGCACATGTAAACCTCAGTTTATGGAGAGCCGAGTTCCTTGGCCAAATGTATTTGTGAGATCCTGCAGGGAGCTGAGGAAATCTATGTTTCAAATACCCTGTGCCCTGCAGAGAGAGCTTTCCTGGAGGCATTGCTGCAGATCTCGGAGAAAACGCTGAACTTTTAAGTGCTCGCCGGTGTGTGTCTCATCCAGCCCAAGGGAAATAATTAGGAAGTGTTTATAAAATATAGCCTTGCCATCAGCATTCGGAGGGGAATGGGAGAAAATGGGACCCTGTGGTGTGGCAACTGTACTCAGAATTGTAATAACACAACTAAAGAAAGATTTGGGTGATGTGTCAGAACTAGAAAGAAGATCAGGAGCTGCAACATCTGCAAGCTTGTGGAATGAATGAGGAATATTTTCATTTCTTATTTCCTTATCATTATGCCAGTCTTTTAAAAGCATTCCTGAAGAAGAATTGCTCAGTATTAGGAAGCCTTACAGCTTTTCTGCTGTCCATTTTGCATGAATATAGGATGTTTATTGAAGTGGTTGTTGTTTTACCATCAAAACCGACACACCATGTGTACATCTGCCTATTAGCATATGACTTAAAAAAACATTTAGAAACATGATGATTTTCTTTAACAGCGAGGGTCACATTTGGGTACAAAATCCATCACTACTTTGTGACCAATATAAGAGGATTTGCCTTTTTTTTTTTTAGGGCAGTTGTGTGGGGTTGACCTATATGAAAATTCTCCTTCACTGTTCATGTCCAGGCCCTGAATAAAGACGTGAGCTCTAACTTAATCTGGAATTAGAGAGTGCAGGGTTTGACCTGTGCTGGTTTGTGGGGTGGAGTGTTAGTGCTGGTGTGGCATAAATCTTGTATGTTCTTACACTTCAAGGCAGTTTCCACAGAGTGAATCCTGCTCCTTCCTTCAGTTCCCTGTGTGTAAATTAGGGATAGCTCAAGGAAGCTACAGGGTTTCACTGATGCAAACCGAGTGCTTCTTTCCCTGAAATCCTCAGAGTTCACAACTTCAGTAAAATTTTTCATGTATGCACTCCTCTTCAGATTCCCAAAATAGAAATGATCACAGGCTGGTGCCCTCAGACCAGCTCTGCTGCCCATGCTCTCAGTGGTTATGTTAATCACCATGGAAAGGATGCATTTCAGGAGAGAGAAGAAAAAAACAATTTCTCTTACCATTTTTAGACAGCCTTTCATGAAAGCTGCCTTTTTCCAAGTGGGTAATCTTGGCTATTGTTCAATATCAGATGGATGCAAGAAGGGGTGCTGGGTGATACCAAGAGTGGCTGCACCCTCTGAACATCTGGGAGGCTTCTGTATCTGCAATGTGCAGATCTCCACCCTGCCAGGCAGAGCCTGTGCTGGAGAGGCATGATTTCCATGATTTCTAATGCAAAGTAAAGCAAATTCAGGGAAAAAAAAAGTTGCACAGCTTTCTCATTTCATCCTTGAATCTTGCTTTTAGCCTAAACAAGACAGCTCTGATTTAGCATATGCAGATGAATGGTGGGGTTTTATTCTTTGGGTATTTGCTTCCCCTCCATCATCTGTGGTCCAAGCAAAAAATGCGTGAAAATAAAAACATCCCAACATCCTAATGCTGTTCTCCCACACAGAGAGTTTAGAGTCCAGCGTGGTTAAACCCCACTGCCAAAACAACAGTGGCTTAAGGCAAACCAAATCAGATGGGAAAAGGCAGTTTCTGAACATTGGTTTTAAATCCTCATGCATTTAGAGTTTGGTACACTGATCAAAATGCTCTTCCCAAGGAAGCTGATTCACCTCTTGCCCATGGGACAGTGGGCAGAGAAAGGGGTCATGTCTGGTTCAGGTGACATGAAGCACCTTTGGATTTGCCAGGGCCACAGAGACCCTTTTGCTTCTTCCCCAGAACTGTGTTTGCTTCAATGTCAAGCTTTGTGTGAATAATGTTTGAAAGTACTGACATCTGAAGACTAAGTGTAGTGATGTATAAAAGACAGCATTTTACAAACTTAAGAAGATACATCGTAGTGTTTAATCACAGACTCAGAATCACAGACCCAAATGTGTTTGTTTTTTCCCTTTTTGCATAGAATTATGATAAACCTGGATTCCTTTACAAGGTATTGTATGAAATTCTGCAAAAGGAGGAAAAGGGGATTGTTTTGTGGCTCCATCAAAGTGTTTAAAGAATATAAATTTGGCTTTCATGATATTATCAATCAAATGCTTATTTTGGAGTCATTGCTATCATCCAAGTCCTTGTTTGAAGATGAAATCAGAAGGTCAAGATTTTGCAGACTGTTCTCTCCATGGACCTCTTCTGTGTATATGGGTTTTTGATTCAAAGAACGATGGCTGGTGTTTGAAGACAGTTTATTACATAGGAACTGTGAATGATCTCAAGGGGAAGGTTTTTAAAGGCCCAAATGAGCACAGAGCAGCTGTACCCTGTAGCAACTTTGGGAAGGTTTGTTACTGAGTGGGAATGACTCTGCCCTGGGCAGGTGCCTTGCTCTCACCTAATCTGTTTTTCAGTGTCTTGCCCAGATTAATGCCCTTGAAGTTAGTGACACTCTGCTTTGAGCATATTTGAAATTACAAGCGTATGATCACTGTAAACACCTACCCATGTGATAGAAAGGAAAATCCACCTTCTTCAAAGAGACACCTGAAAAAAAGCAACCCTCCTTTCCTCTGACATCCCTTACAGGTGCAATGTCATGGTGGTGTTCTTCATCCAACTCCACATTGAGTTAAAAGGAATCTATTTTAATGGTTTCCTTACATTTTATTCTTAATTTTTTTTATAATAGTTTTTAGACCATGTATACTTCTGTTACTCGTTCCATCTCTTGGTGAATAGTAGTAGCAGCAGTATTTTTTATATTAATAGTGTGGCATTAAGCTGACCTAGGATAAATCAATGCCAAAGTATTTACTGCCCTCTTATGCAAAGGACTGCATGTTCCCAGAGGCTTGGTTTTTACATGTCTAAAAATTTGGATCTTCTGCTACACTGTCAACTGGTGTTTGGCTTTAAAGTGTGCTCTTTTTGTCTCAAATGCAATACTGTTCCTTTTGCAGTACAAAAGGAGAATGATCTTTTTCCTGCAGTCCCTTCCCATAACACTGGAATGTAAAACTCACTGCCAACTAAGGTACAAAGCAGCTGGCACTGAACAGAAAGGACACAAAAGATTGACCAGAATTCAAACTACCACAAAATGAAATGAAAATAATCTCCTATCAGAAGCATCTCAGAAGTACAATTTCTTTTGAACAATGAAAACTAGCATTTAAATTACATAATGGACCTGAACAGAACCATGAAACATTAGAGAAAAATACAGAACACTTAAGTCAGCTGAGCTCCTCTGAGCTTTTCTTGGCTAAAGGAAAGGCAATAGGAGATGAATGCACACAGATTGTGTAAAAATAATAATGCTTTCTGGTATTTAATGCCTTTCACTGGAAGGTCTCCAAGTGTTTTTCTTTAAATGATTATGCCTTGCAACTAATTTTAATATCACATTAAGGTGTCTTTATTATGTCCTTTTATAGGTGCTAGAAACATCCTTTGTTTTGTTTTTTTATTTATGCCATGTTAGAAATACAGCAAATGGTAAATCTAGGAATAAAGTTGAGGTGTTGTCAGTCACTCTGGTATGTGAACACAGGAGAAGTTAATTTTATTTCCCTTCAAGTTCAAATACTACAAATGTAACAGGCTGTCTGATCTAAGGTTTATTTTGTCATTTCCCAAAAGGGCTGTTTCCCTTCCTGGTAGGCATTGGGCTAGAATGCTTGCATTGAGCTGCTCTCCTGCCTGGGAGTGGTCTGCATTGCACAGAAGCCAAAATCTCCCAAAGAGAAGTTGTGCATAAATTCACCTGAGTGTGAATAAATCAATAAGTTTGAAAAATCGCCATAATCTGCGTACCTGGTACCTTTTTAAGTCATTAAACAATATAATAGGCAAAAGGAAATAGGAGCAAAATGAATTAGAAGTGAGGAAACTAGGTGGTTTTTCACCTCTGATTTTTAAGGGGTGAATTTAGTAGAAGATCAATAGTGCTGGCAAGGGTCAGCTTTACTTTAGGAAGTTAATATATGCAGTTCTTAACATGGTCTTCTACAGCATCTCAACCATGACCATCAGTACCCTGTGATTCCTGTAGTGCATCAGTCTGAAGCAAAAAATGCCAATCTGCTGTCTGGTGCACTGATCTATGAGCAAATCAGTAATAATGGAATTTAGTCATCGAAGGATGTTGCAGGGTAGTGTATGAACATTAATTAACCTTTAAACGTAAGTATGATGAAAGTAATGCTGTTCCTGTTTCAGAGCTTGTGGTAACTGGAATGTGGGAAGATGAGCTTGGCTGGGTTTCTCAAAAATTTCAAGGGTCCAGTTGAAGGAAGGGCAAATCCTCAAATGCTGGGGTGCAGTTTTGTCTGTGAGACATCCTGGAAAACCAAGTAACCTCTAAAGGCATCCCCCTCCCCCACCCTCACCCAACACAGCAGCTCCAGGGGTTTTACAGGAGGGTTTGCTGGTAATGAGAGAGGCTTTAGGTCATTTTGTGTACATGTTAACAGTATGGATTTATGTTGGTGTCCAGTGGGAAAACAGTGGGAAAATCCTGCAAGGGAAGCTTTGTGTGCCCTGTTGTGGTGTTTGACCTTGTGCTGTGAGTGTAACTCCATGTGCCTGCACCAGCACCTCCTCCAGAACAGTGGGAACTCTTCCCTTTATTCCAAGCATATAAAATAACATGGCCCTGTGACATGTTATAGGCTCTTTCATTAGATTTAATTTCTCCTCTTGTTTATTTTATTGCACTGACTTAAGAAATATACAATACCAGGCTTGTCATTGCCTTAGGTTTTTTTTCTCTATAAATATTAACTTTTTGATGATTCCGAGAATTCTGAGGGAAAAAAATATTGATTTCTCTGTGTCAAAAGGCTCTTCTGTATCTCATAAATATTCTTTTTTGTCAAGATTTAATAATTCGTTGTCCAAGCCAGTGCCTAAGTGGAATAGATTTATGTTAATACAAACTTTCTTTGGTATTAAGATGATCAATTTTTCAAGTGAGGAAAAAAGGGAAGGTGTCAGGAGCAACAAATGATCATATGTACTATGGTTTACTTGTAACCTCAGGTTCAAACCCAATGATTTTGAGGAAGAGTTCACTGGGTAGATGTTCAAATGCATGGAGGGAAGAAAGTACTTTGCATAGCAACTGTAGGGAAAATACTGATGCTCATCAGAGTCAGCAAGTCTTGAATCAAGATGTCAGCAGGATGGTTTTCCACACTTATCTTGGAGACCATCTGGGATTATGAAAATTAGAGCTGGTTATCAGGTTTCAGTTACACCTGAAAACTCCAGTCCAGTGTGCTTAAAAGCAGTTTTCCATGTTTGCTGGGCCCTTAACCAGCTGCCAGCTACGTACCCATGGAGCAGGGAGAGGCTTTCCTTGGGCTGGAGCAGGAGTCACCAAGGCCAGAACATCCCTGCTCCTTCCTTGGGTAAGAGGAATTAGGTTATAAAGTACTTCATGTATCATTGAAACCACAGTGATTCCAGTTAGAGTAGGTGGAAATGAGACAAGATACTCAGGTTTGCTAAATATGATAAAAGCCAGATGGGGACTGAGGTGATGAGGACGACTGGTAGAGTCTTAATCTTCTGGGCTGTTTGTGCCTGTTAAACAAAAGCACTTGATCAGCAGTGACTAAATGGATGTTATAGCTCAGATAAATCCTACAACTTGTATAGGAAACATAAAAATCCCCTAAAGCTGGGTGTATTGCCTGCCTTCACTGGCATGATGGCAAAACCTTTCCTTATGGTTTTGCCTTTTTTTTTTTAAATGGGTGTTTTTTCCTGTATGGCTATTATCTCTAAATGCGAGCTGAGTTCTGTTGCTGACTTTCTAGCCATGAGGAATACAATTTAGAAATAAATCAGCCTCCTAATTTAATTACCTGGTCTTTGTTTTTAATTACATGCTTCTACTAATCAAACAGCAAATTATGTAAAATTGAGGATGGAAGAATAAATTTGCAGGGTATTTGTGGTTCTGGTGAGTTGTTATGTTACAAAATCGTACTTTATCCACAAACTGAGTTGGGAAGGGCAACTAGAATGCAGATATTTTGATGCGTGTGTATTGATGTTGTGTATTTTAATGTGGCTCAAAATTTGACTAGCTGCCTGACAAAAATCAGGGGGTTGTATTTCTTTGTGCAGAAAAGTCTCAGACCAATGTGCCTTCTGGCAGGATGATCAGAGTTGAGTTTCAGTGATGGCTGTACAGATTGCCAGATTATATTGTATATAATTATCATTCGTTGTTCAAAATTCTTTGTGGTTATACCAGTGAGAAGCCAGAAGTACTCTCCTGAGATCAGTGCATTTGCTCTGCTATTTACACTGCTGAAATCACAGTTTACCTCACTGTGTGTTTTTATAATATGTTGTACACAACTGTGAATGCATATTTGATTATAATAGAAATGTGATTAAATTTCAGCTTTGTTCACTTCACCTGCTTTTGCTCCCCATGTCTCTTCTGCGATTTATTCCAGCATTCAAAACTCCTCAGCTGATTCAGGTGGCTGCCAGGAAAAATGGAAACAACAAACAAACAAATAACCTTCTGCCAAGACCTTGATTCCTTTTCCTCCTAAAAACATGGGTTTCATCTCTGCCACTGTGGCAAATGTATAGGTTGGGTATTTCCATGCTCTGTAGCAACAGAAATAGAGGCTCACAGTCCAACTGTAAGAAATAGATACTCGAATAATAACTTTAAAATAGTATATTTTTATGAAGGAGGTATAATTTCCTGTTTCTGTGCCTTCTTTTCCAAAAGGAAAGTTTAAAATTAACCTGGTGATCCCGAACAGGATTGCAGTCTCTGGGAAGAGGTTTTCCATGGCATTTGTGGTGGTACTGGAGAGTGTCATCAGGTTGGCACTGGGCAGCCAATGCCAGCCTCAGCTCTGTCCTTTATGAGCAGCTCTGCAGTCCCAGGCATCAAAAGTAGCTGTGAAGGGATCAATACAACTCTGCCAACGTCGTTGTCCTGTCTTTGTACACGAGAGGCGAGTGCCTGGGGTAAATCAGCCCAGCTGCTGTAATGCCTGTCCACATAACCCAAAGTCCTCCTCCTGCAGCTTTTCCTTGAGCATTGCATCCTGTTCAGGGCATCAGTCTGTGTTTGTCGTCAGCTCCTTTGCCTGAAGCAGAAAAACCCGAGATAGCCTTTCCGAAAAAGCAGGGCAGATCCGGCCGTGGAACTCGCTTCTTTGTGTGAATCTGCATGACACGGTTTTCCTTCTTGTGGGGAACAATGTGGCAGCCACTGACAGGATCAATAAAAATTGATTTTGGAATAGGCAGTAGTAGCAAACAATTGCATAAAAGGGGAAATAATCTTACACTGAAAGCAGTTGGATAATACTCCTTTTACCAGAAACTGATGAGTGTGTGGAGATGAAAAATAAAGCAGGACATTTATGACCTGGGGGGGAAAAAAAAAGAAGGAAGTTAAATGAGGTTTTAATTCTGATCTGTGATATTTTTATGACCGATGTAGAGCAGAGTATCTAATTTTATTCTAAGCAGGGTTGTTGAGGGTTTGTTTTTTTATTTTTTTTTTTCATCTTTGCTGGCTTATTTCTGTTCAGTTATGAGAGAAGTGTGCTAAGTAGACCCAGAAGGGCTTTCAAAGGATAGATTGCTATTGCTTTTGCTTGTACAAAAAGGTTAATTATGGAGGTTGGGAAAATGTTGCTGTTTTAATGATAAGGGACTGCCGTACAGAAATGACTAACCGAGCTAGTTTTCAGGGTCATCTTAATTTTAAAATAAATGACAAAACATCAGGCTCCTGGATCATTCTGAGCATTAAAAATGAAAGGTCCGACATGCATGAGAAATACCTAATGATCAGAAAATCTGAGAGAGGTAACAGAGGAAGAGCTCAACCAAAAAATAATTCATTAGAATTTCTATGTAACACAATCTTTCTAGAAACTAATTTAAAAAAAATGTACAGAACCAAAGTTGTAGAATTTTTGCCAGAGTTCATAAACTGTTAAATAAAACAGAATTTGTAATAAATTAAATTGTAATTTAAACCCCTATTTTTCATGCTTCTCTTCATGGACCTTATTCTTCAATTCCAGTCAATTAGGCACTGCAGAATTTCAAAGGAGAGCAGAACTTGGATTTTATTGTTGACATACTAAAGTTGATGTATTATCGCCATTTTTGCTTTAGTGCTGGTGCTGTAATACAAGTTTTCAAATAGAAAGTATGTATTTCCCCCCACTTTTGCACTAAGGGCTGAAAAGGGGAAAGGTCTATTCAAGGTTTGTGCAACATTTCTTTGGCAGGAATGTGAAGACCTGTAAATTACAGTGTTTACTAGAAAATACAAGGAAGACCATACCTGTCAAATTAGAGTGATTTGCTACAGAGCATCATCCTTGAAAAGTGTCGAGAGCAGTGGTGGGTAAACCTCTGTAGGTACCAGAAATTCACATTCTGCTTAAATAAGTGTTCTTGAATGCATTGAGTCCTATAAAAATTGATGCAGGCCAGAGAACCTCTAAGAAATCCTGTAATAACCACCTGTCTTCTGAGTTTGGACCAACCAAGTGCCCTTGAGCATCACCTCTGTGAGCAGCACTGAGCACAGGTTGTTGGGAACCAGGGCTGTTCCAAACTGGGAGTGGTTGGTGCTTTGCTACCAAGCCAATTCTGGAAGAATTTCACAGCAGAGGGAAGTCCTCTAGGACTTAGGGGCAATTTATTGTTTAATGCCCCCTGTATCCATTACCTTATGGCTTTTGCTTACTGTTGTTATTTGAAGTCCTCTTGGACCCTGAGTTATGTTTGAGCACCAAGATAATGCAGCCCAAGCTACAAGGATTTGGAATTTCCACATTTCACTCTGTCTTTGGAGCTGCAGGAATTTACATTGAATTTTGAAGACAGACATGTTGTAGTCTTATTCCACCTTACGCTTCACTGACTTGAATGGATTGAAAAGCATCCTCCATCTGCTTACTATGCAAACAGAGTATCTGGAGGAAGTGCCCAAGCAACAATCTCATCAGCATTCCCAAGATGCTTCATTTGGTTTTAATTCTTCAAAGTTCAATACCCCAGTATTTAAAAAAAACCCCAAAAAACTACAATCCTACCCTGATGCTGTTGCAGTCATTGAAAAAATACGTTGAAAGTAATGCAGAACTGTTAATACAGTAGAAATTAGCAAAGGTTGATGTTTGGAAAGTATTGCATTAATTTAGAGTTCATAAAATTAATGAATTTTGTAAAAATGTTACTATCTTGAGATGCTTACAGTGAAAAGAGTTATTAGAAATATTATTCGTATTGAAGAAACATTTTGCTTTTCCTATTCATTTTTTGTGCATGTCTTTTGCAATTTGGAAATACATTGGTCTTAAAAAATGTGACAACACAGGAACAATAGTTGGGGAAGTTTAGTGGTGATGCATTGTGGAATGTCAGTCAGGCGTTGCTTATGTGAATTATTAATATTCACATCTTTGACTTCTGTTTGTTCTTTTATTGCTTCTTAAGTGTAAAAGGTGGGATTTTTCCAGTGTTTGAGAACAGGACTGGCTCTCAATTGGGCTGTGCCTGTGGTAGGTCTCAGTTCAGGTCAGCAGCACTTGCCCTGTGACCACACTATTTCCCAGTGCAGCACAGGCTGAGCTGCAAACTATAACACATATCGGGAGGTTGTAGCTATTCCTTAAAACTACATGTGTATTAAATAGATACATATAGTTTTGAGCTTCTGGTTCCTTAAAATTACATCTGTGTTAAATAGATAACATGTGTTTGTGAGCTTCTGTGGTTTGTCTCCTGTCTTGTTGGTAAGAGTTACAAGACTGAATCCCAAAACTGAGTAGAACATTGGCTACCAAAATCTGCAATAAAGAGCAAAACTCTTGCTTGTTCCAAAGAGCCATTACTAAGAATTTGGCAGAAACAAAGTGTTGGGATGATGTGGAGTTAAAGGAAATGCTGCTGGGGAAGTGATGTGGGAAAGCTGGTCAGGGTTGCTGAGGCTCGTAGTGATGAGAGCAGGAGCTGCAGGAAGGGACTGGGTTGGGGATAGAAAGGGCCCCTGCAAAGTAAAATACCTGGCATTGCAAGTGTGGCTTGGCAAGTGGAAGGAAGCCAAAGAATTGGAGAAGAACAACATTTAGCAGGACAACACTGTGCTGGGCAATGTGGTTGGTAGTTTGGAAGATTGTGGTTTGTCCAAGAGAGTCTTGGATGCTTGGAGAATAAAAAAATCAGAATTATGGATGTTGAGAGTTTAGAAAGTTATGGGGATGAAAAAGATTGAAAAGAGGGGTTGAGAGGAAAAGCGTTTTATTGTGACTGTGTGTGCAGTGACTTGGTCAAGACAGTGCATTGGTGAAGACTCCCCAGTGCTTGAGGTTTGCTTGGGGGACTAAATGCAGAATCTCTCTGTGCTCCAGAGATCTCATGGGCATCAGAGAGTCCTGGCTCAGACTGACACTGAGTTCCTTTCTGGTAGACAACATTTCAGTTAATTTATAAATTTTTTCACATGTAGTGTATATAAAAACAGCGTCTTTTATTGAAATACCTCCCCCAGTAAATCTAAAATATAAGCAGTTGGCTTTGTTTATTCTGAAACATAGTTTTGTTAGGACAAATAGCTCCATTTGCTTTAGTTTCACATAAATACAGGAAATAAATATTTTTATTTACTGTGATTATTCCTGACTGTCATGTGTGATGTTTGCAGCATAAGCAGCATATATATACTTAAGAGTTAACCAGGACTTAAGTTCAATTCCTTTTGAGCATTTAGCTATTAACTTCATGAAAGCAAAGCCATTGAGTTTCTTATTTAATGACTTATTTGTTTATATGGAAAATCAATTAGCAGTGCTCCTGGGGTTTCCTTACCTTTTCTCTTCAAGGATTCTCCCCAGGAACAGCTCTGGCAAAGCGTGCTTTTGGCATCCACGAAGTTCCAGGGTTCACAGGGGGCTCCTATGGTGCAGAGATGTGCCAAGTCAGTGCACCAGAGCAGGGCAGGAGCTGGGGAGTGAGACTTCACAACCTTTCAGCGTGATCTTAATGCCAGCATTAATAAATGCCAGCCTGGGGGATTGATGGGGAAGATAATGTTAATGGAAAGGAAAGCATCGTTGTTTTATTTGAATAATTAGTGGCTCCAAAAGGCTTAGTTCCAGCTTGCTCTGTTTGAGCACTTGCAACTGGTTTTTATGTGTGGTTTTGTTTGGTTGTTTTTTTGTTTTTGTTTTCTTTGTTCCACTTTTCCCTCCTTTTGTTAAGAAGTGGATGTTCTTCAGGACACAGAGTTAGCTGTATGTGCACTGGGGAGGAGTGTGCTGGAGGGATGGAGGTGAGAGGTGCTGGGCACACCTGTCTCATTTGTTTCCAGTTTGGCTGATTCTGGGCTGTGGTGGTTCCAGGTCTGGAGCAGGAAAATCCAGTGCCAGTGCCTCCCAGCTGTTTGCTGGACCATTCTCTCCCTGCCCTAAAGCAGCCACACATCCTCTCAGGAGTGTCTCTTGTAGCCTCCAGCATTTTTTGCCCTGGATTGGCCCAGAGTCACAAAGTGATCTCTATACACTTGTCACACTGAGATAAGCCAGGTTTTTTTTCATGGAAAGTCAATGGCATTCCCAATTCTCTGTCTGCATGTGCTTATTAACAGGAACCTTTCTAGTCCAGGAAAGCACAAAGCTGGGCAGTGAACTCCACACCTTTCCTCTGGCTTTCAGGTATGGAATCAGCACCAGATTGCACCAAGATCCCATTGGATCTCGGGGCTCTTGGGAGAAACACATGCTTGTAGCTACCAAATCCCAAATTAAAACCAAATGGCAGTGACAGCACAAGTGAAATGTGCTTTTAACAACATTGTTTTGATACAGCACATGAAGGAGTGACACTGAGGTTGGGTTGGCCACATCAATTGTATTTTCAGTAGACATTCAAGAGTACTTGATTTTTAATCCCAGATCTCTTTAAGCAATCACTGCAAATAAGAAGAGAAACTGTAAATAAAACAACAATACCTTGATCTTCTAAATTAATTTTATTTTTAATCAGTAGTATCTTAGAACATCCTAAAGACTGGGAGATATTTTGACAGTTCTATTTAGCTTATTTGGAGTCTATATCTTTAATTTTTTTTATCATAGAAATGGAGAGTACCTATTTTTAGAGCTGCAACTACTGAAACCATCTCATTACGATTCCTTAGTTTCTAGTAAGTCTGATGACTTAAAAGGAAACGGAGAAATAAGGAATATTTCACTACTCCTCCAAGTGAGTACTGATTATTTAAATGATTGTGCTCAATTTTGAAACTTAAAATTTTAAAACAGATTATTTTTCATAGAAAGGATGTCATGAATCATTTCACAGTTTATTAACCCATGCTGCTCAGCAGAGGAAAGGTTGAGGAAGTGCTCACTGAAGAGAGTTTGATCTCTGTGTTGGATGTTGATGAACTGAAACAGTGACATTCAGCAAACAGGTTTTAAGACTTCTGTGGCAGATATGAAATGGAGAGTAAATATTCCTAGTGGACTGTATTAGCTTGTACCATCAGTGTCCTGGATTGCCTCTGTCAGTCATAACCCCCTGAGAGTGCCAGATCTGGCCCTGTGTAGTGCAGGCTCATTGACTTGAATTCTGTGATGTGTTTCATCCTCTGCAGGAAGAAAACACTGGGGCAAAAAGTCCCCACAAACAAATAGCCTTTGCATGCAACTTGTTCTTAGTTTCAAGGAATGGAATTTGTTGGAGAGGAAATCATGAGGGCCACTTGCTCTTGGCTGAGGAGGAGATGAACAGGGACTTTTGTTTACAAGAGAATGTAGTGACAAGTGAAGGGGGAATTGGATTTAAAGTGTATGAGAGTGGATTAAGATTAGGTATTGGGAAAAACTCTTTACTTTGAAAATGGGCAGGCCATGGCACAGGTTGTGCAGAGAAGCTGTGGCTGCCCCTTCGCTGGTAGTGTCCAAGGCCAGGTTGGACAGAGTTTGGAGCAACCTGGGATAGTGGAAGGTGTCCCTGCCCATGGCAGAGGGAGTTTGAATGAGATGAGCTTTAAGGCCCCTTCCAATCCAAGCCATTCAATGATTCTCTGCTCAGACTATTTTAGGAGACATCATCGGCCTGAAATCCAAGTAATTAATTGTATTTTTCCAATACTCCACACATACTTTCAGGTGTTATAACTGTGGCCAGGGTGTCAACAATGTCATTTTTTCAGCTTCTCTCAATTTGCACTTCTACAGCTCCGTGACAGCTGGACATGTACAAAAGGCAGCCAAACTGAGACTACATTTTGCAGTCTGCCCTTGTTGGGAATACGTGCATAGTACTCATTAAAGTGAAGGGATTTCAGCATAGGAGCAGTGGACTGTTTGGACACAGCTGGAAAAACTGGAGATTAAATACATTATTTCAGAACAGCAGCTGTGAAGCTGGTGACTCACTGCGAAAAGTGCTGACAGTATCCTGCTCTGCATGTATTTTTAACATACACAATAATACATGTATACAATACAGTTAAAAATAAAGAGTAATGAATTACCATTAGGGGAAAAAAAAAAAAGTGACAATTACAAAGCACGGAATTTCTTTAGGAAAAAATTCCCGTTCTTAGAAGTCCCAGAAGATAAATTAAGTAGGTTACATCACCGGTTTCTGTTCAAGCTGTGGAGATCATGGGGCTGGAAATGTTTGCAAAAAGGTGAAAAAATGAGAAATTTTGGATGTGCTTTAAAGGAAGAGATTGGAATAAGTGCTCAGAATCAGGACAGTGTGGTCATTTTGAGTACAAGATCAAGGGGAGTTGGGGTAAGCGAAAATCATTTCATGGGAAGCCCTATTTCAATTGTTCTGTCAAAAGATACATTCTTTGTGGAGTTCATGACAGAAAAGAGGGATTATGCACATAAATGAGTACATTTCCCATTGGAAATACCCAATTCTGTTACCAGCCTCCATGCCAAACAGGAGATAGACCTGTGAGGCCTGCTGGCAAAAGGATCACACACTTCATTTAATGGAAATTAAATGGTGCCACATGTAAGAACTTCGGTGCAGTTGGCCAAGGAAAGTAGAAGTAAAAGATTATTTATCATTAAAGCCCATAAATCACTGTGGTTGGATATTTTTGGAGGGGAATGGTGCTTCAGCTGGTTGGATGTCATCCCTAGTGAGCAGTAACTGAGTAATGCCATTCCCATTAGGACAAATTGAACTTAAGGAGAATTTTTTAAGTGTTCTCAGTTAATTAAGATATTACCAGTTCAGCACAAATAATCAAAAACAGTTTTAAAAAAAATGAACGTAGATACAATTAGCATGTTTTAATGGATTAATTCTTTGATCATTTGTCTCCTGGTCAGCATTTCTTTTAAATACAATAAAAATGGAAGAGATGGGGAGTGTAACTGGAGTAAGGGTGGCTGTGAACTTCTGCTGCTAATGCTCTTGATCCCCACTCACACCTACACACTTCAACTGAAAGCACTTGCAGTTAAGCCACGAATTCAGGTGTCTGATGGTGTCAAGGAAAAGAGAGAGAGATGTTATATTTTCCAAATATCTGTAAACTCTAATAAGACATATTTTGCAGCAGGTAGAAAGACTTGCTGCTTGAGTTGTAGGAAGAAAATCTTCTTTATGTTACCTCTCTTACCTTGCAGGTGCCTCTAGAAAGGCTGAAATGTATAGCTGAAAAGAAAAATAGTCTGCCTGAGGCTGGGAGAAAAAAAAAAGTCAGACTTTTCTGATCTTTCTATAATTAAATTACAACTGTAAACCACTTAGTTCAAAAGTTGTTTATGAACTCACAGGTCTGAACTGAATAACCATCTGCAAGTTTTAAAAATTAAAATCCCTTTAGGAAGCAGTGACCTTGCAGAGCTTATATAGCTTATAAAATTCTCAAGGCTGAATTAGTTGGGGGAAAGTGATGAAGTAGATGAAAAATAAGTTAAAAAACATAAGTATGAGCTTTTCTTCCTTGCCAGTCCAAAGGGCTGGAAGGAGAGCCTGACTCCTTCCTGAACTTCCTGTCTGCTGTTTGCTCCAGTTTCCTCCTTTGCTGTTTGCTCCAGGTTGCTTCTTATTGTATTTATGATCAGACCCCAGAGCTTTAGCCAACGACTCTCACAGCAGCTCAGCTTGGAGTCGTGGAAGGAGCATCTCCAGTGACTGCCATTGGTGCTGTCAGTGGGATGGACCAGCACGTGCTACTGGGGAGGGATGGGTGTCAGGCAGCTCTGACACAACAAGAGGCATTCCTTGACAACCAGAGGTGGAAACCAAGCTACAGAAGGGGACCCATCCTCTTGAGCGCCTCTGTAGAGGTGCTGCTGGCACTGAGGTGTTTTCTGAGTAGAATTCCAGTGTAGATAAAAACAGGGATGCTGAATGGCATGTCTTGCAGGCTGGGGTCTCCCAGCAGAGCTGAGGGGATGTGAAACACCTGCTCTCCTGCGTGGTGTAGACCCTGCACAGTTAGAGGTAAGAGGGTTGTCCTCTTGTCTCTGCTGGGGGTGGTCAGCTGTGCTGAGAAAGGGCTTGCTCTACTCTTCCTTCTCTACCTTTGTGTCAAAGGTGATGCTGCTGTGGAAGTTGGTGGTGGCAGCAGCAGAGCTCCTGGTGGCCTCTGATTGTCAGACCTTACAAATCCTTTGTTAAAGGGTAAATAAGAGAAGCCACAGAAGGAAAGCCATAAAGAGAGAGATCTTTGCCAAAATACCACTGCAAAATGGGCTATAAAATAACATGTGAGTTAACTCAAACACCAGCAGAAGCAAAGACGCTTATATTGGCCATTATGGGGCACTGAGGGGCCTTTCCAGCAGGCTGAGCTTCCTGGCAGTTAATTTTTATGTTGTTTTGAAACTTCATCATCTTCACCACTGTTGTGCAAATGCCATTAGTTTAAAGAACTCTCAATCAGAGCTGATTATTGGTATGCAGAGGTTGTGGTACGTGGAATTCATTGAAGGCTGAAATGCTTTAGTCCATTGTGCTGTGTGCAGGATGGAGATCAAATATGACAGTGGCTGTTAACAAGTTGAGGAAGAATTTCTCAAAGATCACAATGTCTTTTAAACAGAACTTTGTAGCTGGAGTTTTAAAATTCCATTTAATATTTAACCATAACAAAAGTACTCTTTAAAGACTAGGTAGCACTGACATGATGTCATCAGCTTTTGAAGGAATCATAGTACCACGGAATGGTTTGAATTAGAAAGGATCTTAAAGATCATCTCATTCCACCCCCCTGCCATGGGCAGGGACACCTTCCACTATCCCAGGTTTCTTCAAGCCCTGTCCAGCCTGGCCTTGAACACTTCCAGGGATGTGTACCCACACTTTTAAGAGTTTTTTCTTTCAGATAGAAATCAGAAGTTGACAAATTAAGACTTTAAATATGAAATGGACAGAACTGTTGTTCCAGTGGTGCAAAAATAACTATTAAATACCTTTAAGAATGAGCCTTACTATAGATAGGGAATAATTTGCTCTGTGGAAAAGCCCAAGTATAAGATTATTCTAGGAGTTGAAAACTCTTGTTTTATCAGAGATCTGATAAATGGCTGAGCTATGTTGGTTACAAATTTGATCTCCTGACTTTGTGCTCTTCATTATAGGTAGTGTCAGATTTTTACCTAAAACAGACCCAAAACCAGTAATAAAACTCTGCTATCACCAGCACAAAATCTCCATAGTGTACAAAATGTCACTTAGGAAACTCTTTGATGTTTGTGGAAGCAGCACATTAGCTTTATTTGTCTCTCCTTGCCATTTACATTTCTGTGTTCTTTGCTTCCTGAGGAAATCTTTGTTCCATTTAATTAGAGAGAAAAGCTAAGATACATACTTGCTAACAGGCTTCATTTGCAGTGCTGTGCCAAAGGTTCTTCTCAGGGCCTCTGTTAGGAGTGTGGGGAGGGCAGTTCTAAATTGTTCCTACCAGGTCCTTGAGTGGAATAGTTTGCTGCTGCTTTTGTGCCACTGTGGCTGCTCTTGGCTTCAACACCTGGGGCTCTTCATCAGGTGTTTGACAAGCCCCTGTGTCACCTGCCTTGGCACCCCGCACACCCACTTCTTAGCAACCCCACTTCTGGCTGCTGTTCTCCCTGTGACTCTCCAAATATGAAAACTTCACTCTGGTACACACCACGCTCTTATGCTGCATGATACTATTACAATTTCAGATGTAATCTCATGAAAGTTTTAAAACTTCTTTTAAGTTTGAAGTGCAGTGAAGAATGTGGTCATCTACTGCCTTCATTAAGTTTTAGAACCGTATTAAAAATAAGCGTGAACTACCACAAGATATTCATTTCTGTTGTACGCAAATACACATATATAGGAATTTTCTAATTTGCAGGTAATTTGCAGGCTTCCTTTTCTGCATGAACTTTTTATACTAAATCATACCATATTTGCAGTGTCATTTTTCATGCAAAGTGACTTCTTTTTGACAGCTCACGTCCTGTTAAAAGATACTTTCTCTCTTTTTAAACATACTTTAACATATTTTGTAAATAATTTTAAAAAATATGATTCCATCTCTCAAGAAGGATTAAGGAATGTAAATGACAGAGACAAAATTACATTCTCATTTAAATTTTAATTTAATTCCCCTTTAAAATTTAATTTAAAAAAAATAACTTAATATTTAAACACAGTCCTGGACATCATCAGCTTGTTAAATAGTATTCAAAAAAACCCCCAAATGTTATAGTGTTTTAGCATCCATGGGCAAACTCCATATCACAATATATGCATTCAGAATGTCTCAGCCTCAGAAAGTTGCCCCAGATAATTAAAAATATTCCCCCTAATGAAGAATTAACTCTTAAAGAAAACAAAAAGCTCTGCTTTGACAAACCTGATGGCCAGCAGTGGTTATTCTTAATAATATTTAATTGCCAAATGCAATTAAATATCAGAATTTTGTCTTCCATCAAAACTTAATGATTTGCCAACCTCTCTGTGAGTTTTCCTAAAACTCCTGTGTAATTGCCACACTAAAGATTTGCAAAACAGCCCCTTTCAAGTTTAAGAAGTAAAGGCTGTAACAGCATCCAAATCCTTCATACTGCACAGTTAGTGTGCAGATACAAAGCAAGATTAGCACATTTTTACATTGTGTAATCCCTGGCATTTTCAATACAGTGGATATATGGGCTATTTAGACTATACTGTATAAGTTTGGAAGCAATTTAACTCTTTAATTACACATTCTAGGTTATAACAAATTAAGAAAATATAAGTAATTTACAAACTGAGCAGAATATTGCCTTCATCCTATATTCTTTTTAGTTCCCTTGTTAAAAACAACATTTGCCAATAACTTCTTTATAGGCAAAATCCTTGTATTTTCCACAGCTTGTTGCAAAATAAAATTTGGCTCTTTTATCCTTTTAGTTGGTTACCACTTTTTCATACTCTCGAAACAGTGATGTACACTGGTATTTCACAGTGGTCCATTCTACTCATGTTCCCACAGAAATTCCCTGTGTTTGGTGCAGGTAAGGGGGACTCTGAAAATTCTGCAAGACAGAGGGGCTGAATTTTCTGGTCTTTAGACCATCAGGTAATGGCTTGTTTTAAAGTTCAGTGTGTATTTATAGTATTGTTTACATAGTAAAGAACTCACCCTCCACACTGAACTCCCTGGAATACATGAAATGAGGAAAACTAGTAGGGATAAGAAAAATTCAACTCATTGTATCCCAAACAATTGGTATAATTGTTTATATTTAATTACAAGCCAGTGCTGAGAGCTGCTCCAAAAGCAGGTTTTATGGATGCTAGAGGTGGAACCATTGAAGCTATTTCTATAACACCCCTTGCACTGAAGCAGCTGAGAGCTCCCATTTTGGAGTTGGGCTCAATCCTGTCCTTAAGTTCCATATCTCTCCTCTAAACCTGAACAGCTGCAAACTTTAACAATTTCACAAGCACAGACTGGGAGTTCAGATCCACAACTGCACTTGTTTTTCCCTCAGCTGGTTTTGAATAAAAGCCTGTTAGTCGTTGGTGTGTTTGGCAGATGGACGCGAGGCAGGTTATGAGCTGGATTTGTGGAGACTGGCGGAGCTGGCTCAGTCCTCTTGGGTGGCCTCACAAGGCTTTAGGAAGAATGCCTGCACATCCTTAACAGACTGGTAGCCACAGAGAGGTTCAAGAGGCTGTTCTGCAGCCTGGAGGACTTGTTATGTGTTCCACATAAAAAGCTAATGTAGCCTTCTTCTAGAAATAGCAGCTGGAGATCACAGGGCGGTTGCAGGTAGAACAAACTGTGCTTAAGCTGGGTTTGTGGTGCCCGTGGCAAAATAAACTGAGCATCTCTGCTGAGTCCTGGGGCTACAGCTCCAGGGAGGACTGCAGGGCTCCAGTTCAGGGGGTGTCAGACTGCACAGGGACAACAGAAATGCCAAGTGCACCTCCATGTCCCAACCCACCAGGATTGTGAGATGCCACCAGATAACCTCCCCTGCCTCCAGTCCCCTCCATCTCTGCTTGCTCAGCTGAGCTGTGGAGGTTTATCCCATGGTGGGACACTATTTCAGAGCAAAGTTCTGAAAACTTTTCCTAATGAGGCAATGCTGAAACATCCCATTTGATAATTTTTTTAAAGCTGTTTCTCGTTTTCAATTCAAAATGATATGGTTTACAAGATGATATAACACCACCAAGTACAGGTTTGATTTAAAATAAACTATTTGTAACCACTTTATTTTTTTTTTTAGAATGTTCATTTATGCACATTTTGAAGTTTTAGGGTTTGTCCAGAATCGTGAAGAAAAAGAGTTCAAGTATCTGTGTTACATAGCTCTGTGCTTCATATCTGATTTGATTTAATTATATTATGCTGAATACAGATGACTTCCCCCGTCCAAACCAAGCAAGTTAATAAAACACTCCGAGCTTTATATATTTGTAACACTTTACTGAATATGCTATATATGTAAATTGAATTTTTTTGATCAAGAAGAGGAAGACTCATTGGTCATGTCTGACTTGCATCTAGACTCATTGTAGCACTGAGACTGAATTGCTACTTAATTGAAAAAGCAAAAGTGTAAGAGATTGAACCTCTAACAACATTTCAGAACCTTCCTGTATTTGAAGAGAGAATCAGTTGTCTGCTTTACCAGGCAATGTAGGATTTTCATTCCTACCATCCTACTGCCACAAATTAATTGTGATTTATGTGTGGAACTAGACATGATGAGTCATTAACAGTGTCAGTGTACCCAGTTATGCATAATATGTAAATACAAAGTACATAACCCGGAGTGCATCCAAATGCATACACATGCACAGTTATAATCCTGTGTACATAAGGATATACTGAATCCACTCCATCTGCAAAAGGATGACCTTCTGCAGTACCAAATGAATTACAAAATCTTTTCTAACTATTGCAAGTGTATAGATCATATTCTTAGAGCACCCATAAAAGTCGCAGTTACTGCCAATTTGAGAAATTTTAGCTCAGTACTCCTGTTTCTCTTCTGCTGTCAGAGGAGAAAAGAAATCCTTCTTATTAGAAGGAATAGATGTGCTACTGGATGGTACCCTGACAAATGACCTTTTCCAAGCTTTAACAGCTCACCAGGAAGGGTGTCCTTCGAAGGAAGTGGGTGTTTGCAGTTGCCATTTGAATGTGGGAGCACTGCACCTTTTGGCTGGCCTCTTTGGGCAGTGTGGGTGAAAACTGCCTTTTGATGTATTTTTCCTGGATATTTCTCTTCTGCCGAGGGGCAGCCTGAAATTTGCTCCCCAATTTCCTAAAAATAGAGAACTGAGTTTCTTGCAGAAACAGATCCAAGCAGGATTGCTTGTTGTTGTATTGCACGGCAGCATTAACTGGAAAAAAGGCATTATTGCAGCTTTTCACTGGGGAAGGACAAAACTCAGCCTTCCTTATTCATTAGGCCCTTTCAGGCAGTGACCGTTCTGTCACAGCTGAGGTGACACGAGGCCATCCTTCACAGCAATGAACATGTCAGCCTTTTCTCTTCTCAGCTGTCACCCTAGCATTATGCATATGGAAGAGAGGGGGTGGAAAAAAAAAAGGAACAAAATAGATGTGATTTGATTGAAACTTGGATTTGTGCAGACATAAGGATCGTGGCTCAAGAGGTGGGATCCTTCTGTTTGAAACAGGGATGAAAACAGGGCTCAGACATCACAGAAGTTTGCTCAGCTGCCTGGTGTGCCTCGTGCTGGGTGTGAGGAGTTCTGCCTCTGCAGCTTTCCTGCATGGAACATGTGCTGCTGATGCCATTCATTGCTGGGTCACACGTAAAACAAACCTCTCTCTTTTTAATAAGACCACAGTTATGTCTTAGAGTGTAGCAACAGATAACATCTCCTACTCCTGTCCTCCTGCTCTGACCTTGGTCTCCCTCTGCGTTGTTATCTCATGGCTGGAATTTCCAACTGCCCCACACTCCTAAATTCTTAACTATGTTATCACAGAGGCATGACTATGATTCTTAATTGGCTCAACTTTGGCTACCAGCAGGAAGTTCCTCCTGAGGCTGTCATTGGCTCCACAGGACAGGGGCAGCTTCTAGCAGCTTCTGACAGAAACCATCCTGGAAGCTCCTCCTGTTACTAAAATCCAGCCACAGAAACCTATGGCAACCTAGTAAGGAAGTTACTGAGTAACTTGTTGCCCGTGTGCACCTTTGGAAAGCAAATCTTTAAGTAAGTGATGGCTGGGGGAAGCCTTGGTGTTGAAGGGAAAGGCTGTGCTGGAGCTGAATGCAGAGCTTGCAGCAGGACTTTGAGTAAATGGCTGAATCACAACAATCTCTTAATAAGCACAGCTCAGATAAGGCAAATTTTATTTTTGTGTAAGTATATGCAAAAACCCCCCACAAATACCAATATTGAAATCCCTGTTGTGTTTAGAAATCTGTGTTATTCTTACAATTGACTATGCACTCCATTGATTTATGTAGGTCCATAATTGCACAGCTGTCCAGAGAGAGGGAAAACATCCCGTGCAGGTTTCACAGCTGCTTGGTGTCGGAAGCAGTGACACTGAAAGCCATTTGAAGGCTGTTTTAGAAGGGGGTTTTGCTGCAGCATAGTCATACGTTGAGTGTACTGCCATTAAGCTATTTGAAAACATGATGATAATGTGACAGAAAAAGTAAACGTGAACATGTCAGCCTATGTAGAAGATCAGCTGTTGAAGGCAAGTAAATCAGATGTTATTCTTGTGATGACCATATGAAAGTGATATATTAGGAGGAAAAGATATGCAGAGGAAGGGCAGAGGAAAGGAAGAACTGGAAGGATTTTAGAAAATACTTAAAAACTGTCTTTCCTCTTTGTAATAATTAGGGAAATTCCTGATTAGGGTAAAAAACAAGACCATATCCAAACTCCTCACTCCTGCAATGCCAATAATGCATTTGGTCCATTCGAGATTCAGCGGTGATAAAAAACTTGCTGGAGGAGCCAAGGACTACATGAAAAGTGAAAAAAAAAACAAGGGATTCAATGTCCTGGCCTCAAGTGGATCTCATTTACTCTAGTTATTGCAATTTAGTGAAGACTAATTCAAGCCTTCCTTACTGCTGCTCGAGCTACGGGGTCCACAGGGAAACGTGAACTCAGTATTATTTTCCCAGCTTTTTGTTGTGGCCCTGGAAAAACCCCACACTCAGTACTTTTTGAACTTACATAATGTGTCTCAGTCCCAATTGTTCCATCTATCTATTAACCTACATATGTCTATACTGGGGAAAGGAGTGCAAATCTAAGATGCCATTTGCTATTTCAGTCTGTCCTTGAAACTTCAAATAAATCAGACAGAATAAGACCACTCTTACTTGCACCAGCACCACACTCAGCTGGGTTTCACAGGGAGTAAGTAGCAGGGCTCCCACTGCATCACTCAGGGATGCACTGTATTTACAAAAAAAGTTTTTTTTATTATTTTCAGATTAAAATGTAACATCAGTGATAATGCACTCCCTTGTAACCACACTCTGGGCAATAACACATCTTTTGAAGTGTGATCAATGCTGTATGCAAAGCTCCTTTATTTTTTTCTTTTCCAGAAATAGAAATGCTGGGTATTCTCTATGACATGTTTTAAAATCTACCCAGCACCATTAGTAGGCTTTATTAAGAGCAAACATCACACAATAAAATAAAAGGTCATTTGTGACAAGAATGTAAATATATGGTAAATCCATAGCTGAGAAATGCCTCGGAGTTAGTTGGGGGAGTTCATTCCAGTCTGGCTTTTGTAAGGGTAGAGTACCTTATGTGACTTGTTTATCAACAAATGTTACTCTTCATAAATTTCATACTATGCTTAAGTCTTTCTTCCCTGTTTGTTTGTTTGCAGAAGCACACACTGTGACTGTTTTTTAAGCTCATCCTGTGCAATTCTTAACATAGAGGAAGCTGGCCTAGATGGATACTAGCTTTTTCTGGGAGAGGAGGTTGAGGTTTTTAATTGTTTTTAACTTTTTTTCAGGAGCACTTATTTCCCTCAGTGAGCCAATTCGAGCTATATTTGGGGGGGAAAGCAGAACAGAAGAACTGGGATGAGTTAAAGTTATATTTAGAGGATTTGCTAGCAGAGCTGCACTGCCAGAACTGCCTCTGACAGGACTGGGCAGTGTAAAGCTGGTCCAGCCCAGGAATGAGGGCACTCAAACTGCACAGCCTCCCTGGAAAGCCCCAAAACCCCATCCAAAAGGTACCTCCCTGCTGGTCTCAGCTACCCCTGGAATTAATTGCAGGGGCTGACAATAGGATGAAACTGAATGAATTGAGCTGTACTATTCCAGCTTTCAGGATTCCTGGCATTACCTCAACATTACACATTTCACAGCATCACAGAAGCACAGAATGGTTTGGGCTGGAAGGGACCTTTAAGCTCATCTTGTTCCAACCCCCTGCAGTGGGCAGAGACACCTTACACTAGACCAGATTGCTCAGAGCTCCATCCTGGAGCCTTCTCAGAGGCTTGGGACTAAATCTGAGTCTGAGCTAAACTAGAGAAGGGACTAAGGAAAACATAAACCAAAAGCAAGAAAATCCTTGGACATTCAGATATTTACTTTGTGCTGGATTTCATTCATTTCCTACATGCCCCGACAGAGAACTTTGTTTGCTCTGTGTGTATTTATAAAAACCTGCAGGGAGACTAATAAGATGCAGGGAATGTTTGGAGGAACAGGTAGTGTTACACTTTTAATTAATTTCTACAGCAATTATTGTTTTTCTGTATTTTTGGTTCTTTTCCAAGACACTTTTTTTTTTTAAAGCACTTACATGCAGGTCTCATTTTTTACTTTTCTGCCATTCTCTTTAACTAATAGAGGTGCTTATTTAAGGACAAGTGAGAGGTGCTGGGAGGGGCAGGCATCATGATTGAACTGTGGGCTCCAAATTGGAAAGACTTTTAAAGTTGGATGTTATTAAGAGCACATTTAATCAGGGAAAGTGACAAACAATTTGTTGTAAAACACATAAATACTAGTGGGAAACTAATTTCAGTGGCATAAAAAACAATCAACTCTTGCATATAAAGTAAATGGAAAACGGGTGCCCCTGCCTGTTATTGCTCCTGCCGTGTACCACATTCATTTACAACAATTACTTTCTGCTCTGGACCAAACCAGCCTTTTTTATTACCCACAGAGAACTGCAAGGGCAGAAAATATTCAGAATATGCAAAAAACAGCCACGGGATTCTTTCTTTTTTATTTCCTTCTTAGTTGGTCATATTTAATAATCATAAACTTCCTTGTTGCTTAAGAGCCTTGACCTTCTCTGTTAGCAAAGCTCGCACCTAAAAATCCTGCAAAGTTTCAATTTCTAAATGTCACAAAATATCAAATGGGTGCAGAAGATAAGAAGCAAGTCAATAAATGTTTGTATTCTTCTCTTGATGCTCCCTTGCATTTAATTTTATATGGAAAACAACCAAAAAAGCACCAAAGTTTAAGCCCTCCTCCTAATAGAAGAAAGAGAGCAGAGCCTGGGGTAGCAGTCAGTTAAAATATTGATTACAGTGCATAGCAATTTACTGAAAAATAAATAAAGAAAGCCTAGATGCCTGCAAACTATTTAGGAGAAAGCATACTGTTTCCTGTGGTGGGAAGAAGTATAATTAAAAAGCTATCAACAGCCTGGGATTGTCAAAAGTACTTTGTCACCTGAAGCACATTCCTTGTAATTATCTTTGGGGCTTTAAGCTAGATCACCATTAACCTCCAAAGAAGAAGGGTTACTCTGCTTTCTGGTGTGAGAAATTGTATCATCATGTAAATTAAACCCTGTTAGGTAGTCAAATTGGATTTGGGAAACGATTGAGTATTAAACCTAGTCATGTATATTATCAAATGACACAAAGCATGAAATGCTAAGAGGGAAAGAAACTGAAAATTATTTTTTCCTTCCTTACAAATGTCAACATTCTTGTACAAAACCCTACATTTTCGTGGTGAAAGTAAAAACGAGAAACTGAGGTAATATATGTATCTGCATTTTGATTGCCCTTTTTTTGTTTTCTTTTTAATTTCCTGGGTATAGAAAAGGAGACAGCCCAGTGGCAGCTGATGATAATGTAGCACTACTTGAGACACATATCTGTTATTCAGGGTCTCATACCATGACACCCAATTGCCAGGGTTGATAGGCAGGGCCTCCTTCTCCCCATACCAGTCTAATTTCCCAAATTTCCCACCGATGCATCTGCAGGAACAGTGGCTGCATGGAATGCAGCTCTCTCCATCCCTGTAGCTTTGTCTGCCTGGTGTTACGCAACACGTGAAAAAGTTTTAACCAGTTGCTGAAAAAGTAATAATATCCTTCAGAGCACAGAAAGTTTTATTTAGGAATAAAGGAAAGGGGGGAAAAAAAGCCTAAATTTTCTTTAACTGTAATTTACTTTTCTTAAAATTTATTTTTACTGCATTTTACTGTATTTTCTCTTTGCTGCATAGACTGTAGTTAGTATATGCCTGAAGAATTTGTGTTTTGCGTTCAAGGAGAATAAATGCCTTTTACGTGTTTGTTTGGGTTTGTTTTGTTTGTTGGTTTTTGTTTGGTTTTGTTTGTTGGTTTTTTTTTCCCCTTCCCATTAGCTTTTCAGGCTGTGTTTACAAGGTGCAGTATCTCAGTTACCACCATAAATTAAAGGGTGATTTCACTCTGATAACAAGTTAATGCCTGCAGTGACAGAGATGAACCTGCAAAGACACCAAGTCTGCGGAGATTCTGTGTGTTTGCAGGTGCTTTAGATGGGCCAAGTGGACGTGTATCATCAACACTTCAGAATTACTTGTGGTGGCAAACTCTCATCTTGTCCTGTTTCTTTTATCCCCTCTCTTTGCTGCCTGCTTGCTGAAATGCCATCATCTCTTGCAGGAAGACCATCATCTCTTGCAGGGATCTCAAGTTCATAGCAAATGTCTCTGTACCCCAAGCCCAAATGGGGTGGTAGGAGCTCAGTGTGTCCATCAGATCCCCCGTCTCCCCATGGTGTGCCCAGCATGATGTTTGCACCCAACAGTGTGTTGAGAAGGTTTTTTAGCATGTTAAAGAAAACCTTTTCCCTTTAGCAAAGAACTGGTGTGCAGAAGAGAGAAGGCTAAACCTCCATTAATGGCGAGGGAAGAGCAGGTATTTTCCCTCAGAAACAGGAGTGAAACTCAGACCTCTCCAAATTGCTACCACCCCATTCCATCATTAAGGAGCACACTCTTTGTAGTAGCTAAATATAAAAATAATTTACCAGCAATCTCCAAAGCTTTTTGAGAGTTTAATGTTTTGTTTTTGGTTTTTTTTTTTCCATTTTGAGGAGGTGGTTTTTTTTTTAGTGTTTCTGCCAAATTACCACATGTTGACAACGGGCTGTATCCAGCATTTACAGTCCTTTTGCTTTCAACTTGTGGAAAGTGGGTAATTGAAGTGGTGTGCACAATAAAGGAGAACATCCATTGGTTCCATATAAACCTTTTAAAAGCCTCGGAATGAAAAGTAAGGCAGGCTAATATGAATTGCAAAAGGACACAATTAATTTGTACATGAAAGAAGATTTTTAGTATGCCATTAGCCTCTGTAACAGCCCAAGCTAAAAAGGCAGTCATGGATAACCTTGCCAATAGCACGACGAACTGCTTGTCATGAGAAAGTTTTGTATTTTAAGCAAATACATAAAGTTTTTATTTAAGAAGAAAAAAACAAGCAATTATTTTGTTAACTCTTCCTTGCTGCCAGCAGAGTCATGTTTAAAAGTGTTGTTAAAAGGTATGATCATTTCAGAGTAGCCATGAAAAATCCAGAGCGTGCGCAGAAACAAGTGGAAGTGCTGTTGCTGTTTGGAAGATTTTGGAAATTTCTGTCTCATTTCCTCTGTGTCCTTGTGCCTTTCCATGTGCCTTATTAATGGAAGCATCAGTTCAAAAAAGCCATGAGGAAGTTATGAATCTCTGTTCTATGTCCTATATCTTTAAGAAGCTAATTTTCCCCATTTTTTTTTTTGTAAAAAAGAAAGCCTCATTTATTTCCCTTTTTTCTCCCTAAGTTACTTAATCTTTTTCAGCATATTTTATCTGCATATTATGTAGTATATATTCTATTTTTAGAAGAAGTATGTAAATGCTAAGAATTTATTAAGTAGTTTTATTTCCAGCTATAGCTAGCCAAGGTCATAAACTGCTCTTGAAGATTCCTGCTAACAATGAAAGTTAAATTACACTACAGGTATTAAAAAGACAAGATTGTGTGACTGATAAATTATTGTCAACATACCATGAAAAAATAAAAAAGAATCATGGCATTTCAGTAGCCTGATTTAATCAATAACTCTGTAATTCCTAATCAATCATACCTTACTTTTATCCATCATTACAAGGGTGCAATAATTATTAGTCCTCTCTGAAGGTATCTGACAGCATCAAGTAATTTATAGAATAATATGGCACTCTGATGAAACAACAAGGAGATGGTGTCTTGTTAGTGATTGTGAGGAACCATAATTTATGTTAATAACACTTAGAATATCACAGGAGCCGGAAGAGAGACCCCTGAATCTTACAGCAATAATGGGGACTGCAATTGTATCTACTGGAAATAAGGTGGGAGATATTTGCTGGGAAAATGTAGTTCTCAAATATTGCATGGTTTACAATGTTTAGTATGTATTTATTTGGGGAAAAAATCATTATGGTAGTTTATGGTGCAATAAACTGTGGTATGGGTGAATTTTATAAGCCTTTCTCATGTGCACGCTACAGAAGAGTCTTATCGATTATCAGTCTGATTTTTTTCATCAGCGCTACTCGTATGTAATTCCATTCAAAATCATTTGGTAGCAGGAGAAGGGACCGTTTCTCAGTGCCTGTGGCAATGGAGACAATTTATCTCCAGACAGAAATCTCCTCTCTGGCTCGTGCTGTTCTGGTGGCAGCAGCTTGGTGCCTTCTGAGCAAAATTCTGGCCTTTCTTAACCCAGTTCCCTCCTCGCTCTTTACTCACCTTCACACTCTTCCTATCCAAAGGCTTTTATATTCCTTTTGAAATCTGTTTGGTTGTATGTGTCCACACAAATGAGAACTTCAAAAGATCCAGTTGGATCTCTTTGAGTTGGGTAGATTTATGATTGCCTGTGCTATCACTGTAGTCTGGCATATTCTGCTGTGCTACTTACATGTATATAGATTAATCATATGAGTTATGTTCTGGGTTTTCCCCTCTCTCTTTTCTTTGATGTTGTAAATAGGGAGAAAGCAGGACTGATGAGACACTTGCCATCAGCACATGCTGTGTGTGGCAGAGAATCTGTTTCCCACCATTACATCCAGGTTTTTCTTCTTCCTCTGTGATCCTTCTTTGCCATTTCTGACAAATCTCTACACTCTGCTGTGCTTTATTTCTCTCATTTTTCTTTCCTCCTCTGGATAAATGCTGCCTTCTTCAGCCTCCCCTATCTCCTCTGGCTGTGTCCTGCTCAAGGCTGTGCTCAGCCCCAGGCAGTATTTCTTTCATCTTGCTCTTCACTGTGGTCTGTTCCCATTTCAGCCACAGCACAGCTCTGTGATAAATCCCATTTTCTTTTCCAGCGGTGGAAAACACCCCTCTTGATGAGCCAGCTGTGGCAATTAATGATAATTACAGCCCCAATTAGGATCCCTCCTGCATGTTGTCTCTCTGTAGTGCTGACCCCAGGGTGGGATGGAACGGCAGGCACAAAGCTCTACAACCTGATCTAATGTGAAGTTGGCCCTTGTAGGGGTAGGGGATTGGACCTCCTGAGGTCCTTGCAACCTAAATTATTGTATGGTTCCAAAGATAACCTTTTTTTTTCCCAAAGTATTCTTTAAAGAGATATATGAGATTCCCTAAGGATGGGTGAAGCTGGTCTTCTTCTTTCCCATCTGGATTTCTGCACTTCATTTTTTCTCCGAAAGAATCCACACTTGAAAGCACAGCTGGGATATTAGGCTTCTGTCCAAAAGAGTTAAAGAAATATCAAGCTCCAATTACTCTGAAAAGTTCTTTTTTTTTTTTCTGCTTTAGGTTCTGATATAGAGAAAATTAATATTGACTCCTCCATGTAAAAACTGAGAGTTAAGTGCAAAATAATGATAAGAACAAAAACAACGATAATTTGGATTTTACTTGAATGATTCTTTACAGGCCTCTTAAATTTTCTTGTCTTATTTATTTAAGGGGAAAAAAAAAAGTGAAGGATTGTACCATTTGCACTAAAACTTTGGAGAAGAAATGTGGAAAGGCAGAGTCAGACTCACCCTGGCATAATTTGGTCAGATTCGGTGAAGTTCCACCAGGGAGTAGTTTGGCCCAGGAAGTGGTAATCATGTACCACAGATGTTACAGTATTTGGAGGCAATGGTCCATAATAGCAGAAGGAACAATATTATGCCCCAAAGGGCCTATCAAGTGAATGAGATGTTAGAGAGGCTTTTTACACAAACATTGATTCAGTACTGGTTGCAAGATCCAAGTGTGCCTAAGAAAGACTTCGCTGGGTCTTAACATTGTGGATTAATCCCACTGGTCTTTGTTTTAGAGCAACCAGCAGGTATTTTAATATCATCCCCTGGCTGGCTGTATAGAAATGGCCAGTTCAATATGCACATGGCATTTCTATTTCTTTATCAACAGTCTTAAAAATGTTGAAAGAATGTCTTCATGTATAGCTCACAAACGTGTGATACTTTTGTCTTAATAGAAATGCCTAATGTAAATTCTTAAAATATTTTCACATATTTATGGTAAGTAAATGTATATGAAAATCTACACACATTTATGTATTTTGGAAATCAGTTACATAGTTTATCATCTGGAGGGCAGAGGTCAGAGACACATTAGAAACAGAACAATTATGGTTTGTGCTCTGTGATTAAATATCAGCAGCATTAACCAGCCACAGCATCACAGTCATAATATTAGAATAAAAATGACAGTTACTCTTGTAAAAGGCTAATGAGGTTGTATGTGTATAAAGCCCTTCTGTAATTTCAAATCTGATAAAGACCTGCACATGCTGATTCATTCCTTCCACTCCAAAAAAAAAGAGGAGGCTTTCCAAATCTCATGTGCCCCAAAACAAGCACTGAGTCTTTTTTACAATCCAGCTGAGCTCTGAAGCACTGGTGACTCCTTCCCAGCAAACCAGCCAGTTACAGCCAGTGGCTCAATGGCTCTGAGTTTTTGGGTTTCCAAGTTGGGAGGGACAAAGATGATGAACCTCAAAAGGAACTTTCGTTTCCTTACTGCTTCTTTAACTGACAGGGGAAGGAACTTCCTGGACAGCTCAAAGGACAAAGTAGAGACCATCTACTTCTGGTGACTGAATAACAAGGTGTTTATATCCTGAGAAAATGTCATATGCACTTTCTCCTTTCTTAGCAGTTTGGGTTTTTTTCCCTGGTTTGTTTGTTTTTTCAGCACTGCTCCTGAAAGGTCATGTGAGTCTCAAATTCTGCTGGTCTTGGCAGCAGCTGCAGACTGCTCTGCTGTTGCTGCTTTTCTGTGCGTGTGTTTTATTTAGATTAAAAGGCAAAGTACATTCATTCAAGGCTTAGGCAGTTTAGCATAATTAATTGTACAATACAAATAATTTAATTAAGTTTAAACATTGCTGAATTAAAGTCCTCAGAAAGCACATTTACTGTTTTCATACTGCCAGACATACACTCTCTGTCTTCTCTGGAGACTATTTTTGTCAGCATGCTCAGCGCAAAGAAATGCCAGGGAATGGGAACAGCCCCAAAAAACCCAAACCCTGGTGAGGGCCCTTTGCATTTGTAAGAAGGGGGTTGAGTGCTCTTCCTGTAAGACAAGTGGTTCTCTTTGCTGTTGGATGGTCAGCTCTTTGAGAAGGCTGAAATGATTTGTGTCCTTCTGTGCCCCTTCAATCCTCTCCTGGACAGGTTGCCCTTGACCTGAATAACTGTGTCTATTGTATTGTTGCCTTGTGTTTCACACATCTGTCCTACAGAAAATGGATTGAATGTGTCTGTCAGCCCCATGAGGCCTCAGACAGCTATGATTTCTTCATTATTTTTCCCGTGATTGGATATCACTTAGTGACTTAAAAATAAGGTCTTCATCAAGTTGGCAATCCCTTGGGCTCACGAGTCTCCCAACACCTCAACCATTTAATCAAATTTATTATGCAGATAGAAATGAAGTGCTGCTGTCAGGTGGCCCTGGGGAGAGAGGGCAAATGAGCTCCTGTGTGCTGTGAGGTCTCTGAAACCAAACCTCTATCCAGAGGGACATCAGACCATCCCATGAGAGGTTTGCCCTTAAAGCAGCTCATTCTCTTCTGCTCGGTAACTATTTTCACCTCCGTAATATGACCGCTGCCAGTTGTGCCGAGCACTGCATATTTCTGCCTTTCTGCTACTCAATAAAAAGGTTAACAAGGGAAGTGTCTGCCACCTAAGGTATTTTCAAATGTGTTTTCAAGATAGAGTCCAGCTGACAGATTTTGTATTGACAGCTGGTAAGACGTTCCCAGGAATGACACCTGCCCATTAAAAATATCCCTCTTACTTTTCCTCATCCTTGGGGATTTCAAGACTGCAAATCATTTTCATGAGAGACATAACCTTAGATCAAGTTATGTAAAAATACATCACTTCCATCAAGTGCAATAATTCCAGCGTGGTACAGGAATATTAAACAACTGCCTTCCTCCATGGCATGCACAGAAATTTTTGGAGTTTTCCTCTAAGTGTCTTCGACTGTTATTTCGTATTGTGACACCTGTAATTGTATATAGCAATCTAGATTTTAAACTCCTGACAAGGCTGCTCTGGGTTCCATTGCATACATAAATCCATCACAGCGTACGAGATAGATTTTAAATTGATGGTACCACACCAAGCACTGAAATAAAAGCACTAGCAGCACTTATCCTTGTAGACTAATAGCTGCAAATGATTTTATGAATCATTAGTTCAGATCCTATAGTCCTACCCATTTGAAACCATTTCTAGATTAATGCTTTTTTGTCTGTGATAGGATATTAATAGTCAGCTGAAAAGCAGGCAGTTTCTAGCAGTGTGTCACAGCAGCATTTTAGGGATGGAAGGGGCTTTGTGGTGTTGCAATAACTGATTAATTGTTGGGGATTTGCATAGCCAGAATTTTTTTTTTCAAGAGGCTGTCTCCCAAGAGCTGCTGTCCTGTGAGGGGGATCTGAGTTCTGAGCATGGACTACCTGCTGCTGAGTAGTTATGGTTGGATGATAACTCTGTTCTGCTCTCATGGGGTCCCACCTGCAGTGCTGCATTCAGCTCGGGCCCCGTCAGGATAAGAACGATGTGGAGCTGTTGGAGCAGGTGCAGGGGAGCCTGTGAAGATGCTCAGAGGTCTGGAGCCCCTCTGCTCTGGAGACATGCTGAGGGCATTGAACTTGTTCAGCTTGAAGAAGGGAAGGCTCCAAGGAGACCTTAGAACGCCTTTCAGTGCCTAAAGGGGCTCCAGAAGAGCTGGAGAGGGACTTTTGACAAGGAATGGAGTGGCAGGATAAGGTGGAATGGCTTTAAGATATGAGGAACAAATTCTTCCCTGTGATAGTGAGATCCTGGCACAGGTTGCCTGGGAAGCTGTGGCTGCCCCATCCCTGGAAGTGTTCAAGGTCAGGTTGGACGAGGCTTGGAGCCACGTGGTCTAGTGAAAGGTGTCCCTGCCCATGTCAGGGGGGTTGGAATCAGATGATCCTTGAGATTCCTTCCGACCCAAACTATTCTGTGATTCTGTGATAAAATGGCACAAACCTTCCTTAGATTTTATACCCCAAAAAGGGATATAAAATATATATACAAAAAAAATAATAAAAAAAGATATATATATAGGCAATCCCAAAGGAACCAACACATGATGTTTCACTGTTCAGTTCAGTTATTGCACTGTCTGTTGTTGTTCCTCTCCTTCTTGAGCTTTAAGGACAGCAAACCCAGAACCTGCAGAACGGCCTCATGCCTCATGGGTGGGCACTGGTGGTTATGGGACATGGTGTGGTATCCCAGTTGGGATATAGTCTGAGCCTCGTTAGATGTGGTGTTGGTAGTGCTGAGGTCACAGCAGTATGGTTTAGCCTCCTAGGTAGGGTTTTCAGTCCATGTGCCTAGGAGAAAGGTGTGCTCCCTGCCCTCCCCTCCACGTGGTCACCAAGCCCTTAGGGAAAGGACACAGAGATCACACAGCTTGGGGAGGGTGCCAACAGAGAGAGCTCTATTCCCAAAACAGGGGTTTTTATAGCCCTTGGAGGGAGTTCAAATCCTCCAATGGGGGGAAAGAGGATTGTTGTGGCTTTGGGCCAATAGGGATGAGGGAAGTAACATGAGGGTGGGCAAGGGTTTCAGGTAACAAGGTGG